>VDFB02047230.1:624359496-624893993 GCA_007258455.2 Sequoia sempervirens
CTTTGTGGGTTATATTTATGTTGTGGTGGGAAATATTTCAACTCATTATGCTTGTCTCTAGTGCAATGATGGAGACGCCTATCAAGCTTATTAGCTCTCAAAAATAGTGGGATTTTTTGGAGAGAATCTCATAGAGTAGAATCCGCTTAATGTTTAAGGTGGGTGATTGGTGTTGATTATCCAAAATACTTAGAGGGGGGTGAATCAATATTCTATTAAACCATTCAACTGTAAACCATCTAGTTATTAAAGCACATATAACTACAAACAAGAATGAAGATATTGAAGGGAACATGACACCACAAAACACATCAACACCAATTTTTACGTGGAAAACACAAAATGGGAAAAAACACGGTGAGGATTAGCTTAAAATATATTATATCTAGATACAGTATATTACAAGGCTCACTGCTAGGACTCATTGTCCTTAAAAGGCTCATATCCATAGTACAAAATGATATAGCTTACTGCCAAGATAGAAAATGGTATGGCTCACTACCAAAATGTGAACTGATGGAATACACCTTCTATGTGTAGACTTCAGTTCCAATGAAGCTCTAAATATGAAGTAGTGCCCTACTAGCAATAGCATAACAATTTTGCTCTGATCCTTAACTTCTACCACTATACACTACTCACATCTAATAGATCATTTAAGCTTACAAATTCACTTCGCTTCTACACACACACACTTTCAATTCCAAAACATCTCATATATATATATATATATACAATTACATTTCATACATCAATTAGGTTGGCCTAATTAGATGTAAATAGAACAATCCAAAATAGCTCTTGTCAACACCACCCAAGACTTAAAACATCTCTTCACCCAAGATAAACATGTAATACTCAATTTCAAGTCAACGTGGTCATGAAATAAATTCAACTAACATCCGCAAGGTATAATTAATCTTCTTAATACATATCATGCAATGGGTCAGCTAAGAATAGGACCTAATCATAAAAAATCCAAACCAACACGCTTCTCAAAGTAAACACCTTCTAGATCTGATATTACATCAGTTTCTCTTTGCATCAACATCAAAGAGACTAACTTTAGAACCGTAGCATCAAAACAATCTTCTCAAGAAAACTTGGAGTCTCCCACATTGGTATACTGAATAGAGAAATGACAATAGTATATATAGTTGAACTTTGTCATTGATAACTTCTTGTACACAACACAAAACTTCTTGAGATCTTGAATATAGATGTATGAATGAGTCAAAATAATATTACTGAGAAAGTAAAATAATGTCTCTTCTTGCATTGAAGTCTGGACCCAAAAACGAATGGACTGGACCATAACATTATCAACAAAGAACACTTAACCAAACCTTTGATAGATCAACTTCTAGTATAGATGGTATTGTACACTAAATATGCTTCCCACAATGTTGACATCAATGACAACACTGGAACAACTGAATCAACCTCCATCCTCATGTTCAAACTTCCAACAATTGGATCACCATCGAGGCCATCAATTTGGTGCTCAGGCAAGAATTCCTTGTGTCTGATGAGTGCTACCAGGTCAATGTCGATATTGCCTCTCAGTTTATTGCAGCCCTACTCAATTTAGAAACACCAAAATCTATAACATTGTTGATGGCTCATAAGCTCATTAGGCCAAAGATGCTTGGCCGGGTTGAGGACATTATAATCATAGCTAAGCCTGGGATTGGTGTTTCGTGACCATGTGACCTTCCTTTGCTAGATGTACTGGGTACCACTGTATGATTTTATCCTTTTATTTTGGATGTGAAGGGGCAAGCTCTCAAGGAGCACCACTCAAGGGTGTTGAGGGGTTTGGATTTTTTGAAGCAGCTTCTCTATTTGGAACTAGTGTTGGGCGTGGACTAGCACGGAAAATTTAGGGCACTTCTAAGCAGTGAAAGGGTGGTTGATGATTAGGTCCTCTGCTATGTAGGTTTTTTTGGTTTTGGTTTACTTTTTGTTCATTTTTCCAACTTTTCTTCCAAGGAAATGTTCATATGTGTGTAATGTAACTCAATTAATGAGTTGGTTTTGTTGGGTTCCTTGGTCCATCGGTCTACTTCACTTCCAATTTCCATCAAGGCAAGGGGTTGGGTCACTCCACTATTTTGTTCTCTACATTGTGGCATGAAGTAGTTGTGTTTATGATTATTCTTAAATGTAATGGGCTATTGTAGTTTATACAAGGGGGAGACTCTTAACTAGCACCATTTTGGCTATACTTCTACTATAATGGGTAACTCTAGTTTTGGGAGGGTGGTTCAATTTTGAAGCCTGAATGGATCTATCTTTGATGTAATGAAACTCTCTTGAAATATTAATAGAAGCTACTATTAGTTTTGAAGATATGTGTGTGTGTGTGTGCGTGCGCGTGCGAATGTATGCATGCATGTTAAAGTGGAAGAAATTTTGATAAGACAATTACATGTTTCACACTTTTACCTCTTGTCTAATAATATATTCAACCTTGTTAATGAATGTGTCATCTCACTATCTAAATTTAGATCTTCTACTTCACAATTTGGTCAAACATAACTAATCTTAGTCCTCTATCCAATTCATCCCTTACAATCTAGACCTAAACATAATCCCCTTTTACCTTACCTTGGATTAAATTATTCATTTTTATTCTTTAATCAAATTTTAATTTCATATTCTCCAAGCTGACCCCATTTTAAAATATAATGGTTGCCTCATTTACTTACATGAAAAAATTTAAAATGAGCACCTATGTTGTGTATTTAAGGACAAACCCTACAACACTCTAATAAGATCGTATAAAAATTTCATCACAATCATCTAAGCATTAGCATAACAAAATTAAGAGTGTTTTGAATCAACGCACATCTCTTTCATTCTAAGAGCATAAAGAATCTTTATTTTGGCATGTTAATTATTTTTATTACACATTAAATACTAAACAAGACTTGAATTATGTACAAGAAAATGATGATTGGTTCTAGCATAATAAGACCCAAAAGTTGTTCATTAAAACACTGCCTTGATTCCAACTCCAAAATTGCAATAGAGACCTGCACAAATTTGGGAGGAGGTAGTGGGAGACACAATCATGAAATTCAAACAAAAACAAAAATTTGAAAGATATAATTATGCTAGTGATTTAATACATCATTAAGGGTTAATGACACATCTATTCTATAAGAGACATCTCAAATTTGAATTTGGTAGTTAGGAAACAATTCAAAATAATAATTATACACTTAAAATTCACCTTTACATGTTAACTAATCTCAAGCCCTCTAGCTTTGATTAATTAAAAAAATTATTTAATTAATTAGTCCCTTTTTATCACTAATTATTTATTTAATTAGTATATCCTAACATTAGTTAATTAAATAATTCATTTTATTTAATTAGTTGAACTAATGTCCTAATGTTAGTTAATTAAATAAATCATTATATTTAATTAATTGAACTAATGTCTCAATGCCATTTAATTAAATAAGTCATTAAATTTAATTTTAAGTAATGTCTTAATGTTAGTTAATTAAATAAATGATTTTATTTAATTAACTATACTAATTTTCTCTTATCCAAAATCCACATCACCTTTTCTTCTAATTGAATTTTTGTTCTAGCAAACACCTATTTTTATAACAATTTTTAATCCATTTCATCATATACTAAATCAAGTCAATTTCATATCCTAGTCATCGATTGCCTAACATAATTCTAGCCATCTATTTTTGAACCCAAAATGAAATCAAGTTTGAATTTCCACCCTCCATTATCCCAAGAAATCTACATCCTCAATTTCACACGTGTGTGAGATCAATCACTTCCCATAATCATGCATCCTCATGATTCTTCTCACACATATTTCAATCTCCACCCTTCATTCAAATTAAGATAATCTAAACCATTAATTTATCTCAATCTATGTCTTATCCAGTCTGTACCTCTCTCAAATTTGCACTTGTAAGCATCTCACTCTCCCATACAAGCTAATCAATCTCCAACATTCAAATATGGGATAAAATCCTTTCCCTCCATCTCACTCATATCAAATATAAATCTAGATCATCCTCAAGAATTTCCACACCAAAGACATTTGTATGTATATGTTTTTGTATCAAGGAGTCCCCAACAGCAACCCAACACATCACTACAATATCAACACACCTTATTTGGAGCCATCTTGAAGTCATGGAAAGTATAACACCCTTTTTAAATTTTGTTGTGTTGTTTGCCTTTCATTCATGCTCTGACCGAAAGTGGGAGTTACACTTTGAACTTGCAAAAATTATTTTATGATACTTCCGTTTGACATGTCCAATAAATTTTATTTAATTTTTTAAAAAAATTTGATTAAAAAAATAACTATTTGAGTTTAGAATTTAATAGTTTAATTTTTGAAATTTTAACAATTTTTATTTATTTTTATATAATTTATTTTTAATTTTAATAATGTATTGTTTTTATTTTATTAATATAATTTTTTAAAATAATTTGGTTTGTTTAATTTCTATATAATTTAGTTTTAAGAAAAAATAAAATAACTTAAAAATTACGAAACACAATGTTTAAAAATAATAATAATAATAAGCATAGGCTAAAAATCTCACACTCCCCTAATCCCGAATGCCTTTCCTTTTTCAATATATTAAAAGTTTAAAACATGAAGCAAAAAACAAACCAAGACCGCACCCCACCCCATTAGTTTCGTTTAATTTCTTTCTCAAATTTTATGAATTAAGTTTTATTTTATTAATTCAATGGTTTAGTTTTAATCTAAAAGATTTTTAACTTTGAATAGTTCATTTTTTTACTTTTATATAATTTAATTTTAAAACTTTAATAACTTTAGTTTTTTTAATTAGTAATTTAATTTATATTCTAACTTTTTTCTAAATAGTTCTTTTACATAAATGTGCATAATTTTCATTTCAGGTAATATTTTTTTGTATTTTTATAGGCACTGGAAAACTACTACTCTCTACATCGTGGGTTAGGCAACTTCTCCCCATCTCACCATAAATGCTAGTTATATTAATTTGTATTTGAACTTTCCATTTTTTCTTATAATTTGTACTACTAACACTCTAATTATAGTGATTTTCATAAGTTGAAGACCTATTTTTGAAACTACTAATATATTATGTTGCAAGTCTATTTTCCCAAAACTTATCTTTTCAAACTTTTTCTTATATATTTCTTTTAATAAGGGGAAATCAGTTGTTTTTTGGTATGTCTTGTTTAGTTTATGTTTTAATTCGTTTATGGCTAGGAATGTATATGTTATGTTCTTGTGTTGTGAGGAAAACTTGAGGATCAAAACACCCTCCTCACTTGTGTCACCCAAGGGAAAACTGTTGAAACATAGATTTTTGGGACCCTATGGACTACTCTTGCACTTCTAGGGTTTTTCACCTAAAAGGAGAGAGATAGGGCCAAAAATGCTAATGATTCACTCAAATCAGGATGTATGCAATGTTTTTTAATGTAAATGAATTTAAATAAAGGCAATTGACTAATTTATATGACTAAAAATGAATGCAAAAGTGCAATTACAACTATGTTTGAAAACACATTGTGATATGCAAACAATTGTGTAAATGGAGAAATAATGCAAAACAGAAAGTGCAGGGATGAATCTGAGTGCACTTGGGTGAATTATGATGATTTTGGAGTGTTTTGAATGCTGATCAAAATTATTGAATTTTCACAGTGGGACTCATTCGCCCAGGGTGGCGAATCAGTCCTCCTGGTGAAAAATTGTTGGGAGCTGGTTTCTGTCTGGCGGGATCCAAAATCTGACAAAATTCAGATTTTCAGTCCTAAGGTAGGACTCATTCGCCATAGGTGGCAAATCAGTCCTCTCCCAAATTTCTGAAAAATCAAGAGACAACTCTGAAACACCAGATCTAGAAAAGTCTGCTTGTCAAGTTGCTGAAGTCAGTTCTACAGAAAATTGACAAATAAAACTCTCCAAGCTTGAATTTGACTTAAGTTGACTTGAAGCACCTAGTTGACTTGGAAATCAATCTTCAACACCTAATAACCTGTCAAATCTGCATACAAAGAGCTGCAAACAAACATGCAATAGGGGAAAAATGATTGAGGGTTAGTGAATAGGGGTTTTCCTTGGTCAAACCCCACTTTTGGTAATTAAACCCTTGAAAAGATAATGAAATGAAAGAGAAAGATAAACTAATAACATGTGAGTGCTATCAACTTACCTAACCCTTGATGATGCAAGTCTAAAGTAATGTCAATGGTTGCTTCAAAGTGCTTGAATAGTGCTTGAATTGTTGATGTAAAAGGCTTGAGATTGCTTGAATATGATATGTGAATGTTGGAGGAAGTAAAATGAGATGAAAAACACTTATTTATACAATTATTATGCCTTAGTATCCATTCATACCTCATCACGGGCCGACATCAAGTGTTTTTGAATAAAATCCTGAAAAGGAAATTTGAAATATTTTGAATTTGGGGCCAAGGGGGACTCATTCGCCACCCATGGTGAATGGGTCCCACCTAGGACCTAAAAACATGTGTTAGGAAAAATGTTGTATTTAATGTTATTTTTCATGATAACATTCATAAATACACGTAATTACAACTTATGAGGGCATAACGAGACCAAATAAATCATGAGAAGGGTGTAAATAGTGAAAATATGCCTAGAAGAGCGTGAAAGCTTGTTACAAGACTTTACAACACTTCAAAATAGGAATTGATGAGTAAAAAGGTGATTTTTAGGTAAATTGCATTAAATTAGATTAATGTAGAAATGTCTTACAACACTTCACAACACCTTCACAAGACGTCATTCTTTGAGTTTTAGTACCTAAATAAGCATGTTCAAGCCATGTTACAACATAAAATCAGAGCAACATAGCTCCAACACCATGAAACAAGACCTAAAAGACCATGAAAATGACAAGGGGCCATTTTTCTATGATACATTTACCCCCACTTTAGTGAGAGGATGAACCTATTTCAAACTCACACTAAAGTAGCCATGAACATCAAGGGAAGGGTTCAAATGCACTTACATTAGCAAGATGGAATGACAATGATCAAGAGGGATGATCAAGCCCCCAGGATGAAGATCCCATGGAAAACTAGACATAAGAACAAAGGAACACACAAGTGTTGAAAAGAATTGGATGAAGCTTTGATCGTCAATCCAACTAGTTGTGAAAAAAGATCTAGGCTGATTATTTGAAAAAAAGAATGTGTACTCACTCTGGGGCCATGGAACTTCAGGTTGTCTGCGGGGTGAGAAAGCCCAACTATATACTCACTCTGGGGCTATGGAACTAGTTGTTTGCGGGGTGAGAAAGCCCAAAAAGGTAAGATACATATGCTAGTTGGTATGCACTCACAAACACAAAAGTGGGTATGGGGAAAAGTCATGCCGCTAGGTGAGCTTCCTGCTCAACCATGTCAAAGTTATACCCGTTGATAACTTTAACAAGGTGACACAGAAAAAGAAATTTTTATGAACAAAAGGACAAAGGTACCATAGTCATGCAAGTTGCGTTATGCAAGGTGGAAAAAGGAATGAAAAATGTTAAATATAAAAATGCAAAACATAAAAATATGTTCAAAGGAGTCTTGTTTAGTTTATGCAAGGTTAGTCACTTAGGGAACATTGTGTCTAATGTCTCCAAGAGAGGACCAATCAAAGAATAGTATATTCACAACTTAGGGGATGCAGTGCATCACATCAAACCACCAAGAGGAATGTAATATGCTAATATAGATCACACTTATGAAGGACATCACACCCAATTGCATCCACAAAGTGACAAATGCATCATATAAATGACAAGGCTACACTAGGAACCAAGAATGCAAATGAAATAATGGTAATGTATGCCCCCCACTTTAAAGGAATTGCTACACATTTTTCTATGAGAAATTACTTTAAAGTAGAGAAGAAAAGAAAAATCCAAAAGAAAAAAAAGACATGAGAGCCAACTTGGAAAGCCCTATGCCAAGTCATATGTTTCAAAGTTAGGTTGTGTCATGTCAAGAAATATGAAAATCAAAAGAAAAGGAGGTTACCCCCTAGAAAAGAAAGCACACCAAACACATAAGGGATCTATGGATATGGGGTCAGTATGTTCTTTTGCCACAATGTGTTTATGAAAGAGCTCGAAACTGTCATCATTCCCCAAAGCACATAGAACTGGAAGAATGACACAAAGAGAAAAAACAAAGGAAAAAGAAAGGTCGTTTTGGGTCAACATGGAAGAGACATTGCGGTCTCGATGCCTTGCATCATCCCCAAAAGGAAAAAACAAGCAAAATGAAAATGAAAAGGTGAAAGAAAATGAAAAATATTTTGGGTCAACATGAATGAGACATTTCGGTCTCACTGCCTTGCGTCGTCCCCAAAAGGAAAACACAAAACAAAAAGAGAAAAATACAAGGACCTTGTGGGTCAACATGGAAGAGACATAGGGCATCTCTACGCTTTGCATCATCACCAAAAGGAGAACACAAAACAAAAGAGAAAAAAAAAATACAAGGACCTTTTGGGTCAACATGGAAGAGACATAGGGTGTCTCTATGCTTTGCGTCATCCCCAAAAGGAGAAAACAAAATAAAAAGAGAAAAAAAGACAAGGACCTTTTGGGTCAACATGGAAGATACATAGGGCGTCTCTACACTTTGCATCATCCCCAAAAGGAAAACACAAAACAATAGTGATAAAGACAATGTACGACATATAGAAGAAGAGAGATATGAATAGAAGAAGTGTACAAAGAGAGGTGATAGGAAGGGGTTGGATGAGGCACTCACTACCCCATACTCCGAAGTCCTTGCTCCTAAGAACTCCTAAGTGTCTCTTCCACCTTGTCCTAGTGGTACTACCTTAGGTTTAGATGCCACTGCTTCTATTGACCAACCCCACTATCATCATGTTGTCCTTCTACCAAGCCAACCTTGGTGCTTTGCCATATACTCTCCATTGGCCCTTACTCTGCCCTAAAGGCCAAATAACCTCAACCTTCTACTAGATTCTTGCAGGGGTGTGAAGGTGTTGCAAAGCTTCAAAATAGCCTAACTAGGGTCCTTAAGCAACCACAAGTTTCCAACTTTCCATCACTTTCACAAAATTCCTTTCCCAGGGTTTGAAAGGCTACAAGCCTAGATCCCCAATTAGGCCTCTAAACAGTGATAAAATGAAAGTTTCTCCTAAACCCACCAAAGGTCCTAGGTTCTTTATTTATGTTTTGAGCTTCTCATGCCTAAACCTCAAGGATTTTCATGGTTTTAAGCTTGCACAGCCCGTACACTGTCCACACACAAAAATGGTCAAAACCCTAGGGTTTTCAAGCTCTTCAATGTTGTTTTCAGACTGTCAAGAAGTTCTCACTCTATATGAATTGTTAGAACCTCCTCCTGACCTCCAAGCATTTCCAAGACCCTCAAGAAAATTCACAAGAAATAATTTCTCGAAAGTCTCACATCCCCTGCAAGATATGAGTCTTTTTCTCACTGCCTTCCCTAGTCGGACCCTACCTGGCTCGCCTAGGGCAAAGCTTTGCTAGCACCTCTAGAACTCCCAAAAACCCTAAAATCTAACATATTTACACTAAGGGAGCCTAGACACTATTCCCAAAGGGCCATACAATTTGTACAATGGGAAAGTGCTCTAGAGCTCCATTCTTTCAAAACTGCCTGATTCAGGCCAGGAAAAGACAAGAAACAGACTATCTACAAATACAAGATGAAAAATGTTTTAAAAAGACAAAAATATTGGCACACTAAACTTGCAAAACATTCATACTACATTCTACAAACAAAGTAATAGTAAATCTACTCCATTAAAGCTCAATATGATAACAAAACTCAGAAAACTATCTTTTTGAACGTTGTTTTCCTCAGCTTCTCAAATGTCACTGCAACAATAATACCTCCAACCCTATTCCATGGTCAAGGCATGCCTTAAATAGGCCTTCAAAACAATTTATCTGCTTGGGTGGAGCCTTTGGAAGACCTAATAGTAAGTGTTATAAAACACACTATGTTTTCTAACCTTTGACAAGGTTGGCAACCTAGACAAGTTAGAGCTTCAAAACCCATCCATGATTTCCACCTCCCAATCCATTTATCATAATAGATCAATTTTTATTCATACTCCACCAAATGCTAACAAAATGGTCAACATGACCTAAAAACAACACAACCAAAATATAACTTCAAACAAAACTTCAAGGGAACCTAGTATTTTCCCAGGTGCTCCTGCACCAAGAGGGAAACATCAAACGCATGATATGGGGGAACACAATACACACATAAAAAGAAAAGGAAAAAGGGAAAATAAAAAAGGCTAGTTAGGCGAATGCAAGTCAACCATCTAACAAGTCATCTGCCTCCCAATCATGTTCAGTGTAATGTGAGAGCGGTTGATTTTCCAAAGGAATAATTGCAAGTGTTGAACCAAGAGTCCTACCAGGTTCTTCATTTGGTGGTGAGAATGTATCATTTAAGCTCATTGTAGATGAAAATAAATAATTTAAATTGTTATGCACTTCTTCATCTATTTTGGCAATCTCTACGTTGTCATCACCATCATCATCATCATCATCAAGATTAATGAAAATAGGAGGACAAAGGGTGATTTCTAAAGATGAGGTTGTTGGATTGGTTCAATTTTCTATGATTGTTGCACAGGACTATCTTGTGGTAGGTCAGGAGAAGGAGGGTGGTCATCTATGACTTCTATTAAAGGTAAAGGCTGATTTTCTTTATCTTCTTCTATGCGAGATTGATGAGAAAGGATACGACAATGACGCCTACATTCCCTAGCACCACGGTTCTGTTTAATTTTTTTTGGAGTTGTGGAGGTGTAAGAGTGGATTGATTCATCATAGGTTCTTCTGCTTCTGAAGGGGGAAGAACAAAAGAAACCGAAGAGGATGGATCAACCACTTTCTCTTTAGCTTTATACACTTGTTTAAGGCAAGGAGGTTGAGTAGGGTTTGTTTCATGTTCCCTTGGTCATTTAAATGATGGAAGTGAAATGTTGAGGGGTGTTTTTTTAGGAGGTTTGATGGTGTGCTCAATGTCAGACTCAAGTTGAAGCATGGTTTCATCTATGATAGGAGGTGCAGAAGTGGACGGGAATGAGTTACGAAGAGATAATTCGGCTATCATTTTGGCTTTAAAATTTTCATAAGCTATGAAAAATAAATCCTTGCAAGGGGTGATAGGTTTCATGGGTTCAGGCCAAAAGGCTTCTAATGAGAAGTTACCTATGGAAGATAAAGGATTAAATCCACTATGGTGTATGGTGACTATCACATTGTCATGTGAAAACTTCAAACACTTATGAACAACTGATGGCACCGCTTTCATTGAGCGGAGCCAAGGGAGGCCTAGCCACAAATGAAATTGGTCAGATTGTGGAATAATTGAAAATGTTACCTCCAAAGCTTTAGGTCCTATTTGTAAAGGTAGCACGATCGATCCAATCGTAGGGCAGGCAAAACCAATATGTGTTTTAATCCATGCAGTGGGTTTATTATAATCATCTTGATATAGCTCATATAATACCATAAACTCCTCTGTGAGCACATTCTCACCACAAGCAGAATTTATTAATATCCCATTAGTGGGCTTATTATAGATTCTGTCAGCTATGTAGAGAGGACCATCAGGAAGCTTTTGTAGTATATCTTTAGCAGAAAAAGTAATATCAAGCGATTTAGTGGTTTGGCCCTTATGAAGGAGAACATCTATCATAGCCACAAATTTATCTATAGTACTAACTTGGGTAACAATAGTAGGAGTTGTATCATGTTCACTATTTTTATCTGTAGACATCCAAATTTGACCACTTCCATATGGTCAAACTCGTTTCCTTACTCATCCCTTTACTCGCCTATTTCATTATCTTTTCCAATATTATTTAAATCATTCATTTAATTAATATTTCATCATTTTTATAAGGTTTATAAAGTATTTAATTTAATAATTAAATACTTTTACCTTTTATTTCTTTCCTCTCTAAATTAAATAAATACATCACTTTATTTAATTTAGTCATGAGACCTCTTTGAATTTAAGCCAATTTTTAATTCTTCTTTTTCTCTCTCATTGTCACATCCTCCATAACCCTCTTCTAATCATAATTAGTTTAATTAATTTATGATTAGGATGTGCACATGCTTAATCCTTGATTAGGATGTGTCACATCCTCCAAATTTTTCAAATTGGTCTCTAATTCCTCTTAGCCACCTAACCCTCTTCTAATCATAATTAATTTAATTAATTTATGGCTAGGATGTGTCACATCCTCCAACATTTTCCACTTGCTTCTAATCTTTAGTTAATCCTCTTAATCATGTGTTTGCACAACCTTAATCAAAGTCATTAGCCACTTTTAACATGCCTTTTTTGGTCAACCTTTTCATTTTCCTTTCTTGGTATTGACTCTCTTTCCCATGTGAATTTTAAATTCACATTTATTCCTCCTAGAATCTCCTCTTCCCATGCATCTTCTAGAATCTTTTGACTTGTCACATCAAGTCACATGGGGACAAAGGCTTCCCTTGTAAAACCCCATCCCACAACCTAGAGGACAATGCAACACTGCAGAAGCACAACTAATTTTTTTTTTTAAAAAAAGAGTAACAATGACGAGTGAAGTAAACTACTCTAACACATACATCCTCTAGGCCACGCAACATGTCAACATGTGAAATTCCAAACTTACAAATTATTCTAAAAAATAGTACATGGAATTAACTCATGATAACAACATACAACAAAGCAGTAATCTATTGCAAATTAAGTCTAACACATAGAAATGTAATGAGCATATTTCCACAGATACAACACCATATAAACCAAATATAACCCATTTAATCCAACGATAAATAAATCATACTTAATGTTACAATTACATCACCAGGGTTCTCGATAGAAATGAGGATTACAATTACATAGTGTCCACAGTTACAATGAGAAAGAGAAGTACAAATCCATAGAACCACACGAGCTCCTCGAACAAGAAGATCCCACCATCACGATTAGGATGAGAACTCAATAGTGTAAGGAGCACACCACCTAGCCATATGGTACCCGTAGGCCCAACCCTCGTGCTAGGAGATAGTAATAGGTAACCAAGACAACCAACTACAAAAAGTACAAAACCACACTGTACCAGTAAATACAAACACAGGGTTACATTGCTTCCAAAATCACAGAATCAAGAACAACCACTGTACAAAAGAAACGACTACTGTCATAGGAGGAGTGTCATCACAAAGGCTGCATTGGTTATCCTAAGGAGATCTTCCTAGGTCCCAGCCCCCATCTTGGGTTATCTTGGTAACCTCTTACGAACTCCGGCCCCACATGCACACCAGTGCAGAATCAATTATCTTTCGAGAGGACAAGATAATGATCTTTCCATTCTAGGCCTTCCCGACTCATCTCAAGTCTAACACAAGCCCTTAAGCCAATGAGCGAGGCTAATTATCAAGTTAAATATGTTAACTACCCATTCCCCTAAAGTAGGTTATTTAATTTCCACTGATTGCACTGACTTCCACACGAGTTATCCTAGGACCACTTTGTGTCCCAACCCTCGTTGAAAGCCACTCCCCTATCGACCAAAATAACTCATTCTACACCCAAGGGTAGACAGTGCACAAACTAATAATAACACAACACAAGAGATAACACATCCCTACAGATGTCCAATATTGAATCCAACTACATGCACTACCCAAGGAAATCTCAAGGTGACTAACAAAAATAACAACCCTGTCACAATTATAATCTGGAAGACTTATATTTTCTCTACAACAAATATTCCCCACCGTGCCCAATTACATAACACTAGAAATTAAAATAAACAATCTCAGGTAATTAAAAGCACTATTATCCGGATTTCCTAAATCCAAAACAATCAATATCGCATATCTAAAATACACCATTTAAACATAATTCCTATTTATAGGTCAACAATGAATTTAAACTAAATGATTACTTTCAGTTCACAACTACTCATAAGATTAACTCAAATTCATCAATAAAATAATCAATCACTTTAATTTAATTAATCATGCTTTTCAAATAATCATTGTATTACTCACACATTAAATAAATATATTTAATATGTATATATATAATTAAATATAATTATATATATCTACATATTAATATATTATTTAATTATAAAATTAATTATACTTTTCCCAAATTCCATTTTAAAATAATTACAATACAATTTCCAAATATATATATATATATATATATATACAATATACACATAACATATAAAATACATATTATAAATAATATGTATATTATATATTATATGTATAACATATATACATACATAAATATATAATATATATTAAAATAAACATAAGAACCATTTGTACCAAAATCACAGTGTACAAACTGCACCAAGCTCAGACTGCCGCACACAGCCTTGCATGGAGGTGACAGCACCGCCTATGACAGCGCCTTCCCCACACATGTGTGGAGGGCGCTGCCACAACAGGCCCATCCCCACCACTAAAGGGAGGTGGCAATGGGGTTAAATTCCCCAGCGCCTTCTACAAATAACTTAAATTTATAAAATTTCCTCAAGTTGTTTAAATTCATCGTACAACGATTCTTTATAATTTCGTTTCAAATAAAATTCTTGTTCCAAAAGAAATGTTGCCTGGAGAATTGTTGTCAAGCTTCTCTGTAACTTCAAATTACCAATGTTGCCAAAGCTTCCTCTAGTAAAATTGCCTCTTTCCAGAAAACACACAATACCACAGCCAAGAATTCTAAAACAAGATTCTAAAATAAAATCCTCAGAGAGATCCCCAATTTCCTCACCAATATTTCAACCAAAAAACCAAAACTCTCCCATGAAACAACTTTCTTTCCTTTTGCCCAATCTTTTTCCTTCGAGAATAAATTTTCAACAACTAGATAACAAATTTCTAACTCACAGTTATCACCACAAAATATCTTTTCCCTCAACCACCACAGATATTTTCCAACCACATGCATTTAAAATTAACAATTTATATATTTCAACAAATTGAAATAATCTTATTTATTTAATTCCCATTAATTAAATAATTAAAATTACTTAATAACATAACTAAATTAAATTTATTTATTTATTTATTCTAAATTTTTCACATCAATAATACCATAAATTAAATACTTAATCAAACACACATTTTAATCTACAAAATTAAACTTGCACAATAATAAAATACCAAGAACAACAAGGGTAAGGAATACAACCAAGAATCAAACTGACGACACATTGTACTAGGGTAAAGGTATGACCAGGTAGCCCATTACTATCTCCCAATCATTACTGTTGAGTAGTGGACACACTCATACCTATGAAACCAGGTGAAGTCATTGTCCTGTACCTGCAAACCTACAACACAAGCAAGAGTCATACATGTATACAAATAGTAATTCATACACACCGTGAAGAGAGAATCGTGGAAATCACAGGGCACTCACAAGCGAGTGATGCAATACCTTTCTCTTCACCAATACAATGTCACATCAACTGATGAGATAATAGATCAATTAAACAACAATAAGCATATATAGCAATGTCATCACAACTACACATCTATGCAATCATAAAGCATATTAAACATAATCACCATGCATATAATGTATCATCACATCCATATAGTCTATCGTCACTCCACTATTAGCGATAGAACAACCATAACATAAAATAAGGTCTAACAAAGTATCTGAGCTATCAAGAAAAACATAACAAAACGGAGGGGTGTCACATCCCTTTTTGAAACCTTGTCTTGTCCATGAGATTCTTGCAAGTATGTGAATTTTTAATTCACATTTACTTCTCCAACTACTTTCGCTTTTCCCATGGAGATTTTTGAGGAATTCTAAAATTCCTCAAAAGTCACTTTCATTCCCACTTGGAAACAAGAAGTTCCTTTTTGAGGAAATCTTCTCATCCCCCAAGGTACTTGCAAAGTACTTGTCCTTCTTACACCTCATGTACCCTCCTTCCCCCTCATTTACACATCACCATTCCTAAGCCATCTCACATTCCACATGTCAAGATGTGAGGGTTTGTGAGTCCTCAAATCACTATAGCCCTTCATCTTGACCTTGTTGGATGAATCTCAACCATTGAATTCTCTAGAGAATTCAACTTCCTCTATAAATACCCTCCCTCTTTTCTCTCGTTTAGTAACTTTGCATTCCATAGCCAAACTCTTGCAAATTTTTCATTTGAGCCACACTTAGCTAATTTTTGCATTTGGCTCTCACCATTGCACTTGCAACCATTTTCATCCACTTCTCATCCATTTCTCATCCATCTTGCATTTCATATCAACATCTTTTTCCATCCAAGGAGCATACACAAAATCAACCATCAAGGGCCAACCAAAGGATCAATTCGAGACAAGGTATAATCAGCTTCTTTTTGTTATCTCATTTTGTTTTGAATCTAAATAGGCTAATCTTGAGGTGTTAGGTGATTTTATTGTTTTTGTACATTTCTTGTTGTTCATTTCTAGAATAGTATTTTTTCCTGGTCACAGTATCAACAATCATTACATCAGGGTTTGAAGGTTCACTAGCCTTGACAAATGAGATAGTATGTTTAGGCATAGGATTGGTGAAAATTTGTAAATTTTGGTTAGGGGCTGCAACAAACTTATTGCCTTGATCATTAACACCCTCAATGGACAAATGGCCTAACTCAATGAGGTCTTGAACTAAATGTTTTAGACGCTTACAATGTTCAGTGTCATATCCATTTTGGTGATGACAGTGACAATAAGTGTTAGGCCTGAAATTGGGTGGTAATAGTTGGTTTGGATCAAGTGGTCTAACAGGAAGCAAAGTGAGCATGCATTTTTGAATTAACTGGTTTATTTTATTATGGAGAGTATTAGGTAAAGGAGTGAAGTGTCTCTTCGGATCCCCATAATGATAAGGCATGGCTGCCTTAACAGTGGCCATTGAATTTTGAACTTGTTGGGTTGGTGGTGATTGTGGTTAAGGAGGTGGATTAAATTGAAAAAATCCTCTATTAGGTTTATGGAAGTTTTGTGTGTTATTTTGGTTTTTATTGGCGTGTTCCAGTTTGTCAACTCGACTAGAAGTGGATTTTGAATCACGACTTGAAACCAAATTTTGGTATTCACATAGGGTTGTACATAAATGCATGAATGAAGGGAATTTCATCATGGTGAGTTTATCCTGAAGGGTGGTGTGCAAGTTTTCGATAAAATTTTTTTGTAGATGTGCATCTAGAATCTTGACATCAATTTGAGCATATAAGGATTGGTAATGTGAGATGAAATCTGTCACTTTTTCATCTGTATTTTGTCTACATCTCATAAGGTCTGCCATTGTCTTTTTATATGTCATATGAACTTGGAAGTTACTAATGAAAGCATCCACCAATTCATTAAATGAATGGATGGAATGATTGGGAAAGTTGAAAAACCACTCTAATGCAGTATCTTTCAAGGTCCTTGGAAATTTTTTTGCTAAATGTTTATCATCAAGGACAAAGTCATTACACAAAGCTGTATAAGCATTAATATGGTTGATAGGATCTCCTTTTCCTCTGTATTTCTCAAACCGAGGTATTTCTATCCCTTGTGGCATTATGGTACATAATATTTCTAAGGATAAGGGGTTGTTGCGGACATGATATGTGGTTGGAGCGGTTTGACCTTGACTAATGGTGGAAAGTTGATGTTGCATAGATGAAACAGTGGTAAGGAGTGTGTAAGAAGGGGATCGGGGTATGTGGGTTGAGGTGGAAGGGAAAATGGTGATGGAGTGTAAGTGATGTTAGGGGGAGTGAAAATAATTCTAAGGGGTGTGAAAGTGGTGGAAGGGACTTGTGATGCCACAAAAGAAGTAGGAATGCTAGTGGAAATTGGGAAAGAAGTAGCCTAAGGCATAGTTGTATGGAATTGCAGACTGGTATAAGTTGATATGGATGTTATGGTTGAAAGGGGAGGAACTTGAGGTGCTCCTTGGTTTACAATAATGTTTGTGGATTGGGTATTTGAAGAGGCATGTTTATTTTAAATCTCAGCAATTTTCTTCATCATTTGCAAGCCATCATCACTTTCAATCAAATGATGAATATTTTCAATGGCGGGTATGGAAGTTGTGGAAATGTTTTCAAGTCACAAGTCTTGTTGTAAATGTGCAAAGTCCTCATGAATATTAATGACCTTTTCTTGTGGGAGGGAATTGTTTTGTCAACATTCATTAGATGGAAAGGTGAAGGAATGGAAGTGGTATTTTCAAGGCCCAATGCATTGTTTTCCATACTAGGAGTAGGAGCTCGTGAGATCCCAAGGTCCACAATGAAAGTGCTATCATGGGAAGCCATGAGTCTAGAACTTCTTCTCACTAAAGTATTATCAACAGGGCACCAAACACTCATACAAGTACCACAAAGGAAGGGTGAATGAAAATATAAGCTAATCTAAGAGCTCTAAAATGCAAATAATAAAGATTCTGCTAACTATAACAAAGATCCAACTACAAGAAATAGAAATGCAAACAAATGCCAGAAAAATGCCAAAAATGTTGTCTAAAAAGTGTAGAGGGACCGATTCGCCCTAGGTGGAAAATGAGTCTCAGTATGAAGTTTTTAGTGTTTTTCAAAATATTAAAGATGATTTAAATGCTCTATAGAATGAAATTACAAATGCAGAATGCATATTTTGACTTTTTTCAATGAGATGTAATGCAAAAAATGAAATCTAAATGAAGTTTTCACTAATGCAAAATGAAAAGTCCTAGAATGCAAGAACAAATCAGTGTCCTGATTGAATGCTAATGCAAATGGAAAATTAAGATGAAATTATGTGAATGTAATTAGAAATTAAAAGTGTTCAAAAGTTAGGTTCACCAAAATGAAACAGATTTTTGGGACACTATGGACTACTCTTGCACTTCTAGGGTTTTTCACCTAAAAGGAGAGAGATAGGGCCAAAAATGCTAATGATTCACTCAAATTGGGATGTATGCAATGTTGTTTAATGTAAATAAATTTAACTAAAGGCAATTGACTAATCTATATGACTAAAAATGAATGCAAAAGTGCAATTACAACTATGTTTGAAAACACATTGTGATACACAAATAACTATGTAAATGAAGAAATAATGCAAAATAGAAAGTACAAGGATGAATATAAGTGCACCTAGGTGAATTGTGATGATTCTAGAGTATTCTGAATGATGATGGAAATTACTGAATTTTCATATTGGGACTCATTTTCCCAGGGTGGTAAATCAGTCCTCCTCTTGGTGAAAAACTATCGGGAGCTGGTTTCTGTCTATCGAGATCTAGAATCTGATAAAATTCAAATTTTCAGTCCTAAGGTGGGACTCATTCACCACAGGTGGCGAATCAGTCCTCTCCCAAATTTTTGAAAAATCAGGAGACAACTCTACAACACTAGATTTGGAAAAGCCTGCTTGTCGGGTTGCCGAAGTCAGTTCTATAGAAAACAGACAAATAACTCTCTCCAAGCTTGAATTTGACTTAAGTTGACTTGAAGCACCTAGTTGACTTGGAAATAAATCTTCAACACCTAATAACCTATCAAATTTGCATACAAAGAGCTACAAACAAACATGTAATAGGGGAAAAATGATTGAGGGTTAGTGAATAGGGGTTTGCCTTGGTCAAACCCCACTTTTAGTAGTTAAACCCTTGAAAAGATAATGAAATGAAAGAGAAAGATAAATAGTTAATAACATGTGAGTGCTATCAACTTACCTGGTCAACCCTTGATGATGCAATTCTGAAGTAATGTCAATGGTTGCTTCAAAGTGCTTGAATAGTGCTTGAATTGTTGATGTAAAATGCTTGAATGCTTGAGATTGCTTGAATATGATATGTGAATGTTGGAGGATGTAAAATGAGATGAGAAACACTTATTTATACAATTCTTATGCCTTAGTATCCATTCATACCTCATCACAGGCCGACATCAAGTGTTTTTGAATAAAATCCTGAAAGGAAATTTGAAATATTTTGAATTTGGGGCCAAGGGGGACTCATTCGCCACCCATGGTGAATGGGTCCCACCTAGGACCTAAAAACATGTGTCGGGAAAAATTTTGTATTTAATGTTATTTTTCGTGATAACATTCATAAATGCACCTAATTACAACTTATGAGGGCATAAAGAGACCAAATAAATCATGAGAAGGGTGTAAATAGTTAAAATATGCCTAGAAGAGCATGAAAGTTTGTTACAAGCCTTTACAACACTTCAAAATAGGACTTCTTGATGAGTAAAAAGGTGATTTTTAGGTAAATTTCATTAAATTAGAAGAATGTAGAAATGTCTTACAACACTTCACAACACCTTCACAAGACGTCGTTCTTTGAGTTTTAGTACCTAAATAAGCATGTTCAAGCCATGTTACAACATAAAATTAGAGCAACATATTTCCAACACCATGAAAAAAGACCTAAAAGGCCATGGAAATGACAAGGGGCCATTTTTCTATGGCATGCTTGTGTATGCTCTCTCCTTGCATCATAGGGTGATCTTGGAGATCAAAACAAGTGTCACCTTGTCATGTCTTTTAGTGGGCCTTCCTTTGGATTTTATCACCCAAGGGGTGCCTTGAACACTCATGTTTTGGCAAGGTATATAAATTAAGGGAAGAATTAAAAGACTTTCATCACAGTCCAGGGCTATCATTGTTGGCCAAATCTTATTATCCATTTGAGGGGATGAGGTGAATCAAGAAGGGATTTGACGCCAACAACATGCTTGTAGATAACACTCCCATTCACAAACTTTGGCCTCATATACCTTCAATTATTTATAGGGTATCTCCCATAAATTCATTTAAATCCTAGATAGGATGTTTTGGTCATACATACTTTGAATACACTAGATAGCAATTAGCACCAAGAAGTTACCACCTACCCTTAGAAATAATATTTTATGCCATGTATGCTCTCCAATCACACCTTCATGTGATATTAAGGATCAAAAGTGGTTAGTTCCTCCTCAAGGACCCTACTTTTTATGAACAAAAAAGGCATTAACAAGGGGATTACAAGTGTGTACACATCCATAATTTAAATAATATAGGCCGTTCATGTGTTTGTTTGCAACTATGTTGAACCCATTCTTTTTTTTAAAACCAAGACTAAAAAGAATTCAAAAAATCACCTTGTCATTTTAAAAACATATCACAAATCACATCAAAATTGGAAAATCTAAACTAAAAGTTTGAAGCTAAAATTTCTCATTCAACCCTTGAAACCAATAAAACATTTTAAGATCAACATTATCAAGCCGTTTCCCACATGAATACATGTTCATAACCTTGACCAAAACCCATCCTCAAACCATTGCATCCCTAAAACCTTTGACATTGATCCAAATCTAAACTCCTTCATCCTTGGAAAATTGCATGAATCCTAATCCTATCATCCTAATCCAAATTGACTATACCCCTAAGATCCATCCTACTCCAAAAAATAATTACCCTAAAAAATCCTTGGAAATTTTAAAAACTGTCCTTGGATCCTTAAATAAAATATCCAATCATCATATGTCTATCCCAAAGAGATTGAATCATCCACAAGTCCCAAATTCAACTATCAATTATCTATCATTGGAACTCTAAATTATCTATAAGTTCCAAACTCAATAAATCCAAACTCATACCAAGAATCCAAAGTTTGAGTACCTAAATAGTCTAAGGATCTCAACATTGTCCAACTAATCAATAATCTAAACTTTCAAGTCACCCAAGCCTATCCTTATAGCCTTAATTTATTCTTAAGTTCCAAAACCATTGTAGAATCAAACCAAATTAATGTTAAACACACAAATACTGAGAGGGGGGTGAGGTGAATCAGTATTTAATACTTTTAACTTTAAATTACCACATTCATAAAACTATGAAAACATAACCAATTGTAATTAAAGTAATGAACACATCCACACATGAGAACACTAGATGCACATGGAAACCCAAAAGGGAAAATCACGGTGAGAAAATTTTCTTGGAACTACTATCCAAATTCAGCCTCACAAAAATAATATAGAACTTAAATAATAATTTTGCAAGCACCAACCCATGGGAATTACAACATTAAAGGGAGACACCAATCCCCTTGAATTTGAATTTTAGGCACCAACCTACATGAGACACCAATCTCCTTGAATTTGGATTTTTAGGAACCAACCTGTAGTAGACACCAATCTCCTAAGATTGACCTTCAATACATTCATTGAGCATCAACTCAAATTAAGAGGCTTCAACCTCATATTACATAAATAAATATAGATATGCTTTCACTCAACCTACTTTTCATCAATAGGTGAACACATCCACTAATGATATCTCAATTTTTCCCAACATATCAATTCACTCCATACTTGTATCAATTCTGCACTTTCATCACACCCACTTTCTCTACAATCCACACAAATCGGTTTAATAAAATTATTCCCAATATATATCCATTCCATCATGTTAACAACATCTAAATATCAGCCTAAAACCCTTTAACACCATCTGGAATTAGCCATGTTGGCCAAGGATAAACCTTAATTAAAAATGATATAAAATGTGTAATCAGATCGACCCCAAAACCAATATGTTACCATAGGTGTAAGATGACATCGTGTGTTTCCTTCCATTATCTTAATTGGTCATATTTCACCTTCACATGTGCTTCCTCCAGCTAGTGCATGATTCCCTTCTTTGATGTAAATACTCAGATATTATCATAGTTAGCCAACAAAAATAGTCTTTGTCACTTCTATCTTGGATCTCTATCATTTAAATCCATAGAAATAGTACATTAGGATACTTCATATGTAGTATTACTTAACTTCAAAAATACATGCCATAACAATTAATAGAGGTAGAATGCAATACCAAAAATAACGATAGTTTAGAACAGTGCATTTTTTTCATTTTGAACAAACCTCAAAATACTACCACAAAAACTTCTAGACTTTCACAAAGGTGGTATGAAAATACGAACCATCAATTCCATATATACCCTTACTTCCCATATTGTCCTTTTTAATAACAATAATATTAACATCCTGCAACAATTACTACAAAAAAAACAACTATTATACTACTTTTACATATAGGACATCAATTAAAGACTACAATTGACATACCACTTTGACATCAATCACAACATTGTTTTCAATAATCTCCCCCTTTATCATTAGTGGTAAGACAAATAAATGACCAATGCTTATGTTTCAACTATATATTTCTCTCTCCTGGTTTATAGTAGAGGACGCAGTTATACTGCCATATCATTTATCTCTTTGTATTTCATCTCTATCTCCCCCTTATATCATCACTTCATCTTTATCTACCCCTTTGACATAAATGGCAAAGTGAATCTTAGATACTTCATTCTATACCTTCTTCTCCCCCTATGGTATACACTCCATTGACTATACTTTACCAAAATTCATCGTAAATCATCTATCCTAATTGCAACAAAGTGTTACAACTCAACTGAGACTCCTTAAATCAATTTCAAAGTTTTGATCAAATCATTCACCTATAGAAACCTCACTGGTTCATGATTGAATCATTGGATAACTCCCCCTGAACTTGTACCTTAAGAATTTATGAGGAGGGATATATCATTCCCAACTTCTACCTAAGATACTCAAATGTTTCTTTTAGAAGCTTAGTTTAGTAAAGATATCTGCAATCTATTCTTTTTCTTTAACATAATCAAATTTGAACTTTGTGTCTATAACATTTTCTCTTAGAAAATGATACTTGATTGATATATGCTTTGTTCTAGAATGCATCACTAAATTCTTTGAAATATTGATTGCACTTTTATTGTCACAAAGAATTGAAATGGGTTCATCATATTCAATTTTAATATGCTTCAAGGGGTGATCCCACAATACTGGTTTACATTTTTTGGCCAAACTAGACATTGAACTGAATTTTTTAACTAAATCTTCACTTTTGGGCACCTATAGCTACTAAACCATGAGGAATTTGAAGATGATGCAAAATAGTGATTTGTGACATTTTATTTGTAGATTCTAAATATATTTTAAAAAAAAAATTGGAATCAGATTGCATTTCTTTTTCCACTCCTTGAAAAACTAGCTTTTTACAGTAAACATAATTTTTAAAGAGTGGTGTTCACCATATACAACATAACTTTTTTTCTATGAAGGATAAAACTCTAATTTTTTCGAATTTACCTTTGTAACTATGATATCTAGCATGTTCATTTGGTTTCATAGTGTTTTATTAAATATTTTTTTCTTAATTAAGTTTTGAAGTCAAACCAATTACAATTTAGACATAGGCGGACCGTATACAACATAACTTTTTTTGTATGTATCAAAATTCAATTTTTTTATTGGATCAAGGACATCAATACCTAGCATGAACATTTTTTTCAATTTATTTTTATAATATACTATTTTTCCACATGGGAAGAACAAAGAGCTTGATTTTAGGTGAAAAACCTATGTTTAATTAAACTAAAAAAAATACATAATAAAACCAAAATATATTAAAATTATATTTGATGGATAGCTCATTCTAAGGACTACCATCATCCAATTGGATATGTGAAGTTTCCTCCATTTTCATCCTCAACCCGAGCTTCGAAAGGAAAAAAAATGCAAAAATTTTGGTAGAAGAGGGGGAGAAGGGAAAAAAGGGGATTTGAGTGAACCCCCCTTCACCCTTTCGAGAAAAGGGGGGCTCACTCGAACCCCCTCTTTTTTGAATTTCCCTTTGTTTCCATTTTAAAAAACGTGGCAAAAAGGGGGTCACATGAAAAAGGGGGTTCGCTTGAAGGGTGTGTTCATGCAAATTCCCCCCTTCGTGCAAACCCCTAAAAACCCAAAATTTGTTTCATGGGAGCGTTTTTACAATTTTCCTTCCTCAATGGAATTGTAAACTAGTTATATGGGTTTACCCCAAGGTTTGTTTCATCCAAAGTACCTGAGTACAACATGATACTACAACAATGTATTTTGCTTCTATAGTAGATAATGACATTGAATCCTACTTTTTTCTCAGCCAAGATACAAGATTATCTCCAAGAGAGAATGCACCACCAGTAGTGCTCTTCCCATCATCAACACTTGCAACCCAGTATGTATTTGTATATGTTGTCAATTTGAATTTTTTTCTTCTTGGATAGCATAGACCATAATCTATAGTAGCTTTCAAATATTTGAAGATTTTGTTTACTACCTTCACATGTGTCTCCTTAGGTGCAGCTTGAAATCTCGCAACCATACACACAACTTGTATAATGTTCAGTCTAGATAAAGTTACATATAATAGACTTCCAATCATTGATCTATACAAAGTTTGATTCATTACATAGAAATCATCATATTTACTAAGATTACATCAGTAACCATAGGTGTACTGACCAATATGCAATCTTCTATGTTGAACTTCTTTAAAGCATATCCTTGACATACTTAGTTTGTGATATGAATATAACTTTGTCTAAATGAGAGATTTGTAAACCACTCACCAAGCATAGACATTTCAAATTATTTTTACATTTCATCATAAAAATCCTTACACATTTTGTCTTTTCTACCACCAAAAATGATACCATCAACATAGACAACAATCAATTGATGATCACCTTCAGTTTTTATATAAATATTACTATCAACAATACATTTCTTGAATCATTGCTATTGTATATGCTTATCCAATCTTGAATACCATGCCCTAGGGGTCCAATTGAGTCCATAAAGTGCTTTCTTCAATTTGCAGACAAAATCTTAATCCTTAGAGAACTAAAATACTTCTGGTTTCTTAATGTAAACTTATTTCAAGTCTCCATTCAAAAAAGTTGACTTGAAATCCATCTAATATACTTTAAAGTTCTTGAATGTAGCTAATGCTAAAAACATCCTAATTGCTTCAAGTCTAGCTACTGAAGAAAATGTTTCTTCAAAGTCAATACCTTCCACTTGAGCATAACCCTTACAAACTAACCTTGCCTTATTTCTAATCACTTTTCCATCTTCATTTAGTTTATTTTTGAATACCCATTTTTTGCCAATAATTTTTTTTATCTTTAGGCCTTGGAACAAGTTCTCGAGTCTCATTCTTCTCAATCTGATTCGGTTCTTCTATTGCTTCTTTCCAATTCTTATCTTTGTTGGCTTCCATAAAATATTTTGGATCAATTTTGGATAGAAGGGAAAAATATATCTTTTTTTCATCCCTGCTAACCTTCTACTGGTTAGAACTATATTTTTATTATCTCCAATAATTTGGCTCTTAGAGTGATCTCTTTCAACATTATTTTTTGGAGTTTTTTTATTTGATCTCTTAGGCTCAATTTTTGTATCTTGCTCACTTATGCAGAATGATCCATCTAAATCACCATCATCATCATTTAATGCCAACTTATAGTGCAGTTTCTCATCAATTTTTACATTTACGCTTTCAACAATATTCTTCAATGTTTTGGTGTAGCACCTATATACCTTGCTTCTAGCTTAATATCCAAGAAATATACCTTCATCAGGTCTTGAGTCAAACTTACCCATATTATCTTATCTCTTTTGATGTAGTATTTTCTTCCAAACATTTTGAAATACTTGAATAATTTTGGTCTACCTTTGCATAGTTCATAAGGTATCTTAGTGTTATTCACTCTTATCTATCCTATGTTAAGAATGTAGACTATAGTGTGAACAACTTCTCTCCAATATATATCAAGTAGCTTAGCTTGATTCAACATTTTCCTTTCCATTGCATGAGCTATTTTATTCTTCCTTTCTACAACTCCATTTTGTTGAGGAGTCCTTAAGATAGAGTGTTATCTCCTAATTCTATGTTTCTCACATAATTCTCCAAACTCATCAAAAGTAAATTCACTAGATCTCTATTAGACCTTAAACACATGATTGTATGACCAACCTCATTTTCTACCAAAGCTTTGAATATTTTGAACTTCTCAAAAGCATCATATTTCTCTTTTAAGAAAGTAACCCATGACATTCTAGAAAAATCATCAATTAGCATCATAAATTACCTATCACCTTGTAAACTCTTTGTCCTCATTGGTCTACATAAGTATGTATGAACTAGCTCCAATGTGTTTTTTAATTTGGTATATTTACTTACATTTCTCTTATCTAGTATACTACCAATACATTCCCTTTCTAGTTTTATAGATTGAGTGAACTACTAGGTGAGATTCAAATTTGGATGGACTATAGTTCACTAAGCATGGATGTTTGTACAATGCATTGGTATCTTAGTAGAAACCTTCTACATTTGGTACCAATTTCATATTTTTGTTCTATTTCCATTATGTTATTTTATTCTATGAATTTTACTTTTATTTCTAGTAGAGAGTATTTTATTAATTTCCTTTATGCTTTAGTTAAATAAAAATCTTCTATATTTAAATCATCTTTGGGATTGTAGAGATATTTTGTTGAATAGTAGAAAACTAGTAAAATCCTAATGTAAATGGAAAATCATTTAGCCAAACATCTTAGTTAAATCATATTTTTCCTCTTTTACAAGAAATTGCAAGGAAAAGAACTAGTTAGGATAAGGATCTTATAACTAAGAAAGTTACCATCTTTGGAACTTCGGAAGTCTTTGTTTTATTTTTAACTATCCAATTCCACAATGATATTTTATATTTGAAGAAAGATACCCATATCCTCATTAATATCAAAATGGTTTATGATTAGATCTCTCTTAACTATAAGAGATGAGGAAACAAGATAAGAATCCCAATGAGGACCTTAAAGGAAAAATGGTACATGTAAATGCTTCCTATACTAATAGTTTGAGGAGAGTGTTGTGATATTTTAACAATTACAAAAGATAGAAACATTTTTAAATAGAATAAATAATAAATACCATAACATAGATGTATGTGGGGAAAACCCTTATGGTGAAAAACCCCACACTCCAAAGTAGCTCAATGTGTTATTCAATAAACCACAATTAAAATACACTTGCAAAGAAAGCCTTTGTAGTAGTTTCACCAACTAGAGACATAAAGAAATTCTTACAACTTTATAGTTTCTACAAAACTCTACACCCAACCTCTATTTCAAGCACCTAGTATATAGGAGATACAAAACTAAAAACTATAAAATAGTAATTAGAAACCCATGAACTAAAACCACCCAAAAGTGGCACCCAAATTATCCCTCAGTCAAATATTCATTATGTTGTATCATAATATGCATCATAAGTTGTTCTATAGGTCTAACTCTCCTTTACAACTCTTTTATGCATACAACAACTTTTTTCATATCCTATGCAAACTCTTAAAGGACATAAATTTTGATATGGTGGGCCAATTAGGCCTCTTTTTAAAAAAAATTAATGTACTTGAAGAGATCTACACAACAGGCACCCTTGTAGGTGGTGTCAAACAATGAGAAATTTTTTATTTTTTCCAAAAACTAACCCCATAGCCCAAAATTTTATTTTTTCTATTGTATACCCAAAAAACAAACCTTTTGTACTATTAACATTAGGATCAAGGTTGAGACACATTTCCCAATAGACCTAGAGCAAGAAATGAAAAAAATTCCAAAGGGGAAAAAATCATCAACTATTTGGAAGCCATAAAGGTTTGAGAGGGTTGATAGTTGATGGTATGACAAACCCTAAAATTAGGGTTTCATATACATACATCAAATAAAATTATTGTGAAAGGTTAAATGGGACTAAATTCTTTAAGGATCCACTTATGCAAGTTATCTAATCACAATGTGCAAGTTGAAGTGTGATCGTTACACATACCTAGCCAATGAGATAGTAGAGAATTATAAGTTGCAATGGGATAGAGTTGTAAATTTTTATTTGTGATCCTTGCTAATAATTCATGTCTTGGCATATGATGGTATGATTGTTGATAAAAGTGTGTAAAATCTATGTTTTATTCCCACAATATATCGCAAGCACCTACCACTTCCTTTGATGAATACAAATGATATTGATAAGCATGTGTAAGTGATGAAAAATTAGCCAAGTTTCTCAAATTATAGTTAATGGATCAATGGAGGCAACATCTAGAGATATTACAGCAATATCCCCCTTCAAGGTTATAAATTTAGTAGCATTTTAACAAGGTGTACTTCATTGATATCTATTTTATCTATGAAGCATACACTTTTCCTTATTTCATAACAATTGAGGAAATGTATATTGAAAGGAAATATTTTCTAACATGAGAATGTGTACTTGTTACACATGCCCCTTTAACTATCTCATTATTCTATGTAATTGCACCAACCACAATAGATGATAAAGAGGATGAAGTTGGACTACTAGTTGTAACATTTCCTATTTGTAAAAAGGGAAAAGTAGTAAGAGCATAACTAACATTTGTTAAGAGGAAACGTAAGGTTTCTATATCCTCCTCCAAGTTAGACACAAAACACTACATAAAGGGGATATAGATTAGGGAGCTAGGATGAATAATCCAAGCTACTTTACAAATCACACATCCAATTATTCTACGGTGTATTCCAACACATTTTATTTCTAGTATTAAGGTTCTTGTTTCCCTAACACCATTGCAAGGGGTCACAACAAGTGAAAAATCCCTATATCCATGATGTATAGTGTCTATATTGTTCATACCCAAACATCAAGATCCACTTGTGGATATGACTAAGGAATAAGGATAACTTCATATTCCTCCTCGACATTCATCTTCTTCTCAACTAGAAAAATACACACCTATGAATAAAAATAAGGTTCCTAAGTTCTATTAAGAATGTTCTTCACAATAATTAAGTGGATATGAGAATATTAGGGTGAAGGATCTACAATATCATGTAAACCAAGCTTACAAGGAACTCTAATCCAAATAATTTTACATTTATGCTACTTTTCAAGTTTCATGTGCGAAGAATTATGGAATCTATTGAGACAAGGTTGAAATTTTTTTATAATCTTTTGATAATTTGCTTGAGTAGCTATTTGGTAATGAATCTATGCTAATTAAATTGCATGGAATTTTTCACACACTAATTAAGAATGTTAGGTTACACACCCAAATTAATAATGTCACTATGTAACTCAAGAGAAAGAAAAAAATAAGTGGGTCATTTTGTAGAGGAAGTACCCAAGGAATAGGTAGAACATCAATCACTAGTGAATTAGGGTTATGCTCTTAATCAATAGATACTAGAAAAGGTGCATATTCAACTTCCCAACCACACATTATAGAGCCATTGATGCAAAATAAGGAATAAATCATAATGCATGCTTCATTTTAGTCAATACTAACATAAATTTGAAACTAAGGTTATCTTGGCGTGCCTAGATGTGCTTTAACACTTGCAAGAAGAAGAAAAATGAGTTGTAGAAGTAGCTAGAGTATTAGAGGAAGATAAAGTTGTTACAGGACTTGGAATACGAGGCCTAATAATGGAGGTATTCCCACCCCATTAGATAAGCCAATCAATCATCCAGTCAACCAAGAGAAGCCTCCAAGTGGTGTATATTTAGTTGAGGCTGCCTTATCAGGATGGTGTAGGCTCCATAAAACAAGTCAACATTCTGAGTTAGATTTTCAAGAGTTCAAGAAAGTAGCTTCAATTTTTCAGTATGAAGTGGAGAATAATGTAGGTAGTCAGGAAATGGTGCCATCTACTCCCTATGAGTCATCAATGTTGGTATTGAATCATGCTCCTTTTCCAGAGAGCAAAGAAAATGTGCCCAAAGAAGAATCAGACTAGCTGAAGGAAGAGGAAAAACAGGTGTGCAATGGAGATGAGATTACACAGTTGTTTGATGAAAATATAGTGAATGATAATGGCCCCATGGATGAAGAGGAAGCTTATGTTGAAGAGGTACAGACCTTCCAGAGGCCTGTTAAGAAGTATGATTTGAGGGACCTGCCACATAGATGTCCACAAGTTGGGGGCCCTTTCACCACACCTCTAGATCCCAATGCTAGTAATAATCCACTGTATCCTCATGTGCCTAAATAGTACTTGTCAAAGGAAGGACAAACGCAAATGGATCCATCAAAAGGAAAGAGTGTTGAAGCAAGCAAAGACAGGGTGGTGGAATATCCAAAGGAGATCCCTGTTTATCTAAGTGAGGAACAACTGGCCATATATGTTGCAGAAGAACTCAAGAAGATAAAGGTAAGCCTCTCTGCATTTGAGTTATTGAGAGTTCCAACTATTAGGAATGCAGTTCTAGGAGCTTACAATGCAAATTCCATATCACAAGAGAATTCAATCAGTGAAAGTGTCAATAAAGCATCTAGTTCTCAATCGGTAGGAAGGAAAAATCAGACTCATAATCAAGTCCACGTGCCTCCTAGAGATAAAGGAAAAGAGAAAGATAGAACTCAAGTTTCTCAGGTGGATACTTCCTTGACCCTGTTCTAGGGGAAAATGGATACTCCTCCATTTCTGATTTTTTTCCGCATATTTGGTAAAAATCTGCACAATTGCTTGTTAGATTCAGGTGCTTCTACCAATGTAATGCCTTTTGGTGTTTGTAGAGCCTTATGTATCACTCCTATTAATTCCAAAAGAAAGTTACGCAATTGGATAGAACTGAGGTTAATGTTGTAGGGGAGTTAGACACAATTCATACGCAGGTTGCTTCTGACCCTAGAATTCAACAGGTTATCAATATATAGGTGGCTGATATACCTGATGCTTACGGTCTAATTCTGGGAAGAGACTTCACTAGGGCCTTGAATGGATATGTATCAACTGATCACTCTCACATGTGGCTTCCCTAGAAGGGAGTACCAAACCAAATTAGAATTGAAAGGGAACCCAGGATGAAATACATGATTATAGAATATCAGAACACTTTGAATGAGATTTTGATATCTAAAGTGAGCATGGGAAATTACATGCTTGCAACCCCTTTTCAAGAATCTGATGCAGAAGAAATTCTTGTGTTACATGTTGCGCCTATGGATCTCACAGCCGAATCCAATGGTACTGAAGCCTTTATGGAACCAATAAATGATGATGATCCTGAAGATAATCAACTCAGCTTGTTGGACAGTTTCCAGGAATTTATTTATAAATGTATTGAAGATCAAGTTCAATTGGGTAGAGGAATGAATTTTGGGGAATTACTCTTGCCAAATTAGTGTAGGGTTTATAATGCCTCCCATTCAGAATTGGACTGTTGCATGTGCTAGGCTATAGTAGAACAAGTACAAAAGTATATCAATCCCACTCCAGCAGTCAGAATTAATATCCAGAATGTCCAAGAGGATCCTAAAGGAAAGAAAGTGATGCTTTCTGAAGAACCATCCTACAACAACAATGCAAGAGTTACAGCGAGCAAGTCTGCAGTGGCTGGTTGTTGGACTTTAAGATTTGATGGATCCAAATCAAAGCAAGGAGCTGGAGCGGGATTTGAGTTAATCAGTCCAAGAGGTAAAACCTTCTTTATTGCTCATAGACTTCAATTTCATTGTATGAATAATGTAGCAGAATATGAGGCTTTGATTCATGGGTTGCTCATGGCATTAAAGAAAAGGGTTAAGATTTTGCAAGTCTTTTGGGACTTAGAGTTAGTGGTCAAAAAAGTCAGGAGGTAGTACTCATGTCATGACCGAAGAATGAAAAATTATAGGCACAGAGTATGGGACCTTATTGAAGGATTTGATGCCTTCAACATTCAGTTGATCCCACGAAGTAAAAACCAAACAGCTGACTCCCTTGCTCAGGCAGCTAGTACATGCAACCTCTATCTCTTTCTAGATTGAAGAAGTTTATAGTGGAACTGACCCCAGTACCTTCAGTACCTGACAATGTTACTAATTTCCAAGTATTTGAAGATGATAAGCACATTTTGGATTTTATCACAAGCTCGGATGTCTTTGCTTCTCAAATTATTGATGAAACTGAACTCCAAGAAGCAGAGATGGATTTGAAAGGAGTAATTAATCTAAAGACCAATACTATTCCCAGAGGAATGGTGCAACTAGAAAGGATTTTTGATCTGGATAAGGTCAGAGATCAAGAACAAGATGCCAAGAAAGAGTCCATCAGTGGACAATGTGAAAATTATAATATGGGGACTCAGGATGATGTCAAGAATGTATTCATTGTAAAAGTATGTACTCCAGAAGAGAGGAAAGGAATAATTGATGCATTACATACATATCCAGATGTGATAGCCTAGAGTTATGAAGATTTGAAGACTTATGACACATCAATTATAACTCACACTATCCCTCTTAATCCAGGGGTAAGTCCCTTTAGGCAGAGGCCAATCAATGCTCTACTGGAACCAATAATTCAAAAGGAAGTGCAGAAGCTGCTATCTTCCAAAATCATATTCCTAGTTAGACATTCAACTTGGGTTGTAAATTTGGTTTCTATAAGAAAAAAGAATGGTGAAATCAAACTTTGTGTCGATTTTAGGAACCTTAACAGAGCATTAGAGAAAGATAATTATCTAGTACCCTCACTGGATGAAGTACTCCAGATTGTCAATGGATCTCAGATGATTTCTTTCTTGGATGGCTATTATGGATATAATCAAGTTATGGTACAATATGAGGACAGACATAAAACTACTTTCACCACTAAGTGGGGTACTTTTTCCTACAGGAGGATGCCCTTTGACTTGATCAACGCTAGCACCACTTTTCAAAGAGCCATGGACATTGCTTTTAAGGACATAATTGGTAGGTACATAATCATTTATATGGATGATTTGACAGTCTTTTCCAAGAAGAGAGGTGACCATATAGCAGATTTGTGCAAGGTGCTTCAGAAGTGTAGAGAGTTTGGCATATCTCTCAACCCAAAGAAATGCATCTTTGGGGTTACAAAAGGAAAATTGCTTGGGAACATTATCTCTAAAAAAGGAATTGCCATTGATCCAGAACGAGTGGAAACTATACTCAAGATCTAGCCACCTGCTAGCAAGAAAGAAATGAAATCATTCTTTGGCAAGATCAACTTTGTAAGGAAGTTCATCACTGGATTTGTAGAAATAGTCAAGCCACTGAATGCAATGTTGAAGCAAGAAGCCAAAGTTGAATGGAGTGCAAAAGCTAAAGAAGCATTTGCAGAGATAAACAGGGCTATTGTTGAAGCTCTGATTTTGGTGAGTCCAGATTATGCTAAGCCATTCTAATTTTTTTTTTTGCTTCTGATCACTCTTGTGCTGCTATGTTGACCCAAAAATATGATCAAGGAAATGAACATCCCATAGCATTTATGAGTGCACCATTGAAAGATACAGAACTAAGATACCCAAGTGTGGAGAAGCAGGCTTATGCCTTAGTCAGAGTTGTGAAGAAATTTAGACACTATATCCTCAGAAACAAGGTCTTTGCAATAGTTCCTGATCCTGTAGTCAAGTTGTTGTTGATGTAGAATGAGCTAGGAGAGAGCATGGCTAAGTGGGTAACTATGTTACAAGAATACGATATTGAGATTCAACCCATGAAGCTAGTAAGAGGGTAAGGACTTACAAGGAAAATGGCAGAAATGGGCCTTGATCTTGCAACCCAGCATTACAATCTAGAAGATGTTTCTCCCAAAGAATGGTATGATGATATCGTTCACTATCTCTTGACTAAAAGGTGTCCTATCCATCTTAATGTAGTATACAAAAGGGAATTGTGTTTGAAGAGCGACAATTTCATGTTGAAGGGAGTTGTTTTATATAAGAAAAATCATGATGGTGTTTACTTGAGGTACTTAGGAAAGGAAAATTTTGAAAGGGTAATGTTGGAATTTCACAACAGATATGGTACAGGCCATGGATTTGCACCTTCTACAATGAATCAGATTCTAAGAGCTGGTTATTATTGGCCCACATTGTTCAAGGAAACCCACAACCATGTCAGAACTTGTCATGTGTGTTAGACTGTAGCAATCAGAGAGAAGTATTCAACACTCCTACTTCAACCAGTCTTTGAGGTAAAACCTTTCGTGCAGTGGGGAATGGACTTCATAGGTCCAATCAATCTGCCTTCCTCTGCAGGCCACAGGTGTATTCTTACTGTTATTGATTATTTCACAAGATGGACTGAGGCCCTTGCTTGCAAGCAATGTACTTCTAGGGTGGTAATCAATTTCATCGAATCGAGTATCATTAATTATTTTGGAAGTCCTATGTCTTTGGTTTGTGATAATGGTCCTGCATTTGTATCATTGAAATTCTCCAATTGGGCCTTTGATCATGGAATTATAATTAAGTTTGCATCCAATTATTACCCTCAGGGTAATGGTTTAGCTGAGTCTTCCAATAAAAATCTCCTGACTGTTATTCACAAACTATTAGAAATAAATCCTAAGGATTGGCACACCCAGCTTAGATTTTCTCTCTAGGAAGATCATACAAGACACAAGACTTCCATAGGAATATCCCCTTACCACCTGGTTTATGGGTTAGAGCCTGTGTTTCCTATTCAGTTAAAAACCCCCACCCTACAGTTCATTAATGAATATTATGATGAGGGGGATAAACGTGAAGCTCGACTTGTTGAGTTGTTACACCTTGAGGAGAAAAGAGACGAATCCCTTGAAAACTTTGCCAAACATCAAGGGGTAGTCAAAAGATGGTTTGATAGAAGAGCCAAGGTAAAAGCCTTTAGGATTTCTGACTTGGTTCTCTACTGGGATAAAGCCCATGATCGAAAGGGGGAGCATGGTAAATTTGACAAACTTTGGCTTGGCCCTTATTATATTTTAGAGATCTTGGGAGATAATGTTTTTCGCTTACAAACTCTCACTGGGGAGGATATCCCACTGCCTATCAATGGGTAGTACTTGAAGCTTTATTTCCAATCCTGAGTTGTGTGCAACTCTTTCCTTGTATATAGTTAGATTAGGTTTCCTTTTTGTTTTTGTTTGCTCTATTTTTCTATGGTTAGAGTAGGTTTCCCTTTTTTTTTTGCTTTTGTTTGTTCTGGTTAGTGTAGGTTTGCTTTCGGTTTGGTGTGTTTTTGCTCTGCTTTTGCTTTGGAGGTTTCCTTGTTTTCTTCTGGATGTGTTGCACCTGCATGGCAATCATATTATTACTTGGGATTGTCCCGAGTATTTCCTTGATGAACTTTAATCATATGTCTTGAATGGATGGTTGAGGTCTTTGTTATCGTCAAGCAGTCTAAATGTTTGATTTAAGGAGGATGGGTCACTAGTTTGATTTGAATTTGAAGTATTTTGAAAACTTATATCTTTCATACATCTTAAAAATATTGATGTTGTTGTGGGATCTTTGTGAGGTCTTGTTAGGTGAAAAATCTTATTTCTGCTTCAATGCCACTGTGGTTCTCAGCCCTGAGTGTGAACTTCATTGTTCACAGGTTGAAACAAAAAGTGAAAAAGAAACGAAATATCAAAAGAAGGAAAAGAGAAAATATTGAAATTCAAATGAATTCAACTTATTAGGAGTATCTGAATATCTCTATTAGGGCTATGGATGCCTGGCTGGCAATAGAGCTATGTTCAGGAGAGTCACAGCGATAACCTCGTCGAGGCTCTATCTAGGTTACTTTTGAAGTTAGAATATTTACGTAGCCTAACTTGATTAAACTTGGTTTATGTAGTAGCTAAAGGAGGGAAATGAACTCATGTGCACACACTTGGATTTTTAGTTTATGGAAGGTTCAGTCTACCTTTGGTTCTGATTTTCTTTAATCCTGCATTTTGATTTGTTTGTTTGATAGGGAGATCGAATCCAGATATTCTAGGTTCTTGATTCCAGTTTGTCACTGACATGCTCTAGAGTATTTCCCGACAGAGTTGCCAATTGTTGTGTAGTTTCTGCACACACGCCCCGCTGAAAGCAGGGACCCTCTTTCGCTTTCATTCTTGGTGTTTTGGCCCTTTGATTTTGAGGATTTACCTTTCCTTGTAATGAGCTTAAGTGTTTATCTTTCTTGCTTGGGTGATCTCCTTTGGGGTATTCATTGAAAATCTTAATTTTTGAGCTTATCTCGGGTTTTTCATTGATTTCGGGAAAATCCGCTCCTGGATGAATTCCCTAGCTCCTTTCCAAGTCCGGTCCTGCTTGCTTTGCACTATAGTTCAGATATTTTTGGCCTTCGTGGAATTCCATGGTGGCCAAAATTTTTTGAATATCTGTCGTCCTGTTGGTTTTCTAGATTTTGTCGAGATGTCTTGTCGATTGCATTAATGCTATTTGTACAACCTTTGAAGGTGATATTTAATCAATTTTTGGGGAACTTTATGTCATTTTTCTTTATCATTGGCATCCTATTGAGTTGAAGTATTCAATCCTAAGGTGCTTGGCTGACTTTGGCGTGCTGAATTTGTGAATTGTTGGATTTGATTGTGATTCCCTAGGTGTTTTCATTGCTCCTACTTGCTCGGGCATTCAAGATTGTTGTTTGTCTTTGTTGGAATCGAATTGCATTTTATTAATGGTATGTTTTTATTACCCTACTTTTGGTTATCAAATGTGAGTGATTCTTTCTATTTGGGCGTGCTCAGAATTCGTAGTTCTGTACATTTGAGTGTCTGAGGCTAGGGTTGCTTGATATTGCCTTATTTATGGTTTCCCAAGTAAGTTCTAAGCTCATTCTTTCATTTGCATCATGAGGTAGCCTGCTTGTGGGCCATAAATAACCCTTTATGAGAACCTAGCAGTTGAGATAATTAAACACCAGGCTTGCTCTGTGCATCAATGGTTGATATTTAGGGTTTCATGCCTAGGGAATTGCCTTTTCCTTTCAGTTTGTTTTGAGAGTTCCTTTCAGTTTGTTTTGAGAGGAGCCTTAAGTTCAAAGAAATTCAGTAGGAGGTTCAAATTAAACTTGTGAAAGGCCCAAACTCCTCAAATTTGTGATCATTTGATCAATTTGAGCGAGATCGTGAGAGAACGTCGATATTCGGGTTTTCCTTCAGTTTCAGGATTTTCCTTCACTTATGGATTTCCCCGATTTTCCTAGTCCTCTCTGTTTTCCCAAAATTCACAATTTTCTAAAGTTTTATATTCTCTGTAGATTTCTGTTGCTTCCAGATTCTCCCAAATTTTTCGTTGTCCCTTCATCTTTTTGAAATTTGCGGATTATCACCTCTTTTGCGGAAATCCGTCCCGCGCAGAATTCCCCAAAATTTAGTGGAAAGTGAAGGAATATGAGATAGTATGGTTTGTTAATGTATGATTATGCATATTATGATTAATTTGAGCCATTTTAAGATGTCCTATGTTGTTTCTTGGCTTATGATGATTTACTAAATGGCTAATGGATTCTTTTCATGTCCGTTTCGCTGGAATCCATCTGGCTTGGAATTTTTGGAAATTCCTCTCTGGCTTGGATTCTGTGGGATGACTTGAAACCTGAATTTTGATATGATCAATTTTTATGGGAACTAATGACACCTTGTTTATCTAGGATTCATTTTGATGATGATTATCTTGTTTATGATTGATTTAACTTGGCTTTCAGGTGATCTTTACTATGGTTTCTTTGTTAAGTGCAGGCTGAGTCGAGTAAGGCAGTGGCAAGTGGAACCAAGGGTACAATGGTGGATCCAAGTTTAGAGGGGTATTCTGTGTCCAAAGTAGAAAGGATCAAGATGGATATCAAGAATAAGATCCTGGAGAGCAAGATTACTTCCATCTGGTCAGAAGTGACTGACACAAATGTCAGACTATGGGATTATTAGGAGTTCAAGGCTAGAATGGTAGCACAAAACCTTACTTTATTGGCTAGAAGAACATTGGAATCAGGATTGGCGCATGTGGTTGGATTCCCTCCCATAGTGCAATGTTATGAGTTGGTTCTTAAGTGTGCCAAGCACTATGACATAGGTACCTAGAGGATAGTTGGTCCCCAGGGGAAAATTGTAGCAAATTTGAATCCGATGTCTATTGCCTAGACCTTTGACATGCCTGATAGGTCTCATGTGGTGGCTTTTGATATGGATATGGCAAAGAAATTATATGAAGAAGATACCATCAAGGCCCAATAGGTTATCAATTCTTGGTTGGAGAAGCCCAAGTCTCACTATTCCAAGCTGCCCAAACAACTACTCAGAGCAAAGTTCAAGAAGGAATATTATGATGCTATCACCCTTCTTAGTAGAGTGGTAGGATTGAAGAGTGTCAGAGTATTTGAAGGTTGGATGTTCCAAGTCATTGCAAGGATGGAGCAGAATACTAATTATCATTGGGCAGGTGTTATAAGTGCTATGATTCATGAGCAACTGTGTAATGTCCTTGTTGTCAATTCATATTGCACCTGTATGCTTGAATAATTAATTCAGCAATCTGTTGACACATGGGAACTAATTCCAGGCTGTGGGTATCCTATAAGGAATTAGACCTCCAGATTCTAGGCTGGTTCCTATGAATTGCTTCTAATTAATACTTGGGTAAATTGCTGGGAAAATGGATAAAAAGAACTAACTCGACTGCATAACTATGAAACTTTAATTACGGTGATGCTTGCATCTAAAAATGATGACCTAAAAGGAAGTTTAGTTCACAATTGATTCTCAATATATCTAACTTGCACATCAAAATCTAAACAGTTTGAACTCATATAAATACTTCATACAGAGGCTCATAAAACTATTTTCTTTCAAAGGAAAAGAACAGTGTTCTCACAATTAAGAAAATACTCTTAAATTACGAACTCAGTGTATGACCTATGAATTAAACTGAATGCATACATATACTTATGATTGAGACAGAAAAAATAAAGGTTTCAATGCTGAGACACAATATAATTCGATCAAAATCAAGCACAAGAATGTTTCCTGAAAGCTTGAAGGAAAAACCTAACACTATTGAGAAGATAAAAGGAAAAACTCCATGCTAAAACCAAGGGTAACCTATAAAACCTGCTATGTATTAATTTGAAATGAAGCTGAGTTACAAATCATTCACTTTGCAGAGTGCAAAGGAGAAAAAATAAGAACCGAATTGAAAAAGATAAATGTTTTCAATATATACAATATGAATGCACTCTAAAGTGCATAAATAAGCAATTGAAAGTGATCTGAAAGTGAAAAGATGACAATTCCAAAGTGAAATCCAAGCACAAGTGAAAATCCCTGAAAAAGTGGCTCAAACTCATGCAAAAATGAGTGAACTCAATCTCGAACTAGCAGTCATAAAGCATGTAATTGATCTGCAACTCGAACTGGACTGAAATCCCTAAAAAAGTGGGCTAAAGCACGCAAAAACCACCTCATTTGTATCAATCCACCCATAACAAATGAAACTCCATCCATTTTTTCCTAATAAACCTTCAGTTAATGATCTGATATGAAACTGAAGTAAATTGTGATTTAGCTTTATATAATATCTTTATTTGCATTTGAAAAAGATGAATTAATTAAATGATTTATAACGCATCATTTAATTAATTCATTTACATTATTTAATGCAAATAGCTTGAAGAATAAAGCTAATCTCATACTTAGCATATATTTTGCATTCTTTAAAAAAAAAGATTGATTTAAATATTAAAATAGCCATAAATGATTATTTTAATATTTAATGTTTGATAGTTCTTCCTTTCGTGCAATATAAGTAAATGTTAAGGTAATCGTTTGTGGCCATTACCATTAATATTTAAATACAATTTTGACTTGTCAATTTCATGCTGAAAGAGTGAATTCACCATCAGTCTAAAATAGATGATAATGTAAAAGGCAAACTCACGGGCTCTTTTGATCAATAAGTTTATTGACTTAAAGTCAATACCACGGCCTTAATGAAATGATTCAATTTTAAAAGAAATGCATTATAATTCAAATTAGGGCTTCAATTCAAAACACTCGAACCCTAATCATTTCTTTTCATTCATCATTTGGCTTTTTTGGAAAGAACTTGCGCCGCCATGCTACTGGTAAGAGTTTGGACTGAACTGAAGCTCGAAACTCGAATTCGTACTGCTATTTCATGCAGATTTTTTGAAGATTTCCTCAGTGGAATGCGTGGTAAGCTTTTCTTTTAGCCAAATTTGGACATTCTTTCTAATTTCAGAACTATTTTCCAGTTTCTTGGCAGTAGCCATGGCCATATGATGATATTTTTTTGCTACTTTACTTCCTCTGTGCTCTCCGTATTTCTTTGGGATACCACCATGAGACATAGGTCGCAGGTTTGAATGGATTTTAAACAAAAATCTTGTGTGTAGGCTTTCTACCACTAAATCACGTATTTGAGCTCCATATTTTCCCTTTATTTCTGAGAAAATGCTCTTTTAGAGGCTGAAAAAACAAGAATGTGTTGTATCTTCTTTGTCTATATTCACTCTTTTTGGCCATAATCTCCCTCGCTTTGTCTTTGTGAGAGCACATACTTGCCACATGGGTAAGAGAAATCTGACTCTTTACCATAAAAAAAAACATTTCTGAGCGAGATTGAAGTAAAAACACAGTAACATTTTCATTGTGGGTATCTTTATTTTGTATCTGGGTATTCCTTGTCTGCGTCTTGAGAGAACATCAATGATTTTTTCTGAAACTCCTTCTTTACTTCTTGCTGTGGCATTTGAAAATCATTCTCTATGAAGAAAAGAAATTGTATTTTACTAAACATCTCTTGATGTATACAACGAAAATTTGTTATTGATTTTATTCCACAACTGAAAATGTAGCAACTTTATATTTCCATATATATGAGGAAAACTCCACATGGGTATTTGAGCTTTATTGCTTCCATTCAATCAATGTATGAAATATTCATTGTTGTAGCTTGATCTACTCCATTAAAAGACTGTTAATGCAAGCCTTTTAAATCTGTGATATTCTCTCACTTGTTGATATTATGAGAACTAAAAATTTGAGATTTACATTTATTCAATCAAAGGATCTTTACAATAGATATTAAGTGTTATTCAAAGCTGTCCCATTTGATCTCTTGAATGCATTTATCATTTAACTCATAGGCTGTTGCCTCCCTTAGTATTTATGACAGTAGAGTGTACTGTTCTCACGACTGTGATTGTCACTTGATATAAAAATTGAAAGTTGGTTGTAGCTTTAAATATATATTGCTGAATATTGTTGTTCATAATTGCTACTCATGATGATTGCTGCTGAGTTTCTTTCATGCAAAACTGCTTCTCTGTATCTTTGCCAATAAAGACTACCATTGAAAAACAGATGCTCCATTCATTGCTAATGCTGATTATTCATACTTCATTAATGTATCACTGTGTTCTGTGAGGCCTTCAAAGGGCTGTCATTTTAATGCCTTCTTGACTTCTAGCTGATGTATTTGATGTTATTATAGCTATATGCTTTCATGTAACCTTTGATGTTGGTCATAACACAGTCTTCTTGATAAACATTTTCTTCCATGATATCATGAAAACTACCGGTTGAAAAGACTATGCCTGCTATCAGTGTTGGACTGCCCTCTTTTCATTTGCTTGAACTATTCATGAGATGAACTTTTGTCTTATTCAATGAAAGGTTATTCTTGCATTCAAATCTGTTGCTTCTCATGGTAGTTGATGCATGAACTGTAACTTCATCATTGTATTTCTGTTACTATTAAGTTGCACGCCTTACAGATTTTGTAGAGGCATATCCCTTAAATGTTGTCTAAGCCATATTTTGCTACTTTTTTGTTGAAGAACCTGTAGAGAATTGGATTATTGCAAATATATCCTGTACGGTGATATGCTTTATAAAAGCATTCCAATGCTTGAATACACTGTTTCTCTTCAATGCAAAGAGGCTCTATACTTCATTTAGATGTAATGTGAAAAATGTAAAGTAGAGTTGAACAGAATATGAAATTGATGAGTGCAACATTGATGCCTTTAATGACTGTTATCAATATTCATGAACTTACGTATGAAACTTGAGATTGTACCCTCCTTGATATGTCGAGCTCAACCCTTGTGGGAGCCCATTTTGCTCCACATATCTGATAAAATGATCTTGAATATGATGAACCTGTTCCTACACACTGAAACAAACATGTTAGCAAAATAAAAGAAGCTGAAAACTTCCATTGAATTACGTTTTTCCTCTTGATTTTTGTAATCATCTGATGGATGCCTGATCGACTTTATCTTATATTCATGTTAGTAGCGTAGGCATATGATAGGATTTGATCCGTCATTGCTTAGAGACCATCTCTAACGTCATCTTTTATCTTTCCTATAGATGCTTTTGGAGTTGGAATTGGAGCTAAAACTGGAAATGGAGTTAGAGCTGACGTCATAACTGAAAACCTCAACCATCAACGATTCGTCATTCCAGGCAATGACGAATCATCTTCTACCCTATACTTTTGTTATTTTTCATTATATGGCATACCATTGATTATGCATTCTTTATTTGATTGTAAAAATCCAAAAAGAGTTACTTCCACGGCTTGTGTGGGATTCAGCATTTTTTACAAAATGAATAAAAGCATTACTATGCAAATTTTCTCAATTTCCTATTTTAAACGTTTACACAATAAACTATGATTCATATGTAAGATGATCTCAATGATGATCAATGAACACTTAATCAGCAAAACATGAAAATTTATGTACTTGTAAATGATGAACTTCATTCAGCTCTATCTATTTGAGCTCGAAGTGAAAAATAGGTAATAGTCCTACAAACCAAGACCTTCACAATGACCTCCTACTTGGTCTATGCACTTGCAAGATTCCATCCATATAAGGGGTTGAGTACCAGGGGCATCTTCGGGAAGGATGTGATCTATGAGGTTTATCCACAGTTGCATTTGGGTAATTCGAGCTATAGAAGGGTGAATGATGCATTCACCATGTACATCACTAGGTTACTCCAAGGTGCAGAGCATGTGAGGATTTTTGATCAAGCCAAGGAGCTAATCAAGAGGTATGGAGCTTGGTTCATATAGTTTCCCACCTTCTCATACATAAGGGTTGATGGTTGCCAAAGGGCTCCATATCGACTTCCAAGGTATCCCACTGATCATATCATACTCCTAGAGGTCACAAGACAAATATGTGACTTTGATGCCATCGTGAAGAAAGATAAACATAAGACTAGATTTGGTGGGGACTTCCCTTTGAGGATAGGCACTGGAGAGGCATGCACTTCCATTAACTTAGCTTAGGCTTAAGAAGAGGAGATGAGTAATCTTGGGTTATCCTTCCATTCCAAGAGGTCTAGGTTTGACAGAACTGGTGAAGCACAAAAGAAAGACAGTAGAGAGTATAGCCACAAAGATGAGTTGGAAGACTATTGGGATAACTGCAATGATGAATATGAAGTAAGAAAGAAGAAGTTTTCCCAGCTGCCAATAGATTCAGTTTGATTATATAATGTGAAGGAAGTTCTGGATCAGGTTGAAGATAACAGAGATTTCATTCAGGGCCATGCTTATGAGTTAGTAAAGGATAGACCAATTGGTGAAATAGATTGGTTGGAAGAAGAAAAAATAGAGTTAGAACAGTTAATGAATCTAGTCATTAAGTATACAAAGATGTGGCTAAAGCATAAGATATGGGAATTGGAGAATAAAGGTGTGCAATGCACCTATGATATGATGGGAGACTTAGACCCTCATTCTACTTCTGAGGAGTCAGCTGAGCAGGATCCCAAGGGTAAGGGCAAGGCGATCTCTCCTTTTAAAATCAAGATTAAAGATGTTCAAGTGGAGGAAGCTCGGGAAACAGAAAAAACAAAGAAAACCTATTGCCAAGAAAAGGGGGCATACTTCAAAGGCTAAGAAGCCTGGAAAAGAGGAAGCTAAAAAGAAAGATCCCGAGGTTAGTGCTTATGTGCCCAAAAGAAGAAGAATTGTAAGACTGTCACAAAAGGTAAGCTCCAAGGCTGGAGAAGAAGTTAACCCACCTGTGGTAAATGTGGAGGGCTCAGGAGAAAGGACACAAGTATACACAAGGAAATCAAAAACTCCTTCTCCTAGGGACAGTGTGCCAAAATAGGATCCTCCTCCGGTTACTCCTCATACAGAACAACATGATGATATCCCTTCTTCCCATGGATCCCATGAGGAACCAGGTGAATCCAAGAGAGATAAAGATCATCAAGATACAAAAGGAGAAGAATTTCAAGAGGGTGAGCTCTATAATGTTGAGGTAGAAATAGAGAGGGTGATGCAGTCTCCCTTGGTTACATATGAGGATTCACCTATTGGAACTGAAGAAGTTAGACCTCCTCAAAGAGAAGAGATACCATTTAGGACTCCATCGCATGTGCATAGAGAAGAACAGACTGGAGAAAAGGAGGATAAGGCTGAGGAGATTCCTGAGAAGCAGGATTTGAATGAAGATGTGCCTAAGGACCAACAAGATGAAGTTGAAAAAAATAAAGCACAGTCATGATCTACTATTTCAGGTTGGTTGGATAGGGAATTGAAGAGCAAACAAATTATCATGGATGACACCCCTCCCAATTGGGATGAGCTGTTGGAAAACATAGGAAAGGGAAAAGGAAAGAAGAAATCCAAGGTTATTTCTAGGATTGAAAGAGATGAGGCCAACAACAGGGTAGTCCACATTGCTACTCCTGCTTTGGATAAGAGCAGAGATGATGCAACTAGAGAGGATTACAATGTACAGACCATCAACCTAGGTCCTACTTCCATGGAGCAAGATATCAAAGATTATGAGGCTCTAGTGCAATGATCCTGGGCAGGTTGAGGAAAGAGGTGCAGACTAAGCGAGAATTGAAGAAGGAGAATGAGAAATTAAAGAAGTACTTGCAGGACTTGATGAAGCACTTGCAATCCATTAGCTCCTCATCTTCTACCACAAGTTTCCTGCCACAGGAAACCATAACTGAGCTGGAAAGAATGAAGGCCACTACTCTTACCACAATGAACTAGTTACAAGGGGTACAAACTAAAGGAGATGATTCTATCAAAGACATCCTTTCAACCGAAGGAGATGCAATGAGAGCAAAAGATTGGTTGAAGGATGTATTAGCCCAAGATAAAGAGGATGTAGATCTCCTGCTGCAAAAGACCAAGACCATCATGGAATACACTGAAGAGAAGTTGGTGAGTGATGGAATTCTCCCTTCCTCTAGAGTTGCAGAACCTTGGGAATGGTTTGAAGCTTTGCAAATAAGGCAAAAGGTTTTGAAGAAGATATATAAGTAGAGGAGGAAAATTGAGGATACCCTGACTGATATCCATGATAGATGCATTTCTTTCTTTGAGGTGATGACAGGGAGAAGGAGGTTTGCACCAAAGAATTTGAGCTTGGAGAAGTTGAGGAAACGATGGCGAGATGTATATTCTCCAGTCCATGAGGATCTAGTTACTAAGCATCAGTTGGATGATGCGGCCACCTATATTGCAGTTATTGATAAATATCAAAACAGTAGGGTTGAATGGGATAAGTCGGTGGAGCAATCAAGAGAAAGTATTAAATCTATCAAAAGGAGAATTAAGGTTTTACCTCTGCCACCTATAGCTGACTTGGACAAGGTACTTTTGATGGTGCGTGATAGGGTGTATCAAAATAAAGACAAAGGGGAAGGCAGTTAATGCAAGGCTACATCGGAATTTGTGCTTCCCTATTATTTTTGCATGCATTGGTCCAAATTATATTGGAGATCCCAGGTGGACCTAGATGGAGTTCATGCATTTAATGCATATTTTATCTTATTTCGAATTCTTCTTGGCTGACTTGTTTGTGGCTATTTTATTATTGTAAACTCTAGCTAGGCCAACATGTCTTGGTGGTTTCTATAAATATGGCATTTTTCCTCATTTGTAAGGGCTAGATAGATAGTTTTGATACTAGAGCGAATTAAAAATTAGAGAAAAAGTTAGAAGTTAATTCATTTTGAGCAAGTGTTGTAACACAAAACACTATAATTGTTGCTCTTATTGGGTGATTCAATACAATTGGAGACATTGTGCTTTTGGTGAATTCTCTTGTGTTGATTTATCTTGCATGGTTCTTGTTATTCTATCTTTGAGATTGCTTGGGAAGTATTAGATATATGCTAGATTTAGAATTAGACATGATTCAATGGTGTTTATGGTTTGATGCTTGAAGTGTTTGCAGCAATCCTTGGTCCATACATTTTGCAACCAACTAATTGTTAGTTGCTTTGCAAAGTTAGCATGGACTTTTATATTCATTGTGCTTAGTTCAATTGTGAAGGTTTATTCATTTTGATTGCAATAAGGTTGTTTTGAATGAATGTTCATAATCTAAAAATCTTTAACACCTTAGAAGATTGCACTGTTTCTGTAAGATTGCAGATTTATCTGGGTTAAGCAGGGATTAGTTTATGAGGGATTGGTCCATTTCAAGTGTTTCATCATTTGCATTGTTAATCTTAGGAGTAGTTTTAATTCTAGGAATCTCTTGAAACCCTTATCTTTTGTTATTTATTTTATCATTTGGGTTAGATTTAGGATTGAAGTATCATCATATTGCTAGATCTGATAAATTAAAGATTCAGTATTTGCTTGTAGTAAGGTCCCTTTGTGACTACCAACATTTTCACATTTATCACTGAGTTGTTTATGCATTTTCAAGACTTGACATTAGAGACCTTGGGGTTATCTCTTGAGGCTTGTTGATAGAGATTTACCTTTCAAGAGAGATAGGATATTATATTCTTTCTGAGTTGTTGTTGTGCATAAAACATCATCAATAGATAAGAAGAAGGAAGTTGAAGAAGTAGAGTGCTTAAAGTAGGATTAACTCATTGAAATCAAGAAGAAGAAGCATTTCCTAAGGCTAAGAATTTTTTTGAGGTGCAAGAGTAACCATTGGTACCCTCTAGAAATCATTAGAGGAATATGTTCAAACACTTGCAGTCACATTCAAGTTATTTATTACATCAATAGATTACTCTAGTTAGTTAACTACCAAACTCATGCCCATGAGTGTATAATTTAGTACCTTCAAGAATAATTTGGTTTGAGAAGATATTATGTATGAAGAGTTACATGAGATAAATCAACATAATACCTATTTTTATTTAATGCATGGTATCAAAAAGGAAGAATTTTTTTCTTATGCAAGGGAATGCTAAGTTGTGTATGAAGGTACAATTGACATCCAATTACTCAACCATGCATATAGAAGCAACTTTGGTTTGTTAAAGGAAAATATATAATATTTGACAATGTTAGGTATTGATGACCTAAAAAAATTTAATGTGTCAATAATGGAATTTAAAAAGTGCTTGGTATCTAGTCTTACTATTGGATTTGATGATTGAACCCCCACAAACCCCATGGATTGCATATAGTCAAAGAAATTTGTCACACAAGAGAGAGAAGCAATTGATTTTCTATGAAGCTTAAGATTTTATTAGATGTAAAATGAATAATGATAATGATTATTATAGTATACAATGAGAAACCCTTGTTATAAAGATAAATATGAAATCCTAGATAGGATTAAAATAGATCATGACATGTGTATTAATCCTATGACATGGCACACAAAAAACACATGACCTAAGCAAGCTTATTATGATTGTGTGAATAGTGTTGGGAAAATGGTATCTCAACCTTGAAATTACATGAGGTTACTATTTATAATAAGTTTACATTTGATCATCGATTGATGCAAATTTTCCCAAAAGTTTCAAATTGGCTAAATAAGCATGCTCGTAAAGTTTCATAGTAAGATCATGTCTAGATTTGAAGATATTAATTTTTTATTTTTTAAAGTTTCAAAATCCATTTTGAAAGCCTTATAGGATTTTTTGGGCTTGAAAGTGGTTGTAACAAAAATAGTTGGTTATAGCTTGATAGAGCACATCACGAGCTTTTCGACAAGTCAAACGATTTGTTAATCGGACACCCAGATCAAAAGTTATGACCTTTGGAAGTCAGGTCTCCTAAAATGGGAAATGTAAAAACATGTTGGACCCATAAATGAGTTTTAAAATGGGAGATACATACATAGTGATGTGTTTTTTGACACATCATATGCATCTGTTAGTGGAGATAGGATGTGTGCCACTTTTTAGGTGGTTTTAGCTCATGGTTTTGTAATAAAGTTTGACGATTTCATGTATTGTATATCCTATATGTTAGGTGCATGAGATGGAGGTTGCATGAAAGATTCTTATAGCTATTGAATTTCCTTCGGATCTCTGGTTGGTGATACTCATATGAGAAAGCTTTATCTGCAAGTATATTGTAATCTTGTTGAATTTTGAATAATATATGAGTGGCTTTGGGAGTGTGTGGTTTTTCCCCCAAAAGGGGTTTCCCCACGTAAATTACAATGTTGTGGTATTAATATTTATATTTAAGTTTCTATACTATTCAAATCTTTTTTTTTGCATAACCTTCCTCTCAAGATTAGTGTTGGAAATTGCTTCGCTACCTTAGCTTCCTTGCAAATAGGACCTAATAGGATTATGATTGTGTGAATAATACCTAATAGGAACTAATGAGGTGATTTTCCTTTTTCAAACCAACACTTACACATTAGAAAAATGAATTTTTGAACCAAATTTGGATAGATGTGTTAGAGCTTGTACATGTTTAATGTTAAGAGATATATTCTTTTAGTTTTGTAAATTTCTCCTATTCTCTTAGTTTTATTGTTTTTTGAAGTATGATGATATAACACATGATTGCATTGAGAGAATGTTGGGATTAAAATACATAATCATTTGTATTATATAAAAATTAGTGTCTAACTATAGATATATTGTACATGGATTTTCAAGCATGCATGGATATATTTATAGCTAATCATGCATAGATTGTATTTAGGGACACAATTTATTTTAGTATACTTGTAACTCAAAGTTGGCTTTAAAGTAAGTTTGTTTTATTGTTAGATTATGAGTTGATTCTATACAAATTTTAGGTCACACCAAGGGGCAAGCACCTATACATCCTCATAACTATAAATTTGATATATACAAAAATAAAGGTGAAAATCAATAATGAGATGCCCATGGTTTTTATTAATAGAATCTAAGAAATAGTCTAGAACTTGCATATAGATTGTGATGTCTAGAAGTTGAAGGATTTATTTTAATCTAAGTCTTCTTGGAGAGTGTCCTATAAATATAGCCAAGATTTGTCATCTTATAAAATGAGGAAAGAATAATGTAGTGTAATGCTAACCTCCTATGGAATGATAATATTAGAAAAATAGCTAAGCATCTTGATCTCTAGATATATTTAATTATGGTTTGCTAGAAAATTTTAGATGTATTATTCTTAAAAATATTAACTCCAATGAGGGTTACATTCTAGGATATCATGTGACTAAAGGAGGTAGGGATCAAGGAGGAGATTGAGTGTTAGGTGTGGTTGATGAAAGCAAAGAACCAATTTTTTTTTAAGGGTTTATCTCTTTTTATAGAATGGGTAGTGGATGTATTAGGATTGGTGGAAGTGGAGGTAGTTACCAATTGGGAGTCTAGAATGGGGAAGTTTATGTGAGATGAACTTGGGAGTCAACTTTATATTTTCAAAGACGAGTTGGGTTTGACTTATTTGGAGTTAGTGAAGAGCACTTCCATTTGGTATTTAGTCTCAAGTCACATTAGAGATTTGGAAGTAGTGAGGAGGGGAAAGAAAGGATATGTAAAAATATTTAAGTGAGAGGAAAAAAAATTACAACCATTGGGACAACTCTATTCCTTGAGATAATTACATGAATAAAAGGTAGACATGTTGAGCAGAAGATTAGGTGCGATCAAAATGATAATCTAGGAGATGATATGGCTTATATTATAGGAGATGATTTGGCTTATATTATAGGAGATGAATTGAAATTCTACTTGGAGACTTTGTCTTAATAGTTTCTATTAAAGATTAGGTAGCTCCTACATATCTCTTAAAGTTTGGATTCCTTTCTTGAATAGAAACCTTCCTTTGATTTTTTTGCAAAGAGAGATGCAAATCATCCTCTTGGATAAGGTAGTTCTACTAGATGAAGGAAGTTGGGAAGCTTAATTTTTTCCTCAAGGAATTTACATACAAAGTCAATTGAGGTGAGATAGCTTGACAAGCCTTCCAAATACTATTGAACTGAGTTGAGGCATGTGTCCTAAAGTAAGATGTTAGGGGAGTCTTGTCTTTTTTATCAATATTTTTTATAAAAGATCAATGTAGTGGTTGTAGAAATGAGGTATCTTACCATCACTAAGTTCTAAGGGGCATCAACATGAAGAGTCCTAAGGATCTATTTAGTAATAAGGTAAGTGCCTTGAGTGATAGGATCAGTGAGACCTAAACATCAATAATGCTTAGGCTGAATAAAGTGTGTCCATGATAGTAGAAGCATTTTGGATCATAAGAAATTATAACAAGTTAAAGTGTTGGTCGTAACATGTCTCAAGGAGGAGCTAGCAAGAAGAAACATAAACATGATTAGCAAGGAGAATTTGGTTGCACTTATGAATATGGTCCACCATGGATAGAAATTTGTTTGCCTAAGAGAGCAATTTGATCTTTAGTTTTTTGATAAACCATTTCCACATGTTAGAGAGAGTGACCCTAGCCAAAAAGGACTCCCTGGGTATTTGAAGATTTCACCATGCTTTAGAATGACATTCATTGAGGATCCACTAGGGGGAGTAATAAAGGCCATGACATATTCATTTTCCTACATGGATAATTAGAAACTATAAACAACATAGAAGAGATCTAGCACATCTAGGGTATTAGATACTTCTTCAATAAGTTTTCCATAAAAAGCATGCCATTATTAGTGAAATGGGAGTTTGGGGTATAATAATTAATGGAGGGAGATGTGGATTTGATGATGAGAGTGGGCATGTGTTGTAGGAGATAACCAAGGGCATCAACTACGAGAATGTAAATGAAGGGGTCTAGGGGGCATCCCTACCTAATATATCATTGAAACGAGAGTTAAGGAGACATGGACCCATTAATAAAGAGGCAAGCACAAACTTCAACAAAGAGCAATTATATGTAGGAGATTAATTTAAATCTAAAACTAATCAAACCCTATATTTTCCATATAAAAAGCCATCATTAATCATAAACTCAATAAAAAAATATAATTTAATTAACAAAACAATTGTAGTTATTCCACTACTTCTCAAACCAAAGCAAAATTATATCTGAAACCACACAAAAGACTTCTTTACAACTAAAAAGAACGCATCTGTAGCACTATTCCTACAAACATTTTAATAATATAAAATATTCAATGCAATAAATACTTAGTACCACGCTAAACAAACATTAAAAACAAAAAATATTTATAGTACTTCACCAATAAAACTATAAATATTGCTACTCCCCATTTAATAGAACCTTTATAACCTTAAAATACTCAACTTTTATTAAACCAATGGACTTTGTCCCTTTCATGCCCACGAAAGTACTTTTAGTTGTCAAGGTACAGGAGCGACCACCGACAGCTGCCCATAATTCCACGCAGAGTGGAAAATAAATTGAGATGCAGAAAAAATTTCACTTCATTCAATGAAATTCATGGTGCTATCTTAATTGGAATATGCAGAACGTGTGTTGGCGGACGGAATCCGTTAGAGGTAGCTTCTGTTTCCGAATATTGCGTTCTGGGAAATCTCAGATTCTCCACGTTCATCGTAGATTTCGGGCCTCGAAATTCTCGTGGCGCGCCAATCGAACGGAACAAATAACTTGAGGCGTAATAGTAGGACTGTCAGCACGTGGACACAGAAATTTATAGCGGAATGAGCTGGAAATTAATATTTTTTAAAATCCATGAAAAAAAATTAAAAAAATTCTACGAAGAGTGAGATTTCCAGGCGGTGGTCATATGTAAGGCCGAATATGAATTTGACTTAGTTTTGTCCTGTGCAGAAGCCAGCTGGCAAAATGAATTTTAAAACGGTGTTTTATTGTTGAGATGGGGTAAACAAATAGCCGTTTCAGTAGGAACCGTACTAGGTGGCATTTGGCCCCAAGGCCAAAACAGGTATTATTGTTTTTTAATTAAATATTATGTAAACTAAGGAGAAGGTTTTAGCTAAAAGTCAATGGAGATACCAAAGTTGGTGTATGAAGATTTAGGGGTCTTTCCTCTAGTTTTTATATCACTTGATTTATTAAGCCAATTAGAGAGAGTGTACATGGGGAGGTAAGGTTGTTACTCATTAAATCAATATTTAAAGAAGGGAAATTGTGGTTGAATCTAACATTTTCAATTAATCTTATTAGGTGGAATTTAAGGAGGAGGGCATCTGATTCAATATTTGTTTATTGCTTGGCTTGTTTAAGAAATTGGTAGGTCCAATTTGGTGGGGTTTTTTAATTTTGATTCTAGGTGAAATTAAAGTGGTTTATGATATTTTTTGGAAAGTGTAAACTTATCATTTTTAATCTTATAGGAGTATCATAATTTTATTTTTTATTTTTTAATGAATTATTAGTTTTTATTGTTTAGAGATGATAGTTTCCAATGTTTAGAAATAAATACAAGATTTTTTAAGTGTTCAAGTGGTAGATCATTTGGAGATGTTAGAATATTATAAGAAAGACACATTTCAATACAAGTGACTACCATTTAGGGTTCGTGGAGGGGTACATGCTTATTTATGGGTGCAACTTCTTAGTGTAATATGTTGCTTATGAGAAGTTTTAGTCATTTTTTAAATGGTATGGTGAATGACTCACCACACTTTTGTATATCAGTTTCTTGTTTTTTTTTAATCTCAAGTAGACAATTTAGAGATATCTGCATTTTTTCCTTGTTTTATAGTTTTGAAAATATGGAAGGATTTTATACTTGAATTATGTCAAACACTCTATTTCCTATAGTTGCTCTATTCTTTTAGACTTTCATTTGTTTGTTTTATATTTTCTCTATAGTGTATCTATTTTTATTTGTTTGTTTATGTCTTTCTCTTTTTTTCGTGTTTAATTTAAAATCTTCAACTCATACCATGGTAAGACAAAGGGACAAGGTCATTGTTGGTTGGGGTCTATTTAGGTACTAATTATTTTTGAGTTTATAATTTGACATTATATATGGGGTGTGTGTTGTATTCTCATTAATGCTATGATAGTGTACAAAAAAGATTGGCAAGACTAGTCTTTGACTATTTTATCTGTTTTCTATAAAAATGTATTATAGCACCAAATAGGAAAATAGGAAAATTCTTAATTTGGATACATCTATATGTTTTCTATCTAAAATGCACCATTAAAAAATATCATGTCATGTTGAGACTCAATTTTATTTCTATCTTTGATTTCATATCTAACAACATGTTATGCTTGTTGAACTATTTGAGCATTCTTATGTGAGTTAGCAAATGAGCCAATATTAAAATGACACCCCCTTTCCTTCACAATATGATTTTTCATAGTTGCAAACAAAATACTTTCCTTTAGCAGTAACAAAGTGTTTAGGTGAGTGGTTTCATTAGTTGAGATGGAAAGCTCAAATGTGTTGTTGATATTGCAACAACCTCCTTAATCTTGATTGAAATCAATGAACTCCTTTTAAGATTGATGACATTGATTTGTCTGGTAAGACCAATAACTTGGTATTTCAACATTTTTATTTAAGGGGTACAATCATCTTTGTTTAGGTTGAGATTACATCTTCCATCCATGTTGATCACATTGTCTCTCTTGTGTAATCTTTTGATTTTGGGTTTCAAACTTTAGGCAATCTCCATTAGCATTCATTTCTTGACTAGAGTAGTATATGCCAACTTGTATATATTTCCTTATAATGGTCATGTTTGTATTATGTGTTTAAATTAGGAAATTGGGAAATTTGTATGGTAACATAAATCCTATATTATATGGGAGGATGGGCTTAAGTGTTAGATTTTTATCAACCATTTTGATCATGATTTGAGTGATAGAACCCATTTCCTTGCATGTTTAATGAAACTCCTTATGTATTTTAGAGTCACAAGCTTTGAAGGGGAATTTTTTAAACATATCTTGGTAAAAAGCATATAGCCCAACACCATTGAGTAATCAAAAGCTTAATCTTGCACACAAAGTTCATATTTAAAGGTTGACAAGAGACATATGGTTGCATGAAACTTTGTAATTTAGTAGTATCCAAACATCCATTAAGCTCTTTGGGATTAGCCACCTAACACCCTTCATTAGATTACCAACCCTCTACCATATAACGAGATCTAAGTAGCATAGTGCTTATGTTCTAAATATTAATTACCCCTTAGCTTAAAGTTAAAGGTTTTATTCTTATATATTTGATGTCCACAATCTCCTTACAAACTCGTGTTTGGTCTCTATTAATAGTGGACAAAGTTAGGATTATGGGAAAAAAAAATTCAATTAGTTTCAAATGGGCCACCAAGTGTTGGTCAAATAATATGTCACCTCCCATAATATTATTCACAGATCTAATGCTACATTATCAATTATTGGCTCATTCATTGACATATAATGATAACTTTCTACTGCATCCACTATCATTATGTAGCAACAATATATTGGGGGAAATTAAATTATTCCCATGTGGGCCCAACCTATTTATCATTTGGCTTCATCCTACACACTTGGCATATGTGTGACCCTACAATGCACCGGTGCCAACCTTGTATTGGTTGGAGACTAAAAGAACCCTAATGACTAATCCTTGGAACCCCCACTTAAATTTTTGTGTTATCAATAATGGTCTTGTTAGCAATTAAGTTGGCTACTATTGGGAAAATGTGTCTCAACCTTGAAATCATATACAATTTATTGTTGATAGGATGTATGTTGGTATGTGGCAACTAAGCATGCAAATAATGTACACTAATAGTAAGACTTGGGGTTCAGGGCATCGCCCCAAAAAAAAAATTCACTAACACGTCAAGGTTTTTTCGCACTAACATGTCAAATGAAAAATGACCTTGTAAAACCCTAATTCTAGAAGGTTTGACCTTGTAAAACCCTAATTCTAGAAGGTTTCAAAAAGCTTGTTATAAGTGGCTGGGATGTATGTAGAGATGGGTGTATTCTGAGAGTGATAGCGGTCGTGTTGTCTCTTGATCTTTGGTGGTGATACTCCTATGAGAAGCTTGCTCTACAAGTATATTGTAATCTTTTGATTTCTGAATAATATATTGGGTAGCTTTTGGAGTGTGGGGTTTTTCTCCTGAAAGGGTTTTCCCCACATAAATCATTGTGTTGTGGTATGCATGATATTTGTGTTTATTTTTGTTTAAGTTCTTGTAACTGTTAAAGATCTATAAATTTTTGCATTTTTCTCCTCTCAAGATTAGTGTAGGAAGTTGTTCCGCTACCTTAACTTCCTTATAACTACAATAGTTTGATTAGTGGTTAAGATAGCCACAAAAACCCATGTGTAACCATGGTTAAATTTTTGTAAGTTCCATTGTTTTTTTCTTATTGGACATTGTGGTTAAGCCACCCTTTTTATAGCTATGACAACCATGCTAATACCATATTGAAACATGAACACTCCATAATGAATTGGCACTTGAGTAAGAGTGGATGGCATCACAATAGCGCCAATTGATACAATAGGGATTGGATTCTATGAATATTTATTAACCTATTAATAAGGGACATGTACACATGAGGAACATTGATTAAGTGAATTGGAAGGGAATAAAAAATGAATGCATTATAAATAAACAAACCTACTAATCATTAGCAAGGCTAATAAGTTATAACCACATGTTGACCTATCACTCTCCTATAGTTAATTTATACCTAGCAATCAACTCAAGAGCATGCACTTTAATTTTAAGTTTTATGAAATGTCCACTTAATAGGGTAGCACATCCACTCCCACCATCTGATCAAGCCCAACATGCTCACTCATTAACCCTCTTTAGTGGTTTCTTACATGGATCCCTCCCATATGATAAAATTTAAGCCCATCTTGCATGAATTCCTAAATTTCATTTTCATGCCAAAATGAATGAAACAAAGGTTAAATTTATAATGTTCATTAATATGATCTAGGGCCCAATTTAAATGTTGATTTGAATGATTAGTCTAAAAATAAAATATATTCAAAACTAATTTTAATTTTTTGGTTGATTGTTTTGCGACTCACATCAATTTTTCTTGATCCCTTCCATTTGTGTGTCAATAATTTTTGACCCATTATTTATAACCAATCTAAGACATCTTAAATGGGTCCCCTAAATTTTAAAGGATGTAAAAATATATAAAATTCTAAATATGGGCTATTTTTGGTGTTTTCCTTGGTTTTTAATATGTTTTTCAACCTTTTATATTTTTGGGGTTGTTCATACATGCATACCTTCCCTATTGATCCCAACAACCGCATAATCCTTGTTAAAATTTTATCTATGTTATTTTTGAGTTTTATAATTTCACAATATTGAGGTTTCCAATCCCCTAGTACCATTCCTTTGGGATTCTCAATCCATGAAGCCTAAAATTCTATTACAAGCTTGTCATTTTGCATTTTTCAAACTTTCAAACTTTCTCATCCATCCCATCACTTTGTACTTGTTCCCCTTCATCTCCACTCCTTGAACTTTGACCCTTGCACTAAAAAAAGTTTGCAAGTCTATCACAATTCAACTTTTATCCTTTCCTTATTTGGGTACCTATTTCCAACCTTGAAATCCCAAAACTACATCGATGAAGTTTTTGCCTATCAAATTCAAACTTTCAGCCTTTCCTTAATTGAGTACCTATTTCCATCTAATCCTAAAAGCCCAAAACTATGTTGATAAAGTTTCTAAGCCTATCAAAGTTAAACTTTCATACTTCTCTTGATTAGGTACCTCTTTTGATACAAGCCTAAAAGCTTGAAACTCCATCAATTGCTCAAAATAATTTATTGAGGTCAAAATTTCAGCCTCCACTTAACTTGATACCAATTTAAGCCATGTCCCAACTCCCTAATCTTGACATCCTAAAAGCCTTTACTTTGTTAGGGTTCCCTTGTTGACTTTCCCCCATCTTGCATGAATTTCTTGTCACCCTCGATTTCTTGAAACCATAAGAAAGGAATAAAGAAAATCCATTGAGTTCAATGTGTCAACAAGTTCACCAATTTTCCAAAATGTTGAAAGTGAAACAAGAGGAAGGAAATATTTCAACATGTTAGCAAATTCACTAGTTCATGAACTTTCCAAAAGGTTAACGTGGTTCTTAAGTTCACAAAAGGTGTGAAAGTCCAATACGGTTTGCCATGTTAGCAACAAGTGAGAAGAGTTTGAAGAAGGAAACAAATAAATTTTCAAGATTTTTGATGTTCATGAGTTCACAAAGTTATTAAAAGTTTGACATTGATTTGTAGGTTCTTCATTTTCTCAAAATCCCAAAAAATCCCTTCAAGTCTCCATTTGGGAAATTTTGCAAGTACCAAAACTTCTTAAAAGCTTGAAAAAGTTTTCAAAGAGGGTGACATAATTATTTTATTTGTGTGTGGCAGATGTTTTAAATTGTTTCTAACATCTCCAAATTGTCAACATGCAAAGGGAGATCCACACATTTGTAGTGCCAAGATTTTGTCCACTACATCCTCTCATCAACATGGCTATGATGTAGTTTTATCACAACCAAATTTTTCAATGATTTGAATTGATATAGTTACTCATCATGAATTTGTAGTGTGACAAGTGTCACTCATCTAATAGGGTGTTTCTTGTCATTTACCTTTAAAAGGATAAATTCTTTGTATTGTAACAAGTTCAAGAAAGAGGAGGGAAATACTCTTATTGTAATAGTGTCAAGTTTCTAGAAATACACAATGTCCATCATTATTGAAGTTGTATTGTAACATGGTTTCTAAAGAGTTAATATGAATGAATGTTCTTAGTCTAAATCATCTATAGTTGTAATTTCGTATTTCTTTGAATTGAGTTGCTGAGGTCTTCTAAATTCTTTGAACACATTTTTTGTGACAAATTATTATTTGGTATTAGTTTTTATTCAAGGAGTGACATATACTTTTTATCAACAACAATAAGAAATATGCAATTTATAAGGAATTATTAAGGAGAGCTTAGATCAAAGGGGCATACTTAATTAGTTTATTTACTATAACCTAGTATTAACAAAGAAATAAGCCAATAAAAATATTGTAGTGAATGCATCAAGTTAGTGACTTTGTTTCTCTAGATAAGGCAACAATCCATAGGCCAAATTCCTTCTCCCAACTCACAATACATCAATCATACAAAATTCATTGAATGTAATTTAATTGTTTAAATTATTATTGAATTCATACCTAAGAAGTTAAATATAGAAGGAAGTCATTGTTGCTTATAATCTCACAAATCCTTGTCATCTTGTATGAGTATTTACTATTGGAATATGAAGTCAATTTTATTGTTATTCCAGCAGTGATGGATAGTTGACATTGATATCTAACATTCATGGTACATGCCTAACGTGGCCTAAGACCTACTATACAACCAAAGTTTGTAGTGATGGGGAGTCCCGGGGGGGCTTTCGTAGCCCCCCTACACACCAAAGGAAATCATGCCAAAGGTATTTATGGTAATACCAAAAAAAAATGGGACTCTCTATTTTTTGTAGTTTTGAAAAATGTTCAACATGCAGGTGTATGAGTCACACTTTCTATTTTTGGAAAGTTTTGTTCAACAAGGACTCTATAACGCGAATTTCTAATACCCTATTGAAGTCACATTTTCTGTAATTTTTCCAGAAGATTGTTGTAATTGTGAATTTCTTGAGAAATAAAATAAAAAATATATTTTCTAGTGGTTTTTTCTTGGTATAATTTTACCAAGTTTTCCACGTAAATACTATGTTAAAGTTGTGCTTTTTTTTTTCTCTATTTTCTACGTGTTGTAAACTTTATTATAGTTATGTCTAATAAGAACTATTATACCAATTAGTTGTAAATATTTATTCAATGCATATTTTAGGTCTACCCACATAGGCTTTATAGATCCTGAAGTGTAAGGGAGAGTATCCAATTAGATCCCATTTGTTGGCTAGCCTAGTGATAGTCTTAAGTATAGAACCCAAAAAAATTATTAAAGATTATATATCTATCAATTGGAGAACCAATATATTGGAAACTCTATTGGGTAAAGGTCTACTTGATTGATTTTTTTCCCTACAAATTTTATGCATGATGATCAATCTGAGTCACCAACAGATTGGAAACTCTATTGGGGAATACTCAATAGAAGTTATCTATTTGGGAAGAGTCCCAAGATCTAAAAATGTACTGATTTGTAAAATCATAGTACTATGTTGGTGGATTGAACTTAAAAATAATTTGGCCTTTGAATATATGTCAAGTGTTCAACAATTTTGTCCTCTTTAAAGAGGTGGAAAATCTATTGAAAGAATTTGATGAATAGTTGAAGAAATATATTACAAATATCTACAAGGTCTTTACTCATAGGAGAAATTATGAAATCTACAATATTTTCTAAGAATTATGTATTTACTTCAACTTCTATCTCCAACGCATGAAAAAATTAATGTGCAAGGGTTTTGAGTGAAGATGCTTTGAGAAAGAATTGTATTCTCATATTGAGTAAGAATTTATATTGAAAGAAGGGAATTAAGATGAGCATTATATGCTTACATATTTTAATAACATTGTTATCATATGTACATGAAGACACCTTAATCTAATCACTTCCATATGGTCAAATTCACCCTTTGCATTCCTCTATTTCACATCCCTAATCCATGTTAATTAAATAATTTTATTATTTGATTAATATTTTGTCTTATCCTAATGTCCCCTGAGGTATTTAATAAATCAATTAAATCCCTTACCCCTTTCATCTCTAAATTAAATAAATATCCCAATTTATTTAATTTAGTCACTTTAGCCCAAATGAATTAAATCAATTATTAATTCATCTTTTTATCTCTCCTCATGTCACATCCTCCATAATCCTCTTTAATCCAAACCAACCTAATTAATATTTGATTAGGGTGTGCACACCCCTAATCATCATTAGGGTCACATCCTCCATAATCTCCCACTTGCCTCTAATCTATCATTAGCCTTCCTAATCCCGTATTTGCACAACCTTAATCATCTAATTAAGCTAACCTAATCTCTATGCCATTTATGGCATGTGTCCTCAGTAAATCAACATTAAATGCTTTCTCTATTTGGAGAAGGCACCCTCTTCCCTATGTGAATTTTTAATTCACATTTAATCTTCCAATGCATTTTAAGGAATTTTAAATTCCTTCTCCCATTCCCATGAGGATTTGTGAGGAATTTTTAATTCCTCACATGTCCTCTCAAGCGCATGTGGAGAAGGACCTCCTTTATGAGGAGATCTTGTCCCTTCCCAAGGTACAACCTAGTACCTCCATGTCACCTCCACATCACCCTTGCCTTCCCACATCATTTGCCACATGTCAAGATGTGAGGGCTTGTGAGTTCTCAACTCACCCTAGCCCTTGATCTCTTCCACCATGGCTTCATCTTGACCCCCCATTGCTTTAAAGGAACTTCCCCTAAAAGTAGAGGAAATTCTCTCATTTGGAAATCACCAAGACTTCACTTTAGCAACCAAGCATTCAAGCACTTAGCAATTTTCAAGCCATCCACCATTGTTGCAACATTTTGAGCTTCCATATTGCATCCATTCAACTACCCACATCCACCATTGCATTCATCCTGACTTTAGCTTCATTTTGCACTAATATTTGTGTCATTTTTCTAAGCAAGGAGCATATAGTCAAGCATCAAAAAGGGCCAACCAAACTCATCAATTTGAACAAGGTAACTCACTTCCATTTCTTTGTTTTTGTTCAAATTTAACTAGGCCAATCTTGAGTGTTTTTTTGTGTTTCTTTCCTTTGCATTTGATTTTCACTTGCTTTTTAAGTAGGTTAGAACACTTGCACACATTTATGGCATGCCCAATGGGACCCATGTCATAGGTCAATTTTATGTTTGTTGTTGTTTAAATTTTTGCAGGTTTAGACTTCACAAATAGGGGCGAATCCACCCCCGACGGGCAAGTTTGCTCGATACAGAGGAAAAATTTCTTTGAAGATAGGCGAACTTAATTCCGCCCTTCCATAGAAAGGGGTGGACTTGCAACCATAGACCCAAACCAACAGATATAGAGGCGAACATGCTAAGTACTACTTGAATAGGAAAAATTGTTGAGTACAAAGGAAAACTTGCAAGAGTTATAGAAGTGTAAACATATAGGCCCCTCTACCTCATAGGCGACTGTGACTTTTCCCATCTCCCGAACAAGCGAAATTAAACCCATAAGAAGGGTGAACCTGTTTCACACAAAGGCGGAGTTGTGGTAATGCAAAACCTTTAATTTTTCAATTTGAGTTACAATTTGATTTTGGTTTTGGGTATTGACCAACTTACTTGTCTGTTTGTGAGTGTGTGATTTTACTAAAAATTTTGTAGCGAATTGTTTGTCCAAGACTAGTGGTAAAAACTATTGATTTTTTTTTTGCAGGACAATTGATCAAAGACCCTTAGTGTAGCTTTTGTTTGTGTGTCATTTTTCCATACTAATTTAGGCACACATAGATTAATTAAAGGGTCAATTAACTTGTTTGTTGTGTTTCAGAGTGAATTATTGACGTGTCCACTACCTTACACCTTTCAGTGATCCTAGGCAATAAGAAATCACAATTTGTTCTAGTCAAATCTAGTCTAGTCTACCCAAAAAGTGCTAGTGTGTCTAAGCTCTCCCCTTGCACTACATGAGAGCCTAGGGACTAGCCAAAGCATCTAGTATTTCCTTCCTTTAGCAGGACCTGCCTGGGATTTCATCACTTGAGGGATGATTCCAACCACGTGTTACCAACGAGGTATATAAAGGGGGGAGAAATAAAGTTGTACCCCAATCTAGTCATGTCGTGTCTAGTGAAGCATCGAAGCTAGGGTGATACTTAGATAAGATGTGTAGAGTTGGTTCAAGTTTCCAATACCTCATTGGGGCTCCTGATCCATGCTTGTGATGGGCTGGTGTTCATGGTTGTGCCTCACATACCTTAGCATATATTGAGGATGCACGAGATAGGCTATTTATCCTAGTTAGAGACCCTTGTTTTAGATGCAACTTGGTGTAGTGTAGGGGATGTGCACCACACCCCAAAGTTACTCACCACATACTCCCTTGGGTTGAGATAGAAATCCTCATGGTGGGCTATGATAGTCTCTGAGAGAGAGTGTGAAGGTGAGCCCATGGCATGTGTTGATGAACCTGTTCCACTAAATTGCTAGCTATTCGCCTTCGTAAGAAAGGGTGATCTAGAGAACCACCTTGGTATCATAGAGTATTAACCTTGGGGTGTCCCCTCAAGGTGGTGGGCCTACATCAAGTCTATAAACCCTTTATCACTAATTTTAGGATTGTGTTGCTTGGATTTTCTTCTTTGTGCAATACCAGTGCTTATCATCAGTTCGAGTCAGTCTAGCCATTCTAATTTTTTTTGGTCATGTTTGAGTCCTTTGCCATAGTATATCCCTTCTGTTAGTGGTGAGTTTTATTCACACAAGGGAAAACTTGCATTGTGGATAGGCAATTTTTTCCTAAAAGGGGTGATACCATGTCTTGAGTCTGGTCTAGGTCATCCTTTAGGCGAACTCACCCTTGTCAAGGGCGAATTTGATTGTGGGTCCCTTAGTTAGATGACCCCACATTTGCTTGTTTCCTAAATAGTTGATCCCGCCATCCTTTTAGGCGAGTCTGTGTCAAGTCCGTACCTTGTGAGTCTGCCTATTTCCTTAGAATAGGAAATCCTGTCACCTTCTTGGGTGACCTTGTTGTCCACAGGGGCGATCCTGCATCTTGTCCATGTCTCCCTACTTGTACATCCCTTAGAATAGGTGAACCTATAGTCTGCAGGGGAAATCCCACATCCGTCTATACCATTCTTTCCCATACAGTTCAAGACATAGGTGGTCCTGCTTGTCCGATAGGCGATCTCGTAATAGGTGTTTCTATTCCCCATCAGTACATCTCAAGGAAGGGGCAATCTTGAATCATAGATAGGAGATTTTATTTCCCATTCCCACCTGTTTCTTTTGAGTGACCAAATATTTAGATGATCCTGTGTCCTAGAAAGGTGATCATGTGACCTAGATAGGTGAACCTATGCTACATAGAGGTGAATTTGTTGACCTTTAGATAGGTGATCTCGTCACTTGGAAGGGTGATCCTACTACACACAAAGGCGTATGCTCTTCCCATACAAAACTCCTGAGAGTTAATACTTTGGGACACTGAAAGCCTATTTTTTGAGTCCATTCTCATGATCAAAATTTTTTATCACCATCCATCCGCCCATAATCGTCATTTTAGTTTGTCTGCATTTTCCAAAGGTCATAAATTCATCAATCAAATCATATAGGTGCATCTTAGGACATCCCTAGACCGCATATCCATCATTGGTTCATCAATCCCAATCTCTTAGACTTAGTTTTAGAGGTTTTTATCCAAGTTGGCTTAGGTGTCTGATCCTAATCATCATCATTTTCACTTAGGATTGTTATCTGTCCTAATTTAGTAATCACTCGTGGCCCAATCAATCTACTTCCATCTTGAGGTAGATTTAGAGTCATAATCATCCTTTTTGTAATCCAATCCGATCAACAACATCATATGCCAACTAGTTAAACCCCTGCACTTGGTTTAGAGTCAATCTCATGAATCCAACCCAATCAATCACCTAGTCCTATCAATTATCCAATTTGATTAATCGACCTAGTCAAATCCAATCTAATCAGCTATCCAAATCATCCCATCTGATCCAATCAATCAATTAATCATCTAATCCAATCGATCCTTTAGTTATCATTTAGGTCATCATTTAATTGCATCTTAGGGAGTAGTGTCATCTTGGACATCTAGTCGTTTTACACTTTCATGCCTGTTACCACCTGATCGCAAGCAAAGAAGCTCATGGAACAAAAATAGTCCCAAGGTGCTTAGCCTCACCTCCCTCAGGATCAACCCACCAATGGTGGCTCATCACAATCTAACACTAAGGGTCTTAATCAATCTCCCCTAGAAGAAAGCATGGTTAATCAACCAAAGCTCACGGTCAATGAATACCTTAGTAATCCAACAAATGTACAAATGACTGATCATCTCCTTGATGAGTGTGGGGATCAGATCCTCACCACTTTAGTCTTGAAAGGTATCAAGTCATCGTTGGGGTTCAACTTATCAAAATATGTCAACATTACACCTCTCGCACCATCTGTATTACAAGATCCTCAAAATTATCAGAATGATCTAGGTAATTCATATGTCCCCCAAGGTCCACCACAAGACGGCTGGTATCAATCAGAATTTGAAAATGTTATTCTTTATCAAATAACACCCCCAGTACCACCCCCTTGGGTTCCAATTTCAATAATGGGGGTAGCACCTAATCCTACCATTCCCCAAGGCCCTGATCCTAACAATCCTCTTGGTCTTGGTATGCCACAAAGTCTTTCCAATCTGCTAGGTATGAACATCCCACAAAGCTCCACCCCCATACTGTAAGCACCGCCTCTTCTACCAAACCAATCGGGTCAACTACAAGGGAATAACGAGGGAAATCCTTTCATTGTGCCACCTCCACCTCCTAGATTTACACTTGCATCAAATTTACTGCCACCTGCATTCACATCTTAACAACCACCTCAAGGTAGTATCCCATCCTTGCATAAGCCTCAAGGTAACCCACAACAGGAACCACCATCGCAACCGCCTCATCAACAACCACCACAAAAACCCCCATCACAACCTCTAGAACATACCTCAATTCCTTCACAACCCCCACATCATGCACATATTATGTCACAACATCAACAATAGCCTCCACACCAGTCGCAAGGTATCCCATCACAACCCCTCACTAATCGCAGATCTTTTCTAACCAGCCAACATCATCCTATCAGATACCTTTGCACAAAATATAAGTCCCTCAACAACCCCAAATCCCATCTCAACCTCCATATCAACATTCACCATCCTACCAACAACCCCCTCAACATACACAAATCCTAACAAAATCACAACAATACTTTCAATAAACATCAGGAAACCCTACTATCCAATACTTATACCACCCACAAAGTACTTATTATGTGCAACCCACCACATCCAATCCTAATCCCAATTATCCTTATCACAATCCCCAAAAATCTCAGCAATAATCACCTTACACAAATCCCCAACAATCGCACCAAAATGTTTACTACCAACACTCCAATCCACAACAGCTTCCTCATGCTTCCCAACAAGAAACTACTTATAATTACCAATCCAATCCGTAGTACTCCCAACAATATCCATCATACCAGTAGGTTGTCTCCTCCTCATATTACCAAGCACAACCATCATATCAATAGGGTACCTCTTCCTCATCTTATCAAGCCCCACCTTCATATCAGAAAGCTTATGCCAATCCCCAATCCACATATCCCAATCAATATCAGCAAACCCCTTCATATCTACCTCCACCATTTTCTGATCAAACCATCCCGACCCCATCCTCATTGTATCAGTAATATGCCCCTTACAATCAGTCCAATCAAACCAATCCTCCTTCATCAACACCTATCAATAAGGAGTGGGAAGAGATAAAAGCCACCTTAAAGGACTTGCAAGCAGGTACATCCAAAAATTCTTTCAAACTTGAAGAAATTTGTCCCTATCTATTTGATCCCTCCATCTCACTTGTCCCCTTTCCTAAGCACTTTGAAATTTTGAAGTTTGATAAATACAAAGGAAAGAGTGACCCAAGAAATCACCTGCAGGAATTTTACACACATTGACAAGAAGTCATGCACAATGACAATTATCTCCTATGATTATTCCCAAGGAGTCTAATGAGGATAGCTCTAGATTGGTTTATGGGTCTTTGAAAAGGGTCCATCTCTTCTTTAACAAATCTGTCAGAAATTTTTTTTGCACACTTTTCCTTCAACTTGGAAAAGGACATCAATACTTTAGATCTCCTAAAAGAAAAACAACGTGAGGGAGAAACCTTTGCAAGCTACCTACAAAGGTGGCGTGCCTTGGCTAGTCGGCTAAAATCCCATCTTAGTGAGAAGAATATGGTGACCGTTTTCATTACAAATGCCCATCCTAATATGGCACATAATCTCAACCTTAATTGTGTTATAACCTTTTCAAAGGTCATAGAAAAAGGAACTATCATTGAGAGGGCTCTCATTGCTAAGGAACAAATTAAAATCTATAACCAAGATAAGGATAAGCCATCTGGGGATAAGTCCTACTACTGGAATAAAAACAAGAATGTTGTCAATGATGGTGTCACTAACACAAAGCATGTCCAAGTAGCCAAAACCTCACAAAGATCACAATACGTACCTAATCAACCATTAGTTTCTAATATTATATTTGTGCCACATGGTGCGTCACATCCTCCTCTGTAGTCCAATCTGTATAACCAAGGAAATAAAAAGTGTACCTTCACTCTTTTGGGAGAACCCTTGGATGCCATTTTCAAGAGGCTCCTACAAGTGAGTTATCCAGTCATTTATCCTATGACTAAGACTTTTGACGAGTCCAAACCAAAACCTACCTAGTATAGGAAAAATGAGTATTGTGACTTTCATAAATTTAAAGGTCATTCCACTAACAAGTGTTAGGGACTTAAAACATATATCCATGATCTTATAGATCGAGGTGATATAGTAGTGGATGCAAATCAGGTGATATCATCCAATGCCCAATTGCAAATATATCAAAATGCTTTCCCCAAGCATAGTCAAGGTCCCAGTACCTCCAATCCTAATCCTGGGCCTAGCAATAATAATAGCCAAAATAACAACACCAATAATGTTAGCTATAAAAATGTATCCTATAACTATGATGGCATTGTTATGTGCATTAGCCAAGTGGAGCCATGTGTATCCATGATTTTTGTTAAAGGTAAGGACCCACAATGTGTTGTTACTATGCGCCGCACCTGCATATCCATTCATGGGCCTTCCACGTCATCCTAGCCAGCTCCTGTGAGCTCCCAATATAATATCCTTGATCATCTTGGAAAGACTCCTGCTCAAATATCCATTTTGGATTTGCTTAAGTCTTCCCCCATCCATCAAGAAATCCTCACCAAAGCTCTTCAGGATACACATGTGCCTAATGATATAGATCCTACCCAATTTCAAGCCTTAGTAGGACATCTATCATCCACATATCAACTGGGATTCAGTCAAAATGATATGTCGTCAATAAATTCAAACCATAATCGTACACATCAAATTCCTTGTAGCCCACCATAAAGTGAAAAAGGTCCTAGTAGATAATGGTTATGCCCTCAACCTCTATACGCTAAAGTTCATAAAACAGATAGGGTACACCCATGCTGACTTGAATAATCAAACCATCACCATCAAAGCTTATGATAATGCAGAGAGAAACTTTGAAGGAATTATTTGTCTTCCTATTCAGGTTGGCTCCATTGTATAGTACACCACATGCCATGTCCTTGATCTAGACCTACCATATAACCTTCTCCTTGGCTTCCCATGGATCCATGCCATGAAGGCTATTCCATCCACCTACCATCAATGCTTGAAATTCTCAAACATTGGGATAGACGTAATCATACAAGCAAATCCACAACCTTTTGAATATTTTGATGCTTTAGAAGCTTCTTTCCCCCACTCCAGATATTGTCTAGGAGTTGAAGTGGGGGCACCTCAGGCATCATATTCCAATCCATCCTCTAATTCATCATCCACCACATCATCCATTCTATCTACTACATCTGAATCCACCATCACCGGGGTCCAAATCATAGATAAATTTTGTAGAGAATATGAGATGCGTACGACTCTAAATGTGGCAACAATGCCACCATCTCCTCATACCTATGGCCAACCTTCTTAGTCTACACTAAAGGAAGAAGAGAAGACAATAACAATCAACTCTAAGAACATGGTGTCTACCACTTTCCGATCCCTAGGAACACAACAAGATCAGACAAATGTTGATATCAATCAATGGATATATAGGGAAGAACCTAAGCCTTCACCCCTTCTTATTGAGTATTTCCAAGAGACTTATCCTTATGCATCCAAGTTAGCTAAAAATTAAAATTATCAAGGGGGAGGTCTGGGTGTAGAGGAACATGGAAGATTGTAACCTATTGACACACCTATGCGACCTAGAAATTTGGGCTTAGGCTATGAAAAAAAGCAAAAGGGGCCTGCAACATCCACTAGCACTTCAAATAATGTCAATACAAATAATGATTTCCTTGAAGACATACTGGAATAAGAGGCCATTATACTCTCATATGATGATGTAGATCTCTCTTCCCTCTTTGACTCCACATCATTCTTTACCAGCAGCCTTTCCCTTCGCCACCCTGACCTTATTGATTGGGACTTACGAAGTAGTGAACCTATAGACACTTTTCCTTCAGTGGAAAATTACGTGCATCTTATGGGGTTGTGGGAAGATGAACACTCTAACTGTAAAATTAAAAAGAAACAAAGTACAAAAAAGGGTCATCTAGTGAAAACCTCCCAAAGACGTTCCCTAACTCATCAAAAGTAAAAATAAAGGGTTTATTTGACAATGAAAACCTCGATGAGACACTGAAGGATGGGGATGTTCATCTTCCCCTTATTGGAACTCATCTTTCTGAATGGTCTTCCATCCTAATCGAAGAGACACAAGAAGTCAAGTTGGGAATAGAAGAAGACCCCAAAATCACCTATATAGCCAAATCATTGTTAGAGGAAGAGCACTCTATCATCGTCAACCTGTTAAAGGAAGGAATTATCAACTTCCCATGGACTTATTCAGACATGTCAGGATTAGATCTTGCATTGGTTGTACACCATTTGGATGTCCATTTGGATGCCAAACCTGTTAAACAAAATCTAAGAAAAATACATCCCCAAGTGGCCTTGCTCATCAATAAAGAACTTCAGAAATTGTTGGAAGTTGTATTTATCAAACCTATTGACTACTCTGACTAGATATCCAACATAGTTCCTATGGCCAAACCAAATGGGAATATCAAAATCTATATAGAATTTTGGGTGTTGGATTCAAGGAACACTGAGAGGGGGGGGGGGTGAATCAGTTTTCTACAATTTTTAACTTTATTAATCTAACCTTCAAAGCACTTACAACATTCAATCAAAAGAAAGATGCATGAAATTAATACAAACAACCACAACACCATAACACAAGGATTTTTTATGTGGAAACCCTGTTAGGGGAAAAATCATGGTGGAGGTCAATCCAATGGGAATGCTCAATGATCTGAGTATACTCAAAATGAATGTTTACAAAATGGGAATGCACTTGCATTTAGGCATACTGCCTAGAGCTCATTGCTCAAAAAAAGAAAGGCTCACTACCTTACAATCAATGTCAAAAGACAACTGGATTAGTGAACTATGAAATAACATCTACAAATGCTTGAGAATAGTTCTAGTTAAGCTCATAGATCGAATTCTTGACCTTCTGTCTGATTCTGCTCTTCTGCTCTATTCTGCTCTAACTTGCATCACAAATCCTTTTATGAACAAGTGAAACTGTGCATAATCACATTACAAACCTTCTGAATTTTGCAACACACACCAACACACTTTGTACATACATAAAAATGATATAATCGATCACTTATATATATCTACTACTAAGGATTTAATCACTACATGTCAACTTCAACAAAATAGAAAAATATTTACAAACTATCGGCTCAATCCACAAATAATCTTGAATGTATACCCACCAAAGTTGGCCACAACATAGTGATGACCCAAATTAGCATGCTCAAACACAAAATACTTAAACAATTACTCCTCAAACATCTACGACACACTACATTCACTTAGTTGGCCTTCATGCAATGTTCAATTTTTTTTTAATCATCTGGATCTTCTAACTTGCACATGGATCAATACAAGGCTCTAAGATTCAAGAATAACAGAGATCATATACCAAACAACCTTCCCTAAGATCCACAACTCAAAATAATAATAGAAAATATGCACATGAATCGATGAACATAATTATGTTGGATGCTCTGTTCTAACTTGACAGTTAATCATTGATCTTCAATTTGACTTCTGGTATGATCAAATGATGATGTGTAGATACAATCACTGACTAGGGTTGCCATCAATGACAACACCAGAAAAAATTTGTAGTGTCTCTTGCAAACAATCTCCCCCTTTGGCATTGATGGCAACACTTAGTGAAAAATGACTAAGTGTTGGATCAGTACCAACATAAATACACTTCCAACCATCAAAACTTCAAAAATATCTTCAATCACAACTCAAAATTACAACTCCCCTTGAGATGAATATACATTTTTCATTGTTCCACTCTCCCCCTTTGACATCAATGGAAAATATGGGGAATCCACATACCAAAAATCAAATAGATTGTTGCATATGTACAAACTTGTTTCTACAACTTACACAAACTTGAAAATATCTGCAAAATCAGTCTTCAACAAGTTCAAACTTGTGTCCCAACCCTTCTTGAGACTCTCCAAGATAGTCATGTGACCACATAATAGATAATATTGCATCTCTGTTGATTCAAGGTTCATTGGATCACTGACCACCATAGCATCTTGTTCTTCCTTCAATGCACTCAACATTGTTTCCATCTTTGGACCAATTAGTCCTCTAAGCTCACAAACCATTTCAAAATTTTTTCCTTCTTTATGCTTTAGAATTTTGATCTTGTCAAGCAGGGATATGAATTGACCTTCTTGCTTTCCAACAAAAATGGTTAGAGGATCAAATACTTGAGTGATATTCTGCTAACTGTTTCTCACATTCTTTCATTTTCTTTTCAATATACTCAGTGAACTTACATAAAGATAAACATGACTTATAAATTTTACCACCTTCAGAAAAAGCACTTTGAATATTCTTCACACAGGTAGCTAATAGAGATTTATCATTAGCTATCATTCCTTTCAATCTACTGAACCTTTTAGCATCAAACTCCTTCTAAACCTTATCGATAGCTAACTTCTCAAGTGCCTCAAAGTGAGTACTTATAGAATTCAAAAGCTTCTTCAACTAACTAGATGGGGAATCAGATGAATCCTTCACATATGAAGGAATAATCTTCTCCAAAATACCAAATGCAAGATTCAACAACTCACTATCTTCAATATGTGATTTCGGAATTTCTTCCCTTGCCTTGGCCTGTGCAAACGATGCAACTTTCAACTTCTCAATGGGAGACAAAGTAGTGAAGTTGATAGGACCTTTAATTAATTCATGATCAAACTATTGTTGTTGCTCTTCCAAGAACTCCTTTACTACCTTAGCAGTGTCTTTTGCTTCCACAGGAATCTCTTTCACTTCATGTCCTTCTTCTCTTTAGTCACTGATTCTTTCATAGCTTCAGGAATCTCTTTTTCTTCAACTGACACAACTTTAGGAGCTTCAGTCTCCATAAGAATTTCAGCATCATGTATATCTAGAGGATTCAGAGTATCCTCAAATGCATCTTCTCTTCCTTTTTCATTTACCGGATCAGATGAAACATCTTCAACATCCACTTCTTCAGAGACAACATTGTATTTGTTCTTTAACAGAATTTCCTTAAGGATTTTCTCAGTATCCCTTGCCACCTCTTCAATCTGTCAATCGTCAACTTGTTCACCCTTGTTTTTCTCTTAAAATCCCTTTTAGCTTCATTTAGAATATTCTTCATCTCTTCTAATGACATCACTAGACATAGATCAACAAGTATCTATTCTCTCATTTTCTCTTCTTCTTTCCTTGCATTCACTCTTCTCATTTCTAAAAATTCATATAGACCTTTGGGTAACTCAGACATTATTTCAATAAGAGTCGTATTGAAATTATTCAAGTATTTTATTGAAGCTTCCTCAAGAACTCTTTGATCGACATTGTCAAAGGTGTCATACTATTCACAAAGAGGCCTAAGATTACCATCCTTAATCAAGGCTTTCTCCACTTCTTCTATAGACATACCTGATTTGACTATTTTCATCTTCTTCTTTTCTTTCTCCTCTTCATCGGAGGGCTTGTTGGTGCAGGAGCACCTAGGAAGTATTAGGTAGAACTAGGCAAATTTGTGAGCCTAGGATGAAATTTTGTGGTTTTAATGCTTTAAGGTCATGTTGACCATTTAGATTTGAGTTAGAAGTGTTAGAATATGTTAGAAGGAAGGTTGATCAGTAGCTCATGGTAGAATGGATGAGTTTTGCAACTTGTTTCCACTAGGATTCACTAGGAATTGGAAATAAAGCCCAAAATGTTGCATCTGTGCAATTTTGGCCTAATGTGGTGGTTATATCTGACCAAGGGGAGAAATAACCATTTTTATGAACCTTTAAAAGGAGGACCTCAATTTGGAATTGGGGTTGGAATCATTGGAGTTTGTAATTAATTGAGAATCAAGAAAACAACGGTATTTTGGAGTGTGCATTCCCTATTTTGTTCCTATTTTTGAGTCAGTAGATAAAAGGATTGAATATGGCATTTTGTACAGTTTAGAATGTAGTGAAATTTCTTTTCAAGCATTGTTTAGAATAGTAGACAGTAGGTTATTCGCTTTCAAGTTTTCTTGTAAATACCTTGTTCTTTCTTTAATTGTTGTTTTGACTGTTAGACTGTGAAAAATGGGGGTTTAGCTTGCATTACCACTGTAATTTGAGTACGAGCCTGTTGGGAATGTGGCTAAGCTCCATGTCTATAAATAGGTTAGGGCTAGGAGTCTGTAGGAGTCAAAGTATCATGCATAAAATCTCCTAGGCGAGCTTGACAGTGCCCGGTTAGGAAAGACAGTGTGAACAAAGCACTTGGTTTGTAGGGGCTGATCTTTCCCTGTCAAGTCATAGTGTGGAGAGGTAGATAGATGCCTTACAAAGGCTTGGAAGGAAGGAAGAGGTTTTACCAGTCCATTTGGTGATTGGGAAAAGCTGACAGTTCACTATGTGGTCAGGAAATGGCCTAAAAAGCCCTAATTCTTACAAAATGAGGGTTACGCCTGTGTACGAACAGTGAAGGCCTATAACCTCAAAAATATTTGAGAGGTAGGAAAATGAACCAGTATCCCCATGGGAAGGTTGTGATGTTCTTTAGGGAGATTGGAGATTAATCCACTTTTCTTGGGTTAGGAGGCCTAATTGGGGCTCAAGGCTAGTAGACTTTTTAAACCCTAGAATAGGGTTTGGTGAGAGCGATGGAGAAATGGAGATTGGTGGATGATCAAGAACCCTAAGGGGAAGGTTTTGAAGCCATGGGAGACATCACACACCCCTGCATTGAATTAGTGAAGGTTGGAGATTTAGCTAGCCTTTAGGAAGATTAAGGGCTAAGGAAAGAATGGCAGAGAGAGCACCAAGATTGGCTTGGTTAGGGAAATGGAGATGATAGTAGGGTTGGCCAAGAGAACTAGGGGTGCCTAACAAGCATTAGGGCCTATAGGTTAAGGTGGTGGAGAAAGACACCAAAGGGGTTTTCCAAGGTGAGACCCAGAGCATGGAACAATGAGTGTTCCATCCAACCCTACCCTATCACTTGTCCTTAGTGACTTTCATTTCCTAGGTGCCCATATGATTTATTTCCCTTACCTCTTCATCAAATTCAGTCTCTTCATCTTTTGAGACAACAACATAGACTCTTGTGCTCTTCTCCTTCTTCCTCTTATAGGATTCCTTGGCTTGATTTTTCATAGGGGTTGACTTCTTTTCAAGACCGGATGTGAGAGTAGAGCTTCTTGTAGATCTAGTTTGGGTAGAGGATATTGCCAAACTAGTAGATTCAGTTATAGTAGGCTCTCCTACTTCAACTTGTTCTCTCTTTCTTATAGCTTCTCTCACTACTTCTGCAGATATACCCATGCTCTCTGCAAAGGCTTCAACTTCCTTTCTTACTCTCTCGACTATCATAGGTTTTATAAGTAGGAGGTATTTTTCCACAGCGTGTCAAATTATGATATTGCTATCAGGATTCAACCGTGTAGTTTCAAGTCAAACTCATTGACCCATGTTTCATGAGTAGTGGTTCACCAGAACCCATCTCTCATGATATCGAATGGTCCAGTCAGCACTCATTGCATCTAGGTGATGCTCACAGAGGTGAAGCACTGGTCCGTCCCGGGAGGTCACCCATCCCGGTACTGCTCCAGCTCAAGCGCGCTTAACCAGGGAGTTTTCTCCAAGGTTAAGCCCGCTTGAGTTGTTACCCCATTTTCAAAACCTTCAGCAAGTGTTGTGCCTTATGAACCATTCATTATAGAGCCCCTTTAGCTCATCAATTGATAAGTAGGAGGTATTTTTCCACAACGTGTCAAATTATGATATTGCTATCAGGATTCAACCATGTAGTTTCAAGTCAAACTCATTGACCCATGTTTCTTCAACTACTCATGTAATTGCATATCTTTTTCTTCATAGGTTCCAAACCTCTCTTTTGTCGGATCTTGAGGTTTACCCAACAAATGTTGTGCATACAATTCCAAGATGTTCTCCTCAACTTCATAGCCCATTGGCATAATCCAGACCATTCTAGGATCAACAATGTCCATCAAGCATTGATCAATGCCAACCAAAAAGCAAATTGTGTCCTTATACTTCTCCACAATAGAAGTAGGAATCCTTTCCCTAGCTTGCATTTCATTCTGAAAGTTCTTGAAATAACCCCATATTGCAACTTTCCTAGCTTTACTATCACCAATGTTGTATAACATGTCTCTAATATGAACAACTATAGGCTTATCACCTTTCCAATGCACTCTTCTAACTCTTGGAACTTCATTCATGAAATAAAAGAATAAACACAACAACAAATTACCATATTTGAAGGAATTCTTCTTATATTTCTTGATTTTTCCAAGATTCTCCATTAACTAGCTTCTAAGTAGCTCACATAGATCATACTCTACATTGTCCTTCACCATCTGATATGTTGCATAGAAAGTTGTACCAGATACAAAATTATCCCAACTGGAATGATAATCTTGTAACCAATGACCATCGATGCAAATTTGACATCCACTTCAATAATATCATCAATTGTCATAGCTCTTTTATCAAACACTAAACCAGTTGCATCAGTAACTATCTAGTTCTTCATGGACTTCAAAATCGGCAACCCACCAAAGGAATTTAAAATAGTAACAATGCTTATGGATTCTTTTGTCATCTTAAAAGGTTGACTCAACTGCATAAATTCAGCATGAACTCGACTCAAAATATACCAGACCCATTCACTTTCATCGAACACAGGAAATTTTACAATTTGCGTGAATTTCTTCTCCTCTAAGGTTTTGAATTTAGGTTTTACCTTGAAATCTTCTCCAACTATATGATTTGAATACAAATTCAACAATTGTGAGCTCCCTAACTCCTCAATATTTACATGAATGTATGCCCTAATGTCTTCAATATGCAAGACATCGTACAAAACAGAAAAAAATACACCTAAGGGATCAGTCTCAACAAATTTGAAAGGATGCCACTTGAATTTCAAACAGGGTCTATCCTTGATATCAACGACCAATGGAGCAACCATTTTCACAAATTCATGAGTTCATAAGTTTTTTCGATAAATACCTTTTTGCCAGATTAGGGTTTGATCGCCGAATCACCTTCACACTTGAATCTCGCCACAATTTGCCAAAGTTTGCTTCAGAGCTCTCCAAAATTCTTCTCCCCAAAGTGCAAAGTGACAAATGAAGAATACAAATGACCTTTTATCATTCACACACCTAAATTTTTATCACAATAAATGCCTTTTCCCTAATTCATCTGAATACCCTGTTTCCATACACTAAGAAAGATAACTCTTCTATGGACCTTCAATTCTGCATAAATACTCTCTCCAACTATTTCAACAACATCTATTGATCATCAATGCAATCATTGCACTCATCCATATCCTGGTACCAAATACCGACAAGGGGTTTGATGGATTTTCTTGAGAACTCCCCCTAGGCCAGAGGCCTTAATCTAATTCTGATGCCAGTTGAATTTTGGATGGGGTCTATCCTTGATATCAACTACCAACGGAGCAACCATTTTCACAAATTCATAATTTCATAAGTTTTTCCGATAAATACCTTTTTGCCAAATTAGGGTTTTATCATTGAATCACCTTCACACTTGAATCTCACCACAATTCACCAAAGTTCACTTTAGAGCTCTCCAAACTTCTTCTCCTCAAAGTGCAAAGTGACAAATGAAGAATACAAATGACCTTTTATCATTCACACACCTAAAATTTCATCACAATAAATGCTTTTTCCCTAACTCATCCAGATACCCTATTTCCATACACTAAGAAAGATAACTCTTCTGCAGACCTTCAATTCTACATAAATACTCTCTCCAACAATTTCAACATCTATAGATCATCAATGCAATCATTGCACTCATCCATATCCCGGTACCAACTACTGATAGGGGGTTTGAAGTATTTTATTGAGAACTCCCCCTAGGCCAGAGGCCTTAATCTAATTCCCAGAGGAATTACCAAGACCGAGTTCCAGTGTGGAATAATTTCCTACAATAGATGGACTCTTCTTCACCCATATCTTCTTCATTTGCTTCCTGATCTCATATGTAGTGAATTTTCCTTTTCCCTTTCCATCCTTTTGCATGTTTCTCGCTTGATTTACGAGACCCATTTTGCAAAATCTAGCAATGTGACTGGATTTTTTGCAATTGGAGCACACCAAATTTCTTTGTCCAAACCAATTATTCCATTGATTTTCTCTTGATTTGCACTGGTTAGCAATATGGCCAAATCTATTGCATGTATAACATCTGACATCTCTATAAAAGTTGTTCATCATATTTTTGCATTCATTTGACTTATGACTAGACTTATTGAAATTAAAGCACTGACCTAAGAATGATGGACCACTTGGATTCATTTTGTTTCTACATTGAGCCGCCATAAGACCAAATTTATTACAAAAAAAATAGTAACCATTGAACCTTTAAGCATTAGGTGTCTTATTGGATACTTTCTTGTTTTGTTCATCTGATTTGCTCACCTAAATCTCCTTTCTTCATATCTGAAACTTTCTCCTTCTTCATATCCAAGACCTCGCTTGTCACCTTCAGTCCTCTAACTTTTAATTAGTTCACCAAGCTTGGCTAAGATAATCTTGAACTTCTCCTTGAATTCATTTGCAGTAGCAAGTTCATCTCTAAGATCAACGATATGATTTTCAAGCTCTTCTTGATTATTTTTGGACTATTCCAATTCAAGCTCCAATTGATTGAATCCATCAGTAATTTGGTTGCATTCTTATAATTTATCTTTCAAGGATTGAGAAAGCTTCTTTTCATTCTTCTTTCTGTCTTCAATATCCTTGGTCATCGTCATCATAATAGATTCCATCTCATGCTTTAGGACTGCATTATCTCTAGCAAACTTTTCACATTCTTCTTTCTTTTCCTTTAGGGCTTGACTTAGTTGTTCATATTCAATGCTTTCACTCTCTTTCTACTTGATCTAATCAATGAGTTCCCTTCTCTTCTCCATGGACTTATTGATTTTTTCTTTCAATGACTCAATTAATTTTTTAGCATTCATGAGATTTTCTTGCAAGTCTCGGACTTCAGATTTTGACTGATCAAGATCAACTAGGGCCACCAAAATTTGTTGTTGAAGACTGCTTGAAACCATTGAATCACTTTCCAAGATCTTCCCCAAGCTAGATAATAAAAGTATTGGATGGATGTGGTTTGGTGGATGTAGCCCAGATTGGGTGAACAACGTTAAATTTTGTGTTATGATTTATTCTGTGCATGTTTTAGTTTCTTTGTTTTTCTAATTAAATCTGCATTTAATTGTTAGATCTTCCATCTCTAACCCTAACACTTATATAACATTCAATCAAAAGAAAGATGCATGAACTTAAGACAAAAAACCACAACACCATAACACTAGAATTTTTTACATGGAAATCCTATTAGGGGAAAAAACACGGTGGAGGTTAATCCACAATATGATCTGAGTATACTCAAAATGAATGTTTACAAAATGAGAATGTACTTGCATTTAGGCACACTACCTAGAGCTCACTACTCAAAAATAGAAAGGATCACTACCTTACAATCAGTGTCAAAATAAAATTGGATTGGTGAAATAGGAAATAGCATCTACAAATGCCTAAGAATATTTTCGGTTAAGCTCATAGATCAGATTCTTGACCTTCTATCTAGTTTTTCTCTTTTGCTTTGTTCTGCTCTAACTCGCATCACGAATCCTTTTATGCACAAGTGAAACTATGCATAATCACCTCACAAACCTTTTGAATTTCACAGCACACACCAACACACTTTGTACATACATCAAAATGATATAATTGATCGCTTATATATATCTACTACTAAGGATTTAATCACTGCATGTCGGCTTCAACAAAATAGAAAAATATTTACAAACTATCAGCTCAATCCACAAATAATATTCAATGCGTACCCACCAAAGTTAGCCACAACATAGTGAGAAACCAAATTAACATGCTCAAACACAAAAATACTCAAACAATTACTCCTCAGACATCCGCAACATGCTACATTCACTTAGTCAGCCTTCATGCACTATTAAACAAAAATTAATCATCTGGATCTTCTAACTTGCACACATATCAGTACGAGGCTCCAAGATTCAAGAATAACATAGATCATATACCAAACAACCTTCCCTAAGATCCACAACTCAAAATAATAATAGAAAATATACATATGAATCGATGAACACAATTCTATCAGATGCTCTGTTTTAACTTGACAATTAATCACTGATCTTCAATCTAACTTCCGGTATGATCAAATGATAACATGCAAATCGAATCACTAACTAGGGTTGCCATCAATGAGAACACCAAAAATCATTTGCAGTGTCTCTTGCCAACATCAGGATCTTAACAAAGCTTTCCCAAAGGATGATTTCTTGCTTCCAAACATTGACATGTTGGTCGATCTCACAGTAGGGCATGTCATGCTATCTCTTATGGAAAACTTTTCTGGCTACAACCAAATCAAAATTGCACCTAAAGATCAACATAAAAATACCTTCACTACCCCTTGGGGCATATTTTGCTATAATTTCATGCCTTTTGGTCTCAAAAATGTGGGGTAAACTTATCATCGTGCAATGACTATTATCTTCCATGACCTTATCCATATCATAATGGAAGAATATGTTGATTATTTGCTAGGGAAGTCCAATACCAAAGAAGAGCATCCCATGATCCTGAATAAAATATTTGAATGGTTAAAGAAAAACAAGCTACATCTGAATCCAAAAAAAGGTGTGTTTTGGGTTACATCTGGAAAATTATTGGGCCTCATAGTCTCCAGAAGGGGTATTAAAGTAGATCCAACCAAGGTCAAGGAAATAATGGAAATGCCCCCACCACGTAATCTCAAGCAACTAAGGAGCCTTCAAGGGAAGCTACAGTCCATTAGACGCTTCATAGCCCAGCTTGCTAACAAGTGTTAATCATTCACACATCTCCTGCACAAAGACACCACCTTCAAGTAGGATCCAGAATGTTAGCAAGGATTTGACAAGATTAAGGAGTACTTGGATCATCCACCCATCCTAATGCCTCCCATTCCAAGTAAACCACTCCTATTATATATCTCAACTACATCAATTGCACTAGGGGAATTACTAGCACAACATGATGAGTATTCTAAAGAGTGTGCAATCTATTATATCAATCGAACACTAGTGGGTTATGAAATCAACTATTCCCCAATGGAAAAATCTTTCCTAGCAATGGTATTCAGTTCAAAAAATATTCGTCACTACATGCGCAGTCACCCCATCAAGCTAATATAAAAAGTTGACCTACTCAAGTATCTGTTATCCAAAAATTCTTTAACTAGCCACATGGCCAAGTGGTTCATGTTACTGACTGAGTTTGACATAGAGTATGTGGACTATAAGGAAATCAAGGGACAAGTGATAGCAAATCAGTTGGTCGATGCTCCTTTGGTAGATGCATATCCATTAGTAGCTGAGTTTCATGATGAAGGGGTCTTTATAGTTGAAGAAACAAATACATGTACACTCTACTTTGATGGATCATATACACATAGTAGAGTTGGTGCAAGTGTCCTATTTGTCACTCCTCAAGGTGATTATATCCAAAAGTCATTTATACTAGCATTTCCATGCACCAACACCATCGTAAAATATGAAGCTCTAATCGTTGGCCTAAGAATCACAATCTAATGGAATATCACCCATCTACGTGTCTTTGGCGATTCACAACTAATAATAAAATAGGTCAATGATGAGTTTCAAACAAAAGATGACAAGATTTTACCTTACAAACACATGGTGAATGACCTCAAGAAATATTTCACCTTCATCCAGTTTGAATAGACTTCCAGAATCTAGAACAAGGCAGCAAATGCTATGGCTACGATTGGTTCCCTCATCGACATGCCCAAGGGTCGAATGGATTGTGAGTTCCTTGTTGAACAATTACTAATCCCAACATATGATGTTCATAACAATGAGATGGTGTGTGATATTGTAGGTCCTGAATCACCTTGGTACCATAACATTTACACCTACCTCCACGACAACATCTTACCACCTGGCCTTACCCAAAATCAACATAAATCATTTATCCAATGCACTTCTCACTATGTCATCATAGGAGATACACTTTATCATAGAGAGTATGATGGCACTCTCCTTTGGTGTCTCAATGAATCAGAATCCCGTGTTACATTAAGCAAGGTACATAGTGGTGTCTGTGGGTCTCATTCTAATGGAATGGCCTTAGTAAAGAAGTTTATGAGAGTAGGATATTACTGACCCACTATAGAACATGATGCCTGTGAGTTTGTAAATAAATTTCTACCATGCCAACAACATGCAAATTTGATTCATGCACGTGCACAAGACTTACATCCTATCATTGCTCCATGGCCTTTTTCATAATAGGATTTTAACTTAATCAACAAGATTTACCCTCCATCATCTAATAGCCACACCTTCATCATCACCACCACCACTGAATACTTTACCAAGTGGGTGGAAGAAATTCCACTCTCCTAAATCACGGGTATTTAGATCTCCAAATTCATCCTTTTCCATATTTTCTATAGATATGGAATTCCATCCACTATCATCATTGACAATGGTAAGCCATTCAAAAAATAGTATATGAAGCAACTTTGTGAAACATATCATATCCAACATTTTTGGTGCACCCCCTTATTACCTATTGCACCTATAGTACACATGCCCCATTCAGAATGGGGACCCTCTCTTTTCACCTCTGCTAGGTCGCTTTTGTTGTTACCTCATTTTGTGTGTCACTTTTTTTTAATCCTAAGTAGTCAAGGAGTCATAGAATTACTATTTTGAGTTGACCAAGTTTCACCACCCTTAAAATTTTCATGCCTTTTTCCTTCACGGAGCTCCTCAGGCAATTTTCCTTAGGTCTTTAAGACTGTCATCTTTTGTTCGGTGCGGGTTCGCCCTTGTGGGTTTCCCTATGCAGGATTCCTTTCAATTTTCACCATTTTTGCAATAGCTAGCTCATGCCATCTGCCTACATGGTGAGCCCCACATCCATCATTGTCATCCCTTTTTCCAACCTGTCTGATGATGATCATTTCACTGCCCCCCGCCCTGCATGCTCTGCCTTTCCTGCCGCTGGCCTTTTCAAAAAATTTGCTTACTATATGGGTCATAAAAGTAGATCATTAATGATCAATTTCCTATAAATAGCCTAGTTGACCTATCATTTTCATCCCTTTTGTTAGAAAATTTTCAATGACCTCTGCCATCTATCGCCACCTTCGCACCTGCATGATCTCATCGCCATTCGAGCATTGCAATTATCAGATTCTTTATTGGTTCTTGCGGGATCTTCAGGTAGGTTTTCCACCACCGCTGCTTTGGTTACATTTTTAATAGTTTTCTTTCAAAGTTGTTAAGATCTTAAGAGGAAAACCTTGAGTCAGTTAGGGCATTGAATTCTGCATAAAACCCAGCCTTTGAAAATTTGAAAGCCCTTTAAAATTGACCATTTAGGGCCTTGCAGAACTTGACTCATCATTTTCTAATCTTGGCCAAGTCACTCACGCCCTTGTGGCTTGCAAGATAACCTTCACTATTGACCTTGCGAACAAAACAACAAACTTTAGAAGCCTCAGTTGTCGCCTGTGGCGGGCCCGCGAATATGGACTGACACCTCCCTTTTGTTGTAGCTAACTGAGGAAACCAAAAACCTAAGTTTAAAGTTGGGGGTCCTCAATCTATTATGGGCTCGCCCCTATGGACCAAGGCCTTTGTGCCACCCTTTCCTTCTCTTCATTCCTCAAATGGCTGCCTCCTTCTGACTTTCCGCATGGAACGCCCTGCTTAGTCCACATCCTAAGTAAAACACTAAAGCCTCAAGCCTTCGCGGGACGTCCTTCATGGGTTTTCATTGTCCCTTCGCCGCCGGCTTAACACCCATCATACACGGCAAGGCCCTCACTTCCTTCGACCTCACGGACCTTGCTTCTCCTATCATCATCCAAATCACCTGAAATTTTCCTAAGGTTGGGCCTCCTTGTGGGTTGGGCTTTGCGGACCACCGTCCATGAGCCACCTATTCCCCTTCGCTATTTGTAAATGGCCATGAAGCCCCATCTGTCCATGTTGTGGAATCCATGCCATTCATCTCCTCTTAGCCCCTCACACACAAGATGGCTAAGTAAAGTTGGGAGCATGCATTCCATTGTGGGCCACCGCCTATGGGCCCGCGACCCCTAACTGTCATTCCAAATAGAAAATCTCCTAACAACCTTGAGGTCACTTGCTTTTGCATCCTCTTAACCCACATAGGAAATGACCGAGCTACCACCCCCAAAATTTCATGAGCGATGAGCCCATGTGCCCAAATTCCTTGACACCTTGGTTGGCCCCAATTATGGTGCAAAAATATTGATGCGAATGGCAACATGCGGGCCGTTGTGCTCTCTGCGCCATTTGCCTGTTGCCTTCTATAAAACGGTCGCCAACCTAGGGAAACCTGCATCCCTGGGTTTGCATTGCTCTATCTTCCCCAAACAAGAGCCAAATGATAAATTTTAACAAATTTTATGATCTTTTGTGATGAAAGTCTTGATCTAACATATGTTTTGTAGGATTTCGCTAATGCTCCCCTTGTTTTTAATGTGAATATGCTTACTATGCTTCTATTTGCTGGATTTATGGAATCAGCTGCAGGACCATTGGGGGCGTTCACAGAGAAAGATAAAGGGAAGATGTCTGCCAAAGTTCCAAGAGGAAAGGAAGATAAGGATCAGATGAAATACCAATTCCAAGGAGTCGAAGTCACCTACAGGGTCACCTTTTCCTAGGAAACAATCACAGATACTAATCTCAGATAGGTTGATATAATCAAATTCAGACAGAGGATCATCACCAACCCCACCACAGACAATGCAAAGAGAATAAAAAAGAGTGGTTTTGCTAAGGCAGCCAGTTTCCCAGCTACTCTTATGGCTCCAAAGTTGGTAATGGCTTGCTGAGAATCCTATCAGGCAGAAATCAGAAGGATAGTCAATCGAGAGGGTAAGGTGTTGGCCGATCTATCTACCAGGTCCATTGGAAAAATGTTCCACATCCCTACCTTTGACCCTATGGAGGAAATGACAAAGGAATATGTAGAAAATATGTGGAAGGTTGACCCCTTAAAATGCAAAAAGTTAATCAACTAATACTGGTTAAAGGAGAAGAGGGGTAGTGCTAACAAGGTGCCCCAAGAGTTGTTCGGGAGTGAATTTTACAAAGATTATCATGACTTGGTGACCTTGTTGAGCAGATTCATGGGAATTCCTACAACCGCTTACTTTCAAGACTAGATGTTCTACTTCATTGAGGAGATCATCAAAGGAAAGACCAAGTTTCACTATGTTGGAATGATCAGTAACAACTTGCATCAACAGTTTCTAGCTGTCAAGAAGACCTCTCAATTCTATATGAACTCTTACCTGGTGTATCTCTTGGTCGATCCATTTCCCTATAGAGGATTATTTGTTGCACAAAGCCCACCTCTAGGAAGGGAATTAAAGGTATATGATAGGAACCCGTAGCTCCAATATCATAATTTCAAGAAAGACTACTACAGGGTGAATGATGCCTTCATTGGGCACATTATCAGACTTCTTGGAGGGGAATTTGAGAGGAGAGTCTCACACAACGCCCATGCATTCATCCATAGGACCATATTTTTGTATAAACAATTCTCCAAATTCATTTACATCCAAACATAAGGCTTCTCTGAAAGGCCATACAAGCTACCTTGGTACCCAAATGACTGGTTGATCTTGCTAGAAGTTTCCAAGAAACTACAAAATTTGCACTCTCCTTAGTGACAAGCATCGAGCAAGGATACCATATCCCCTCACATTTGGATAGGGAATGTATGCTCTAGTGGCTGCACAATGTGTGGAATATTTAGAGAAGGAGATCATTGAATATAACCTGGGGCTCCATACTACTTGGCCAAGGATGGATCCATACGACAAGTTAAAGAAGTTTTTTGGAAGGGAATACACCCACTTGCACAACGTTGAATATTTTTGGGCTAACTACCGGGATGAAAAGGAGGTATGCATGAGGCACTATCTGTGCATGACCGCTTACTTTTCCAAGATGGTCAAACTACTCCAAGTACCAGATTAGATTGTAGAAGATGAAAACACTGTCATAGATCTGAGGTATGATGTTGCCAACATGTCATTGCCCCTAATAGATTGGAATGAAGAAGAGGTCAATGAACTTGAAATTCTAATGAAACTAGCAGAGCATAGAACAAGACAATGGATTGATTCTCAAATAGATCAATTGAAGCTCCAAGGGGCTACATTGACATACAGCGAGCTCGAGGATGAGCTCGAGAGTGAAACAGATAGTGGGATTGCTACTACTCTAGCTGAGGAGGCTCCCAAGTCTCCTTGCACCACTAGATCAAGGAAGAGAAAGGAGGTAAATGAATGCCAACCCAAGCATAAGGTTTATTCATAAAAGGCCTCAAAAGGTGAGACCTCAAAGAAGGAAAATAAGTCAAGTAGATTCTCTGAGATGCCTACAATCCAGGTGTTGGAAACATAAGGGAAAACAACTGAGAGGGGGGTGAATTAGCTGTCCCAGAAATTTAAAACTTATTCAACTTATTAACCTTATTCTCAGATCTGATTATTAACCATCAAAGCATAAATCATCAACATATCAGAAACACACATAACACCAAGATTTTTATGTGGAAACCCTATTAGGGGAAAAACCATAGTGGAGATTAGTCCACAAGATTATACCCTGTTAAAATTATAAAGAAATAAAATATGGGGAATGCACATGAATTCAGGCACACTGCCTAGAGCTCAGTGCTCAATTATAACAAGGCTAACTACCCAAAGGAAGACACACTATCTTACATAAAGAATCAGATTACATCCACAGGGATTTGAACTGATATATTAGCATTTGCTAATGCCTAATCATAGTTTTGGTTAAGCACATGAATATTTCTTCACCCTTCTTCACTCTTCTTCAGACTCTACTCTACCTTCGAATGATTAGGACTTTATTTGCACATACACACACACTCAACATCCACTGGAATACTTTAATTCGAATAAAAAATCGCTTATATATATCCACAAGAAGAAATTTCATCCCTACATGTCGGCTTCAACAAAATAATAAAATGAATATAAATTGTAGACCCAAAACACTAAATATTATATATGCGAATCAACCAAGGTTAGCCACAACTTAGTGAAGACCCAAATCAACATCTCCAACATGAAAAAACTTCAATTAATTACTCCTCAAAGATCCACAACATGCTACAAACACCATGTCGGCCAAGAACAAGAAAAACATGAACACACAAGAGAATATCGCCAACCACAAACACAACGATCAATGTGGACATGCAAAAAAGATAGAGAATGATCTAGAAACATCCAAAAACATCATGAATCACTAGAGAAGCATCCAAAAAAATGAACTAACTGAAATCACATCATCTTCAATCAGTAACACCAACTAAAGCAACAAAAAAATTATCAAAATATAAATCTTCATAACTCGATCAAATCTTCATGCAGACCTCTAAAACTCAACGTGGAAAAACTAGATACACTTAGCAAAAAACCCTTTAGTCCACAACCTTTGATCATCAACGTACAAAAATTATCGACATACTGAACTTCACTTCACCACTGACAACTTGCAACTCATTCCATTACAATTTTCTCAATATCCTTGACATATACAACTTCTAATGAATTAATGCTAATAATGTTAACATCAATGAAAACAACATATTAGAAACACAACCACAACATCTAAAAATATCCCCCTTTGTCATTGATGGCAACACATGATGTGAAAAAAACCATCAACGCAACTAACTCTTGACACTTACTTCCCCTTAGGTTCTGACTCATTTTCTCCTCAATTCTTTCACATGATCTTCTTTCCCACAAATCTCTTCTTCCCAAAAAAATTTTCACATGGTCTTCTCCCCCCTTTTGAAATCAATGACAAAGATCTCTAAGCTCCACATAAAATCTGAACCACATATCTGAGCATCTAAATCATTTGAATACTCCCCTTGAGTAGTAGCCACCACAACATCAATTTGGATCAATATATAACTATGAAATGCATAGACTGATGCAATGTAATGCATCCTTAGTTTTGATTAGGAGGGGTAATCACCCCTAACTTCCCTCTAAGATACTCAAAAATATCATTAGGCAACGTCTTGATAAAGATGTCTACAATTTGCTCCTTAGTAGGCACATACTCCAGTCTGACTTCCTTTTCACTCACCTTTTCTCTCATAAAGTGAAACTTAATAGATATATGCTTTGTCTTTGAATGCAACACCGAATTCTTAGAAATGTTAATAGCACTTGAATTATCATAGAATATATCAATAGGCTCATTATACACAACTCTAATATCCTTCAACATCTGCTTCATCCACAAGACTTGAGTACAATTGTTAGAAACAACAATGTATTTAGACTCTATAGTAGATAAGGAAATGGCATTCTACTTCTTACTTAACCATGAAATCAACTTCTTACCCAAGAAAAATGCTACACCACTAGTACTTTTCCTATCATTTACATCTCCTTCCCAATCAACATCAATAAAGGCACTCAAAGTAAGATCATCATCTTTAGGATACCACAAGCCAAAGTCAACTGTTCCCTTCAAGTATCTGAAAAATACTCTTCACAATAGTCACATGAGATTCCTTCGGATCAGCTTAAAATCTTGCAACAATACATACAATATTCATGATATCAGGCCTATTTTGAGTTAAATACAACAATCCACCAATCATTGATTTGTATCTAGTCTGATTTTCCTTTGGAGAATCATCATTTGTTGTCAACTTGCATCCGATCACCATGGGTGTACCGACTGGCTTTGAATCTTCCATATTGAACTTCTTCAACAATTCCTTCACATACTTGGACTGAGATATAAAAATCCCTTTATCTAACTTCAATTAATTTGCAATCCCAAAAATAATTTCATCTCATGAATCATTGACATCTCAAATTGATTCTGCATCTCATTAGCAAACTTCATGCACAAACCATCATCTCCTCCAAAAATGATATCATCAACAAAGACTTCAACAATCAAATCTTTATTATGATCAATCTTGAAATACAAATTACTATCAATAGTACCTTTGTTAATCCAAGCTTCATCAAATACTTGTCCAATCTGGAATACCATGCTCTAGGGGCTTGCTTGAGTCCATATAATGATTTCTTCAACCGACACACCATATCTCCCTTATTAGTCAACTGAAATCCATCAGGTTGCTCAACATACACCTCTTCTTCTAATTTTCCATTTAGAAAAGTTGACTTGACGTCCATCTAATAAACCTTCTAGTTCTTGTAAGCAGCATAGGCAAGAAATAATCTTACAACTTCAATTCTAGCAATAGGGGAAAAAGTCTCTTCAAAATGAATTCCTTCCATCTGTGAATATCCTTTGCATACCTGTCTTGCTTTGGTTCTAACCACTTCACCTTGCTCATTTAGTTAGTTTCTAAAAACCCATTTAGTTCCAATGACATTCTTATCCTTAGGTCTGGGAACAAGAATCCATGTATCATTCTTCTCAATCTACTTTAGCTCCTCTTTCATTGCTTCAACCCAATGTTCATCTTTACATGCTTCATTCACACTAGTAGGCTCAATCTTTGAAATCAAGCAGTATTCTTCTACAATCTTTCTCCTAGTTTGGAAACCTTAAGGCTATGGTTGAGACAAAGATAGGTCTAAAGATTAAATGTATAAGATCAGATAGAGGTGGTGAATTCACTTTCGGTGAATTTAATTATTTTTTGTGAAGAACATGGAATAAAGATACAATTATCTACACCATAGACCCCTCAACAAAATGGAGTTGTGGAAAGGAAGAATAGAACAATTGAAGATGCTTCTAGAACTATGATACTGGAAGGAAATGTCCCTCATATCTACTAGAGAGAAGTTGTGAGTACTATTGTGTACACACTGAACCAGGTACAAATCAAAGGTGATACTGGTAAGACCCCTTTTGAGCTATGGACTGGTCAAAATCCTACTATTAAATATTTCAAGATATTTGGAAGCAAATGTTATATCAAGAGAGATGAATATATAGGAAAGTTTGATGCTAGGAGTGATGAAGGTATATTTCTAGGTTATTCTACTAAAAGCAAGGCCTACTGGTGTTACAATAAAATATTAAGGAAAATGGTTGAAAGTGAAAATGTTAAGGTTGATGAAGACTTAGGTACACCATCTAGAACCTGTGGATATGATTTTAATGATCAAAATGATAGTACAAACAAAGGAAAGAAAGTTCAGACTACAAATCAAGTGCAAATCATTCCAATGAATTTGGAAAATCAAGAGGAAGAAGAAACTAGTGAAATTGCAGAAGAGAGAACACAAGAGCTTGAAGTTGTAGAACATCCTAAGAAGACTCCGATGTATATAAGATTGAATCATTCAGAAGATCAGATTATAGGTGATAAGAAGATCTTGAAATTTTCCAATGCTTCAGATTTCTCCCTTAAGAAATTAACCCACACCATTCTATAATAATCATCAATGAGTAACATGAAATACATGTAAACTTGTAAAATTTTTACCTTAGAGGGACCACACAGATCAGTATGCACAAGCTCCAATAATTCATTTGAACAATGTTGTTTGCTCCAAAATGAAATTCTAGTTTTCCTTCCTAACTGGCATTCCTTGCATATGGAATTAGTAGGTTTCACCAACTTAGGTGGATCTCTCACAACCTTAGTAGAACTTATCTTGACAATATTATCAAATTTAACATGACACATTCTCCTATGCCATAACCACATTTCATCAACTTGAGTAATCAAACAACTTTTACTAGCAACACTCAAGTGAAAGATATTACCTTTTGTTTTTGTACCTTGATGCAATTACATTTTTGAAACTCAATATTCTGCACTTTCCATCCTTGAACTAAATATTGTATCCCTTATCAACCATCTAACCAACACTTAAAAGATTATGCTTCAAGCCTTCCACATACAAGACATCATCAGTATTATGCTTACTATCAAGAGAAATGCATCCTCTGCCACGAATCACACCATCTGTATTATCACTAAATCTTACAACACCACCATCCTACATTTCCAATCTTACAAAATCTTACTTTTATCTCTTGTCATGTGATGTGAACATCCACTGTCAATCACCCATTCATCTTTCTCTTCAACTCGAGCAGATAGGGCTTTCTCCACATTTATACAACTAGTAGATTTAATTGACAGGATTATTTTCCTTGATAGCAATAAATACCCATTCATCATCACTTCTATTTCCTTTATCAGATTCATCATTTGTCACATCTTCATCAACAACATCTTGTAACACTTCTTTTGAAATCTAGGTTTGTTATGTCTTAGTTTAGGAGCTCTTTCTAGACACCTTGATGCAAAATGACCTATCGTATTGCAAGAAAAACATTTAAGAGGCAATTTTCCTTCATACTCACCTTTTCCTCTTAGTACTCTTTTGAAAATAAGTGCTTCCAACTCTTCCAACTCTCTTTCTTCTTCTTCTTCAATTTTTCTGATTTCATCCTCATACTTGAATGTATTTCTAGATGAACTCTCACCCAAATCATAGCTATGTCTATCTCTTCCGGAAGTAGTATCCTTAAATTTAGATTCAACCTTGGGAAGGGCATCACCAAATTCACTCAACTCAAAAGAAGTAAGCTTACCAACCAACATATCTCTGTTTATATTTGTTGTAGTCTAAAGCTCTTCAATAGCACTAGCTTTAACTTTATAAGAAACAGGCAAGGATCTAGGCACTTTAGCAACAATCTCATATTCATCTATCTGTCCGCCTGCACATCTAATACCACACACAATTCCATTCACTCTTTGCATAAAAATAGTAATGTTCTCAGTATCACCCATTCTCAACATTTCATATTTCCCTTTCAGACTTTGCAACTTATAAATCTTCACATTAGCATCACCTTCATACAAAGTTTCCAACTTTTCCAAATATCATGTAAGCGCCTCCTTAGATCCATAACATTTTTTTCATCCTCGTATTTAGTCAAGGCACTAACATTCTTTTCAGAGTCTAATACTATAGTATGTACTCAAATTTTCTAGCTCAATAGTAGTAGTAGACCATTCTATGAACATGACATATTACATGTAATGTCCCAGAATTTTTCAACAATGCATCCTGGGTGTTTGACACCCATTTAAATTCTCCAGAGAATATTAATTTTTTCCATCAAACTGCATCATCCTTCTTCTTGTATGATGCCATCTTGGATCAATTTCAAGCTATTAAACTTCTCCAAAGGAACCCGCCTAATACCAATTGTTGGCAACACAAGGCAGCAGACAAATCGAGGGTGAATCATTGTCCCGTGAAATTTAAAACTTATTCTCAAATCTAATTATTACCCAAGTGAAAGTATATAAATCATCAACATATTAGAAACACACATAACACCAAGATTCTTATGTGGAAACCTTGTTAGGGGTAAAACCATGGTGGAGATTAGTCCATAAGATTATACCTTGTTAAAAGTATAAATAAATGAAATATGGGGAATGCACATGCATTCAAGCACACTGCCTAGAGCTCACTACTCAATTACAACAAGGCTAAGCACCCAAAGGAAGACACACTATCTTACAGAAAGAATCGGATTACATCCATAGGGATTTGAACTTTTAAATTATCATCTACTAATGCTTGATCAATGTTCTTGTTAAGCACATGAACATTTCTTTACTCTTCTTCACACTCTTCTCTACCTTCAAATGATTAGGACTTTATTCTCACATACACACACACTCGAAATCCACTGGAATACTTTAATTCGAATAAAAAATTGCTTATATATATCCGCAAGAAGAAATTTCATCTTGACATGTCAGCTTCAACAAAATAATAAAATGAATATAAATTGTCGGCCCAAAACACTAAAGATTATTAATGTGAATCAACCAAGGTTGGACACAACTTAGTGAAGACCCAAATCAACATCTCCATCATGAAAAAAATTCAATTAATTACTCCTCAAAGATCCACAACACGCTACAAACACCATGTCGGCCAAGAATAAGAAAAACATGAATATGCAAGAGAAAATTGCCAACCATGAGCACAACGATCAATGCAGACATGCAACAAAGATAAAGAATGATCTAGAAACATCCAAAAACATCACAAATCACTAGAGAATCATCCGTAGCAATTGAACTAACTGAAACCGCATCATCATCAATCAGTAACACCAACTGAAGCAACAAAAAAATTGTCAAAATATAAATCTTCATAACTTGATCAAATATTCACACGGATCTCTAAAACCCAACATGGATAAGCTAGATACACTCAACAAAAAACCCTTTAGTCCACAACCTCTAATCATCAACATAAAAAAATTACCAACATAGTGAACTTCACTTCACCACTGACGACCTGTAACTCATTCCATTACAATTTTCTCAATCTCCTTAACATATACAAATTCTAATGAATTAATGCTAATATTGATGACATCAATGACAGCTAGATATCAGCAACACAACCACAACATCCAACACCAGGAAGACCCACTGCACAAAGGGAAAGAAGAAGAGGTCGAGCAACCAAAGTCGCCACCTACTGCCTCTGCTCTTGCCCTCACCTCCACTGCCACTACTACTCCTCCTCCCACCTTTCAAGCATTGCCTGCTTCCACTCAACCCGCGGTGGACATCTCGGTTCATCTTTCCTCCACCTCGCCAAATACTCCAATTATAGTGCAAGACTCATCATCCTCTACAACCTCTCCACTCTCATCTTCCTCAATGTCTCCATCAACTATAGTCCCTTCAATAGCTACAACTACAATTCCTTCTCTCACCCTACTAGATGCTTTTGCAAGACATATGTAAAGCATACCCATTGAACTTTCTGGGGTATTGATGAATCTTTCTATTCAAGTTTCTATGGCCCAAGCTATTGTTGGTCTCCCTGCCCCTCCTATGACAGAACTGCCAAAGATGGAGGAAACCATGTAGATCTTAGAACTAGAGAGACAACAGAGGGAGGTCACTAAATAAATAGATGAGGAACTCGAAGATCCCTTTAGGGATGACTATCACGATCACCCAAAACATTACAACATGACCATACATGAGGTGGTATATGAAGAAGAAGGGTCACAGTCTTCAGAAGAAGATGTTGAGGACCCTAGTCCCAAGTATATAGTAGAGTCCTCTGATCAAGAGTTTGAGGAGGATTTGTCCAAACAAATCAAGGATGTCAAAGAGGAATTCAAAAGAAAACCCTCTAGAGAAAAGGAGGAAAGTGATGATGACATGGAAATATCTACAGGGCCTCCAACAAAGGGGAAAGACGAAGGCCTCAATCAAGAAGAAGAAGCACCTCTTGAGGAAGAGGAGGGAATGAAAGAAGCTAAAGCTGAATATAAGCCTAAAGAAGAGGCTAAAATGAAAAAGATCCCTGAACAAGAACACCATGTAGAGCTCAAATGAGAAGAAGAAGGGGCGCTTGAAAGGGAGGAAAACCCTAAGGAAAATGTGGCTGCTACTGAGCCACATGAAGAAAAGGCCATATTGATCTAGGAATCAGATGAGGAAGAAGAGGAGTAGAGCAAGAATCCTTGGATCACGAGGAAAGAGAGATCCAACATGCCCAAAGAGAAGAAGGTGATCATAAGTCACCAAAGGAGGGATCTCAAATGCTAGATTGGTTAGAAAAGCAACTACAAAAGAAGACCCCTATCCCCATGGATCCCGAGAAAAGATTGGAGGCTATCTTTGCACAAGCTCAAATAGGCATGAAGAAGGAAAAGAAACTAAGAGTATGATCCCACATCACAATGGATGCATCTAGATCAAGGATAGTGCAAATTACCACCCTAGTGATAGACAAAGGAGAAGGGGTTAGTTATAATATCTCCACCATTGACCTAGGTTTTGCTACAAGGGAGAAAAAGATTGATCAACTATAGGGACCGGTCGCCATGATCATTCATCAGATGAACAAGGATCAATCCTCCAAGGAGGAGTTGAAGGCACAAGTGGTAGAACTCACCGCCTACATACAACAGTGGTCTTCTACTAAGGAGATACCAACAACTTCATATGCCCCGCCTTTGCTGCTTTCCAAAGAGAACATAAACAAGTTAGAAAGGAGAAAGAATTAGACCAAGCTTACTGGAGAGTGGTTCTGGTGAGTGCTCTACAATGGTGATATGGGCATCGACCATGCCATCTGAATGACCAACAAGTTCCAGGAAGTATAGAAGCAACTCAAGGGCACTGAGAGAATTTGTAATAGCTTCCCTAAACTATACAGGATTACATATCCTAAACTCGAGGCTATCCTCAAGATGCCCAAGAAAACCTGGGAGAAAGAGTTGGCCCTAGCAAAGGATGATTATTGGCTGGTTGAGACATGGAAAATGGGATTAGACCATAGAAGGGAGGTCCTAGAGTAGGCACTCCATGAAGTAGAGCTCAACCTGGAGTGGGTCAAAGAATATAGGGCATACTATGAGGAGTATCTAAAGCTCATGATGGATTATGATATGCCTACTGTCAAGCTAGACCCTAAGAAGATTAGGTCGTATTTTCATAAGAAAATGGATAATGGGGCTATAGATTCATTAACGCCAGACTTTATGGATTTTGCTACTTGAGTCTTCTCCCAATTAGAGCAAGTGATCAAGAACATGCTTAAGTGTATAAAGAATTGGGAGCTGATCACTAGTAGGTCCAAAAAGTTGACCTTCCAAGTGCTCCAATAAGATATAATAGAGCGAGATAAACTTTAGGAATTGATGGGTAAATTTGTGGAGTATGCCACCATCCAGAAAAGTAAAGGAAAGCCTATCATTGATGATGAGTTTCTCACTATGTAGCTGCAACCAAAAGGGAAAGCCACAACAAGACAAAGTGCTATAGTGATAGGGCACTAAAGGACAAAATAGAGAAATAGACAAGGAATGTATTTTAAATTGTAAAATATTGAGGGGTAGGTGAAACCTTAATTTGTAATGAATCTTGGCCACACAATGAGATTAATCTTGGCCATTCATTTTTCTTTTTGAAAACTATAAATAGGGTGTCTCCTCTCATTTTCAAGAGAGAGTTGAGTTGTTGTACAGAACTGTTGCTAAAATTCTAATAAAAATTCATTTCTTTTGGTGGATTTTTGAGTTTACTTCATGTTTCATGATTCATCTCCTCATAATTGATAGATATGAGTAGATTTAGTTTGTTCTATGTATTTTGCATGATTTTAGTAGTTTAGTGAATGTTGTTCATTGATGTTGAAGAATACTATTGTGTTGATGTCCTTCCTTGTTCATGCTTTTTGTTCTTTGTTGATGATAAATAGTTGTGTAAAGCTAATCTGAACATAAATTCATTGCTACACTTAAAATTCATCTTTTATTCATGCTTTATGGTGAATGAACAATTGAAAATCTGCAAACCTTAGAAGATAGCACTAGTTTCATGATACTGTTAGCTAATTTGGTTAAGTGGAACTTAGTTTCAGGAAGGTTTTCCACTGTAGCATCCTCCATTATCACTATTCATCGGTAGTTTCAGGTCTAGGAACTTCCTCCTTTCCCTTCCCTTCTGACCTTTCTTTGAGTTAGTAATTTAGGCAAAGTTCTAGCATCATTGTAAATCCAAATATGATGATAAAAGTGGAGTTTTAGACTGCTATTTTTAACTTGCAGCAATTGCACATCATCTTCAAAATCTTAGGAAATCCATTTAAGGAACCAATCTCCTTTCAACTTAACATACGTAATGCTGCCCTATGATTACCAAAAAATCACATGAACCAACTGAGATATTCCAAGCAAGTCATGACTTGACATCTAAGAGACCTTTGGATAGTTTTCTACAATTTGCTTGTAGGAAATTTTCTTTCAAGAGAGGTGATGCACTTATACATTACCTATGTTGAGAAGTTCAAAAAAACCCATCAACATTACCCTAGGGGTAATGGCCAAGCTAAAGCGACCAACAAAACACTTATCAAAATACTCAAAAAGGTGGTCAACAATACCGGTCAAGATTGCCACCTCCATCTCCATCCTGCCCTTTGGGCATACTACACATCCATCTACACACCTACTAGCACTACTCCATACTCCCTCGTTTATGGAACCAATGCTATCTTGCCGATTGAGGTAAGATCCCATCATTTCGAATCTCTCTAGAGAATCTTATTAGTGATGAAGATGCTCGAGTCGCATAGTTAAGTCAACTGGAAATCCTAGATCAAAAGTTCATCAAGGCTTACAATCATCTCCAATCATATCAACATCATCTTAGGAGAAGCTACAATAAGAAGGTTCATCCATTCCAATTCAACATTGGCGATCTAGTCCTCAAGGAGAATTAGCACACCTAGCAAGATCGGGACAAGAAAGGAAAGTTTGAGGAAAACTGGTTAGGTCCATATGTTGTCATAGAAAAATACAGTTATGGGGCATATCAGCTTGCTACACCTGAGGGGGAACCCTTAGAAGAGCCTATCAACATCATGCATCTAAAGAGGTTTTACACCTAAGTCAGTTGGGTTATCCTACCTTGAAAAATACAAAAAAAAGTAAAAAATCAGCAAAAATACAAAAAAAATAAAAATCCAAAAATATTAAAGAGAAATAGTATGTCCTATGGTGAAAACCACCCTTGGTGGAACCTTGGATAAGTACGTGTGGTGAAAACCTAGCAACAAGCACCATTCATAGAGGGCTTAATCATTATCTACCTTGCGTCCTAGTTACTTTGTGCTTCCCTCCATCCTATTGACATATCCTATCCACACATCCTATCAATCCCATCCTCCCATCAACATCCGCTTATCCGTCACTTGGTATATTTTGGTTGAGCATTGGAAGATTCAAATCGGCTATCCACAATCCTAAGCTTTTATCCTAAATTTGAGCTTTTCATTGCTTGTACAATGGTGTTGTTTGTCGGTCTCATATCCTCATCTAAGGTCTTTCATCGTGTTGGTCATCATTAGGTTTCATTTGATCAGCCCTCGAGGCTTTTTCTGTCCTTTTGTGTCAATCTTCATCATCCATCTGGGTCTCCATTGTCCTCTTTCCGCTTTTATCCATGGTCAGTCATCAATCTTTTATCAAACTACGAGGGTCTGTGCTTTCACGTAGGCAAGGCTAATATTTGATTAGCCCCTAAGCCCCTAGGTCTTTAGGGTGTGTCTTGTCACTGTGTCATGTCATCAAGTGTGTCCCTAACTAGCTAGTTCTAAACAATAAAAATCCATTAGTATCATGGGGTCCAATCAATTTTGAATATCCTAAGTCATGATGGCCATTTAATTTATCCTCCATCCTTGGTCTTGTTACAAGATGTATCCTTCCTAAATCAGACCACATCAATCCCATCCACCCTTTTGATCATATGACAAATGACATTTGAAATTTATCGTGATCTCTTGATGCTTTTGGGTGTTTATTTATCATTTGAGCTCCCTATTGTACCTTGTTAGGGTCACCACGATGCCTCATATCATGGTGTGCTTTGAATGGCAAACAAAAGGGTATATCTTTATTTTTCATGTTCTTATCTTCTTGGTTGTCCCATGTAGAACCCACCAAGATCCCCATGGTCTTGTGTTACACTGGGGAATCCTTTGTGCTTGTGGTTATCCCAATACCTGGCTCGCCCAAAGCAATTGCAACTTTGGGGTGTTAGGATAGCCTTCTTGTTTGATGTGTTTTTTTTATGCATTCGACACTAATCTACCTTGGTTCCTCATACCCTGGCATATCATGTCCTATGCTATAGCAAAAAAAATGCTCCTAAAATGGAAAAATGGCATTAGGTTTGCATTTCATTTACCATCCCATTGCATGGAATTTATCCCTATCCATTCTTTCCCTAGCCTATGGTTAGTGATTTTGGTTGTGCAAATGTTCTTCCCTAACCTTTTCTTCCTATCAGGATTCCTATGGCTTTGACAGGTGCAGTATCACACCCATCATCATTCATCTCGCTATGTGATACATAGTCATACCCATCACTATTCACTTAAGTTCATTTCATCTCATTTCATCTCATTGCATTATCATTTTCATAGTCATTTTAAGTTGTTTAGATTAATCTAGATTAGTTATTCTAAGAATCTTAAGTTCATTTCATATCATTTCATCTCATTGCATTATCATTTTCATATTCATTTAAAGTTGTTTAAATTAATCTAGATTGGTTATTCTAAGCATCTTAAATTTATTTCATATCATTTCATCTCATTGCATTATCATTTTCATATTCATTTTAAGTTGTTTAGATTAATCTAGATTGGTTATTCTAAGCATGTTAAGTTCATTTAATATCATTTCATCTCATTTCATTTTCATTTTTGTTATCATCTTAAGTTATTTAGATTAATCTAGATTGGTTATTCTATGCATCTTAAGTTCATTCCATTTCATTATCATTCACCACATATATTGTATTACATACTATTAGTATCACATATATAACATATAACATAAAATCATAAATCATCCATCACATCCTGCATCCAAAGGTGTTAGACATAATGCATTCCATCCATAACATTCATATAAACATTAGCATAAACCATAATCATCATCACATGCATACATCATAATCACATGAGCATAGTAAACATGCATCACATCCCATAATAACCATACAGTGTCGACATTGTCCGTCACATATCATATATATATTAAAAATATAGTGTCCATCATAAGTCCATCATAGTCCATAATAAAATAATCATAAAATTCCATTAAAAGTCCATAAGGACATAATAACTAGTCCATCATCAAGTCCATCAAAATCCATCAAATAAGATACAAGTGTAGAGCTCTAATCAAGTACAGAGACTACATCTCCTGAAGGAATAAATAATAAAGAATAAAAGAATCAATCAATCAATCAATCAATCTCTAGAATCTGTATAAATAATTTGTAGCCTTTGTCTCTGTCTACTACCCATCCACTCCGTACCTATCAAAATATGGATCCTATATCCACATCCTCTCTACCCTGTACTCCCTGCATCTAACCTCTTGGGGGAGTCTGGTACTGAACCTCAGCCTCAAGGGGGTGTCTCATGATAGCAACTATATCAACATGTGTGTGTAGCCCCTAAGTGTGAGGGTGTTGGAATCTATGGCATGGCTCAGACATATGGTGGCAATCTCTACACAAGATTTGGGACAACCTGAAAGTAGGCACTCATATAGTATCCGACCTCTATCCTAGCATTGGCCTCCCCTACTTCTTCTACCCATGCTATGTCCCTCTCCATCCTGTATCTACCCCTCATCCCACTAATATTATACCTCTCTCTCTTCGAAGCCTCCTATACCATCTGCATTTGCTCGATCTAGCCCTCTGGATGGGATATCCTTTGCGCTACTACATCCCTCTCACCGTGCAGTTCCTATACCTGGGCCTCTCTATTCTCTTCCCTCTCTAACAATCCTCTTGCATCCCCCAAGGCCATCTCTGTGCACTCAACTCTATCTTAGGCCTATCTCTCTCTCCTCATCTCCTCCATCTGACCCCTCACCTCATTCCACTCCATCTATGCCTCTTGTATCTGCCTCCCCACCTCATCCACCACTGAAGGCTCTCCATCTCCCTTCTGTGCATCATGTAACTACTGCACCTTCGACTGCAACCTTTCCACCTCTTTCTATAATCTATCTATATCTTCCTTAGACTCCCTCAACTTATGTTCCACTATGCCTATCCTAGCTAGGGCTTCTTTCAGTAACACGTCAGGATCCTCTGGCAACGGTGGCATGTATGGTACCATCGCTAATGGGTGCACAACTAGGGAATCCTCATCCACATCCATGGCCTGCTCCTCCCCCCTGGCCTCCTCCATCTCCACATTGCCATCTCCTCCTCTCCTCTACCTGTTGGATCTCCTCCTCCTCCTCCTCCTCTATGGCTTGGCATGCTCTCTCTCATCATCTAACCCAAATGCTAGAGCACCTACAATTGGATGCACTGTGGTGATCCGCCCTGGCCTCCACTATACCCACCATGTTGCATATCATACTATCATACCAACATCAACCAGTCCTCCTCTCCATGGATATTGTGTCACCTGCACTGCATCCCACTTCTGTCAAGCATACTCTGCTATGATCTGCTCACCCCATATCATTGCTAGCTCCTAACTGATCTAACATAATCTTTGGGGTCCTACAAGAATATCTTGTTGTATCACATACTATCTAGTAACCCTGTCTAGTTTATGTAGGTCCATAATAAATAGGTCCTAGCTAATCAAGTAACACCGTGAGAATAGGTACCCCCTCCATCTCCTATCATCATCTCTCCATCCCTGGAAATGTCGTGCCATGTATGGTCTGTAGGTGATGTGGTCCTCCCTCAATCCATCCAATCTTTGTCACCACCCCTCCAAATCACCCACCTCTTGATAGTGCAGTCTCCACCCATACTCTTTCCCCCACCAGTATGCTACGGGAAACGTCTCATCTCTAATATTGGCAATCAAGATATTTGGTTTTGCCATGCTGACGTGCTCCCAGGTCCATACCTAGAGTAGAGTCACATGCATAATGTTGAGTGCTTGTCTATAGTAGACAACACACATATCATGATACAACTATGCAAGCACACATGCTCCCCATGCAAAATCCCCTCTTATTTCTCCACTATATGTCTCACCACCTCAATCATCTTGAGGCCACAAAAGCATCCAATCCTATCCAGAAGTAGAATCCTACTGATAAGGCTACAAAGGTATAACGGTAGAGCTAGTATCTCTACTCCCAAGTAGGCATCAAGATCTAACTCCCTCCCCTCGATGGGAAGATCAGCAAGTCCAAAAATGGCTCGTAGGCTCCTATCCACTACCTGACTATGTGTCCAACTGATTAGGTGCCCTTAGATCGGTAATTTAAGGATCCTCCACATGTCCTCTAATGTCACAATCATTTCCCTCATCAAGAGATGGAATATTGAAGTCTCGGAGCTCCATCAGTCCATCAATACTGTCAGTAGTCCTCTATGTGCTCTGATGTTAGGGTACCCCAATGTATGTAGTAATATCACCTACACTAATGATCCATGATCATGGGAATTCATCACCCTGTGTGTCACCTCTAGCACCGCTGAGTGTCTCTCACACATCCTCAACGTCTCAAAGTTCTGCATCCATGTAGAAAATTTTGTCACCTTTTTCTAAAATTTCATTCATATTTCTTGTCCTTTTCACCCCTACCCCAGTTTGACGAGTTTACCTCTGTTCAAGACTAGTTCACCCTTTTCCCTACCCAGTGCGTTCGCCTGTAGAGTTAGCATGTTCACCCCTATGTCTTTCTTCATTGGATTCACCTATTTTCCAAGCATACCCACCCCTTTCTTATCTGAGCATGGATTCACCCCTCTTTTCTTTAGAGGCGAATTCACATTCTCCCCTTTCCCCAATGGGCGATTTCGCACTCACCCCTATATCTTTTTCTCCCTGAGTGGTGAGTTCTCATTTTCCCTTTTCCCCAAAGGGTGGATTCGCATCCACCTATTCCCCCCTTTGGCAAATATGCAATTGCCTATCTCGGTTCATTTCCACCCCTACATTGTGCACTCCCGCCCTTTTCGAGGAGAGGTGATTTCGCAATCACCCCTCCCCTAGAATGCATGGGTCCACCCCTTTCTTCACTGATCCCTTGGATGGGTGACTTTTCCTTATCATAAGGGTGAATTAACCATTCCATGGTGAGTTCTCATACCTAGCCACCCCTTCCCAAAATTAAAAATGTGCTTAAAATTACAATTGAAATCACAAAGTGGGATTAGAGGCTTACCTAGCAGGGTACAACGTGCTCATAGTAGTATGCTTGTACCTCCTCACTCTAGTGGATCAGCTCATCATCCATGAATGCCTCATCATTGCTCGACCAGTCAGCCATCCTCGTCACTCTCTCTCTCTCTCTCTCTCTCTCTCTCTCTCTCTCTCTCTCTCTCTCTCTCTCTCTCTCTTTCATCTAGTCAGCTACCAAGTGTGCAAATGAGCATTAGGTGAATAGTAATTTTTCAAATTTACTATTTATAATTATCATTTTTGCACCTAATTAGCCTTTTAATTTTTTGGGTAATTTTTTACCCTTAACCATTTATTAATTCACTCCCTACTTTTCTTTCGAGGGCTTCCATTTGCACCTCGTTTTCCCATTTTCCTCCATTCAAAAGCCATTATTCATGGATTTTCATGCTCTATCATGTGGTACCCTCCATTTCTCCATATTGAGAAGTCACTTGGTGGTGCAGGGGCACCATGAAGGGTTGAATTTGCAAGTTTGTGAAGTAAGGTCTTTTCGGTACATTTTGGTTTGTTAAGTTTTGTGATCATTCCAATAAGGTAATTTAGACCATTTTGTTATGTAATGAGTCTTGTCTAGAGGTATTTAGGTGGTCCAATTTGAAACATTGGCAAATATTGCAAAAATGTAAAAAATTACCAACATTGAAAAGTTGTCAATGTGAAAAAGTGCAAAATTGTAAACTTGAAGAAGCCCAATGGTCATGGGCATTCAAATGGTAGTTAGAGAAGTTTTAATAGGTTGGTTAAGGTATATATATGTGAAAAACTTGATGAAGGAAGGTTATTGAAGGTTTTTTCAAAGAATTGATCAATAAAACTTGTGCTCTCATTAAAATTTTGTGTTATTTTCATTCTCAGTGTTGTTGCAGAGGTTTTATATAGTCCATACAGTGTCCATCTATCCCAAATTACATTGGATCTAAGAGACATATGTATTAACATCCTTTTAGATTTTGTGGGACTAAAATCCAAAAATGTGTTATGGGTTTTGAAGACTTAACAAAAATGTTATAATTGGCCATTCCACCTATTCTATCTACTATGGCTCGGTGGAATTTGCCTAATTAGGTAGGATTAGGTGTTTAAATGTTTCTTGTGAGCAGGGAAGGTTGTATGGGGATCTGGGCATGATGCCCTAGTTGGAAAATCCAAGAGTTTTGGGTGAAATTGAGTGGTTTGAGAGTGGAAATGGTTGAAATCCTTTGGGTAAATAGTTTGTGAGTGATTTTAAAGAATGTGTAGGCTTGTTTTGGTGAGTTAGAAGCACTAGAAAAGAGAGAAAAGGTTTGCAGTGGTGTTTTTCAATAAACCATCCTTGGTAAGGCTTGAATTGAGGGTTTTGTGATTAGTGATGTTAGAGGGCTTTTCATTGGAAAAGAGTGGTGGATTGTGATTTTTTGTAGGCTAGTTTAAGATTTTCAAAGGTGTTTTGGGTCTGGAAGCGAGTTTAGAATAGGGATTCTTTGTAAAAGTGGGCTAATTGAAGCCTTGAATAGCGTAGCAGTCCATTTTAGGGGCTGATGTTCCAAAATAAGTAATGAGATTTTGAAGTATGTTAAAGTGGAGGAAAATCAGTATTTGAAAAGCCAATTGAGAAGTGGGTTTGTTGAGAATTTTGGTAGTTTTGTTCAAGAAAGCCTTGTTGCAAACCTACAAAGGAATAAGAAGAGTTGTTTGAGAAAACACCCTAGTTAGGGTTTTGGAGATTAAAGGCCTATTGAAACAAGTTGAATTTGTGTTGGTTGATTGATTACTTTCCTGATTTGCATCAATTGGTATAAGATCTTAGGGATTAGATCTCTTGAAGGTGAGAAGTTGCAGATTGAAGAAGGGTAAGTGGAAGTTGAAAAGATAAATCTATCAAAACGCCTCCAAAAGGGAAAAATATGGCTAAGGAAATGAGTGAATTAAAGGATAAGCATGCTAGGCAGATAAGAGATGTCACGTCTCAGACTTTGATGCTATTTTGTCCATGACTTTGTGTAGATTTATTATATGAATGATGGTGTGTGTTAGAGTAATATGATATAATACAATGCTTTGGTGTATGGAATGTGGAAAAAAAATATTTACTTTCAAAATTGTGAACGTATTTTATTTTAAAATATTCAAGATAGAACAAAATAGAAGTATTGATTTAATTATTTCTTTGATTTATATCTCTATATCAGTTACTAATACAATTTCATTGTTGCACGCCTGAGTGCACTTGAGTTGCAGGTGGTCAAAGACCAAGAGTGTGATTGAGGAAAGAAGGCTAGCTTCTCGATAGGGTAAAAGAGGAGGAACTCTTGGTCACACACACAGCACCTAAAAATCATATAGTTGCATTTAGGCAATGTCTGTTTTAATTTGATTGTTTTGAGTTACTTACAAAATAGTAATAAATGGTTTGAATAAATAAATAATAAAAATAATAACATAAATATAAATTAATTATTAATTGTAGTTTTAAAAGGATTATGATTTTTTTTTCTATTAAATCTATCTTAATTAACAAGCCAAATAAATATGTGTTTATGAAGTAAATATTTATTGAATTATCTATCCCACTTTCTGTGCAAATAATTGAAAATCTTTTTATTAAATTTTATTTATTTATGAAATTGAAATAAAATGGAAATATTTTATTTGCATATGTTTTTAATTCAAAGTCCAAGATTAGGAGAGGGGAAACTAATATTAAATAGAAAAGACAGTCCCGAGAAAATTGGGTTCTGGAAATTCTTCTTAAAACCAACAATGTTCTCGGCAAGTGGCTATCTCTTTAATTTTTTTTGCATGTAAATATCTGCCAAGAAAATTATCCATTTGTCACTTTGGAAGGGTTTGCATGACTCTCGGTAGAAGAAAATAAGGATTTAAGGTGGAGAGAATATAGAAGATGGGGGAGGAAAATACCCGGGGGCTCAGGGAGAAGCGGATTGAATGAAATTCTGGACATCTGCAACTAGAGTAATTTGCCAGGTTTTTCCATTCTTTTCTTTTAGACCAGTTTGAATTTTAGTATGAAATTGGAGAATTTGTATGCAAGATTTTATGAAAATGAATACAAATGCCTGAGAAAATGTCTTCAAGTTTTATTTTTAAATATGGGGAAAAACCTTCTCTGCATTTGTTTACATTGTTGAGAAAATGCCAATTTCTTTCTACCAGAGTAGGGTTATATTCTCTTGCAATCTGTATTTTATGAAACTGCCCTCATTTGCTATTCTTTTGAACAGAAAATTGTGAGAGAAAAGATATGAAATTATATATATATAAATATATATATATATACAAGAATTTGCATTCCTGTCCATATATATATATACTCAAAATTTTGCATGTAAACCTTTACCAGACATTATTTCGAAATTCTTTTGAAATGAATTTAATTGCAGTTGAATGTTGGGCGAATTCTTGTTTATTTTAAGAAGTGTTTTTAATGTATGGGGAAGGGATTTTAATCCCCATCCCGTCCCAAGGGAAGGGACGACACTATGAGGAGGCTCGCGCCCTCCACAGGCCGCAGCCTATGGAGGGGGCACGGCCTCCTCACAGCCCGCGCCCTCCCCATGGGAGAGGCAAGGCCTCCCAGCACCCTTTGGGGTGCTTATCATCTGTTTAGAACCATGTATAATGCTCTTTTCTGTGTGCGTGGCCATAAAACATGAAAACAATTATGAAAATCTATATTTTTTTAAAACATATATATATAAATATATATATATACATACTCAGCTATATAAATATATATATATATATACATATATATATATATAAATGTGAACTTACATAGGTATAACCATCTTCAGAATGTGATATATTTCTGTCAAATATATATATAAACATCTCAGTATCTCTGAAGCTAAAAAAATGAAAATGTATCTCTTGGAATCATGCAAATTGGTGATCTTCTTTTGGTCACATTGTCCTATGCCTGCATACAGATGTAGATTTCTGATTATTAGCATACAATAGAAAACTCAGATGCAAATTTGCAAACCTCTATTTTTCTGAAAGAATTATCCTGTTTCTGTATATTATTTTTAACCAGAAACTTGTAGCAAATTGGGAATTCCACTTTCATATCAGCTTGAATTTTGAAGATATTGAAATACACATAAATATGAGAACACTGCTTTATACAGAAAATTATTACTTCTACTTGTGTTCATACACTAAAAATATAATGATGTACATACATTTTTACATTTGAAAACCAAACTTGAACAAGAATATTCAAGAGAGTAGCTTGGAGTGAAAACAAATTTCTTTACTAAACAAGAGAAAATTTACTGAGAAAAGAGCGGATTTTATTTTAATACTGAAACTTTACAACCTATTCTTTTGTTCAACATGATAAAATGGAACTCAAAAGATGTTTTGAAACTCTCGTTTGAAACCTGAGTATGAATGGAAATCAGTTTGAAAAACATTTTATGAATGTGGATAAATGAAGGAAATTCTTTTAGAATCAATGAAATGCATAAAGCATATAAGGAAAATGCACAACTTTCTATTTTTGCACTTTATTATACTGTATTATGGTAACTTCCGGGATAGGATGCCGAAGGTGGATCCACAGAGACGGTAGTTTTACCTTTTTTGAAACTACCACTTGTTTCTTTTATGCTTGGCCAAGCACTTGTACCATTGAAATAGATGAATTTGTTTTAAAAGCCTAGAAATATATGTATTTGAGTCTCTGCCACCTCCTGTTGCAAGAAATATGTTTTCTCATTTTAGAAATGCATATAGGCACCAGGCATGCATCGAGAGTTCCCTCCTATTTTATTGTGTTAGGTTGCTAGGCTCCTTATGCAGAGCCAGGGATTCCTTCGAGTTAGGAAGGAACCCGGGGAAGTCATGTACTTCGTGGTTGGGCGGAAAAGGTGCCTGAATCACACTCTTGGCCCCAACTTCGCAAGTAGACTGATGGTGTCACGACAGTTGGAGGATCAAAGTTTTTATTTTACTATTTATGTACTTGAGTATCCTACTGGAATGGCTTGTGAAGCCCATTGTAAAAGTAATTGTATTTGGCATTTGTTATTGCAACATTGAAATAGATGTGTTATTAAGATTTTGATGTAACATTGATACAAATTTATTTATTGAAGTTATTGGTCTCACACAAATGTGAATATTTATTGGTTTATTGATCTCTTTTGAGTATGGGTGAATATATGTAAAAATGCATTGATATACTTGGCCATGTGCATAATCATGATGAAATGCAAATGTTATAATTTATATACAAAAAATGCAATTTGTTTTAATTCTTTTACATTGAGTTTATTTTGAAAACTCTTATTAATGCATAATTTTTAATGTAAACCTGTTGAAAGGCATTGAACAATTTAAAATGCTTTTGCTCATCTCGCAAGCATTACATTTTGTTATTAGAGCAGCAAGGTTCAACTCTAGGACCTATGCCTAACTACGTACGACGTTGTTCTTTAACCAGGGTAACCTTAAATGGAGAATAGATTGTACCAGTGGACTGGAGGATCTCGTGGAGATCCCAATGATAAAATGGACCAAATTTTGGCCTTGCTGCAAAGTCAGGGGGCTAGAATTGAGGAACTAGAACAGGAGAGGTGAGTTGCCCGTCAAGGGTTAAACACAAATGAAACTGATGGAGAAACAAATGTTGAACCACCTGGAAATGAAGGAAATCTAAATAGGGTGGCTGAGGAGTTGGGAAAAGACCTAAAGAAGGTCGCTCCTCTGAAATTTGATGGGAAAACCCTTGGAGATGGAGCAAAAGCCTGGGTTATAGAAATGGAGAGGTATTTTTCCCTACGTAATCTATCTGATGAAATAAAGGCTGAATGGGGTTCTTATCAGCTCACCAGTGAGGCTACTACTTGGTGGGAAAATGAAAGGGTGGATAAGTAGTTTATGCATGGGAAGGTAACTTGGGATAAGTTTCTATAGTTATTTAGGAAGAGGTGGTTACCAGAATCTTACTTTGATAAGAAAATGATAGAATTCCAAGTACTCATACAAGGTGGCATGACATTGACTCAGTATTGGGAAAAATTCTCACTTGCTCAAGTACGCACCCCAGTACCAGCATGATGAGAGGTTTCGAGTTCAAAAATTTATTTTGGGGCTTAGACCTCAAATTGGAAATGAAATAGATCTGCATAATCTGGCCACCATGGATGAAGTTTTTGATTTGGCAATTAAACAGGAGCACAAGCTGCAGCAAGCTGCTAACTATAAGAAGAGTAAGGAAGCCAAGTATGGCAATAAGAAGTTCCAGGGAAATCGTCAGGGTAATAACAATCAGGGTGGTTAGAGCAAACAGGACAATCAAGGGAATGATAACAGGCAAATCAAAAATCTAAAGAGGGATGGTAGTCCTAAGGACCGCAACGATGGAAACAGGAACAATAACAACAAGAGGGGCAATTTCAATAAAAGGAATGATAATAACAGGAGAGATTTTTCTGACAAGCCCAAAGCACCTCGTGGGGGTTGTTACACCTGTGGTGGTGAGAATTACGCCAGTATGTGCCCTCAGAGGAATAATAAACAGAATAACAGGAATCAGCATCATATTCATGCGGCGGTTGACAATCACCAAGCAGATTTACAGGCCACTCCTATCCAGCTATCGGGTAAATTGTTTGGATGCCCTGTCTCTGTTTTGATTGATACTAGTGCTACTAATAGTTTTGTAGATCCTCATGTTTTGACTAAGTTATCAGTTAGACCGAGTTATATGGAAAATTCTTGGAAAGTTCAGTACAGAAACTGGGTAGAGAGGAAGGTAGAGCAATGCATGTATTTCAGTAAACTTGAACTCCCTAACCTTCAAACGCAAGTGAATTTGTATGTAACACCGTTGGGGTCTTACAATGTAATATTAGGGATAAATTGGCTCTCTAAACATAAGTCTCTTGTGGATTGCGAAGATAAGTCATTAAAGTGTCTTGATGACCGAGGAAACCATGTGGAGCTTTATGGCATTAAAAAGCTTTTATAGCTTAGGAAAGTCAACGCCATGCAGTTGAAAAAGGAAAGTCAGAAGGGATGCACTATCTTTGCAATTAAGGTCAAGGATCTTGACGAGAAAGAAACCTCAATTAATGATCATCCCATTCTAAAAGAATTGAGGATGTTTTTCCTGTAGAACTAACTGAGCTACCGCCTAGGCGTGTGTTCGATTTTTCTATTGATTTGCTACCAGGGGTAGAACCTTAGTCTAAAGCTCCTTACAGGATGAACACGACAGAATTATTTGAGCTTAAGGCCCAATTGGAAGAATTGTTGAAGCAGGGATTTATTAGACCAAGCGTGTCGCCTTGGGGAGCTCCAGTTATTTTTGTGAAAAAGAAGGATGGGACCTTGAGGTTATGCATTGACTATAGGATGCTTAACAAGGTCACTATCAAGAACAAATACATGCTCCCACGCATTGATGACTTGTTTGACCAGCTGAAAGACACTAAGGTATTCTTGAAAGTTGATTTAAGATTAGGATACCACTAGTTGAGATTGAAGGAAGAAGATATTCACAAAACTACCTTCAGAACAAGGTATGGGCACTACAAGTTTACGGTGCTACCATTTGGACTAAGTAATGCCCCTGCAGCTTTCATGAACCTAATGAATAGTGTCTTTCGAGATTGTTTAGATAACTTTGTCGTAATCTTTCTTGACGATATCTTGATCTATTCTAAGTCAGAGGAAGAACATGAGAAGCATTTGAGAATTGTGTTGCAGCGATTGAGAGAACATAAGCTATATGGAAAGATGTCTAAGTGCACTTTCTTCCAATCTAAGGTGCACTATTTGGGACACGTTATTTCAGCAGAAGGGGTAGCGGTGGACCCAGAAAAGATTAAGGCAATTATGGATTGGCCAGTGCCGCAGAATGTCTCAGGAAGTTCGAAGTTTCATGGGTCTTGCAGGTTATTATAGGAGATTCGTTCAAGGGTTCTCGACAATTACAGCACCCATCACAGCACTACAAAAGAAAGAAAAGAAATTTGAATGGAGTGATAAGTGTGAGAGAGCTTTTCAGCTGCTTAAGGAGAAACTCACTACTGCACCCATTCTAGTTGTGCCTGATCCGAATGATCATTTCATAGTTATTACTGATGCATCAGGGGAAGGGGTAGGAGCAGTTCTTATGCAAGAAGGGCAAGTGGTAGCATATGAATCAAGGAAGTTAAAGCAACATGAAATAAACTATGCACCACATGACTTGGAGTTGGCAGCCATAGTCCATGCTTTATAGATGTGGAGGCATTATCTCTTGGGAAAGCCTTTTGAACTGAAGACAGACCATGCAGGATTAAGATATATCTTCACTCAACCCAATCTTAATGCCCGCCAAAGGCGATGGCTGGAATTCTTGAGTGAATATGACTTTGGAATTGAATATATTAAGGGTAAGGAAAATAGGGTGGCTAATGCCTTGAGTAGAAGGAGGCACCTTGCAGCCATGGTCACCATAAAATCATATTTCAAGCAGCAGGTAGTTCAATCCTCTCTTGGGGATGAACATTATGAAAGGGTGAAACAAGCCCTAGGGGTGAATTCCTCAGATCGTCGATATGAGGGTTATTTATTTGAATCGGATGGGCTCTTGAGATTCCAAGGGCGGATGTACATTCCTAGTTCTGCAAACTTGAGAGAGTTGGTGCTAGAGGAGTTCCACAATGCACCATACTCAGGACATCCTGGTATTACAAAGATGATGGAAGGACTTAGGCCACTGTACTTCTGGCCAGGAATTAAAAGGGATATTACTTCATATGTAGCCCGATGCTTGGAATGCCAGCAAGTCAAGGCTGAGCATGTACATCGGACAGGACTCTTATATCCTCATAGGGTGCCAGAGTATAAATGGCAAGTTATCACTATGGATTTTATTTGGGGGTTACCAATGTCTAGGAACCGACATGATACCATCTTGGTTGTGGTGGATAAGTTGATGAAGGTTGCTCATTTCATTCCTGGAAACCTCAAGGACGGTTCAATGGTTTTAGCAAGAAAATTTGTTTAGGAAATCTTCCATTTGCATGGAGTGCCAGAAATGATCATTTCAGATTGAGACACTCGGATGACTTCTAGGTTTTGGATCACATTGAACTCTTCCCTAGGAACTAAATTGAATTTCAGTTCCGCATATCATCCTCAGACCAATGGTCAGACAGAGAGGCTGAATCAGGTAGTAGAAGATCTTCTCCGCATGTACTGTATGGAGCAGCAACATAAGTGGGAGTATTTGCCTTTGGTGGAGTTCGCTTACAACAACTCCTACCATGCTTCTTTGGGTATGACACCTTTTGAAGCTCTTTATGGACGTAAATGTCGGACACCCATTAGTTGGGATAGAGTAGAAGACAAGGTTGTGATTGGCCCTGAGATGCTCAAAGAAATGGAAGACCAAATGAAGATCATTAAGGAAAAATTAAAACAAGCTGCAGATAGACAAAAAAGTCTAACAGACAAGAACCGAAGCTTCAGGCAGTTCTCTGTAGGAGATAAGGTCTTTTTGAGGGTTCGGCCGCATAAGAGTTCAATCTCTTTCGGCAAGAACTCTAAGTTGGCCCCTAGGTTTGTTGGCCCCTTTGATTTTTTGGAGGTGGTGAATCCAGTTGCTTACAGGCTTGCTCTGCCACTAGCTCTATCCTAGATACATAATGTATTTCATGTCTTAGTACTTAAGCCTTACCATTCAGATATTGCTCACATCCTTGATTGGCGTGCATTGCAGGTTCAGGACCCAGGGGTGATACAGGTGGAGCCTATCAGGATCCTAGAAGAGCGCAACGTTAAGTTGCAGAATAGGGACATTATGCAGTACAGGGTCCAGTGGGACTAGTATTCGGTGGATAATGCCACCTAGGAGAATGCTGAGGATATAGATAGAGTCTTTCCTCATTTGAGATCTTAGCATACTCTTATTTTCTTTTATGTAGAGACTTACGATATACTGGTATCTCAATTTTGTTGTGTAACTTGCTTTTAGACATCGAGACGATGTCTCTTCCAAGTGGGGAAGGATGTCACGTCTTAGACTTTGATGCTATTTTGACCATGGCTTTGTGTGGATTTATTATATGAATGATGGTGTGTGTTAGAGTAATATGATATAATACAATGCTTTGGTGTATGGAAATGTGAAAAAAAAAAATATTTACTTTTGAAATTGTGAATGCATTTTATTTTAAAATATGCAAGATAGAACAAAATAGAAGTATTGATTTAATTATTGCTTTGATTTATATCTCTATATTGGTTACTAATACAATTTCGTTGTTGCACGCCTGAGTGCACTTGAGTTGCAGGTGGTCGAAGACCAAGAGTGTGATTGAGGAAAGAAGGCTAGCTTCCCGATAGGGTAAAAGAGGAAGAACTCTCGGTCACACACACAGCACCTAAAAATCATATAGTTGCATTTAGGCAATGTCTGTTTTAATTTGATTGTTTTGAGTTACTTACAAAATAGTAATAAATGGTTTGAATAAATAAATAATAAAAATAATAACATAAATATAAATTAATTATTAATTGTAGTTTTAAAAGGATTATGATTTTTTTTTCTATTAAATCTATCTTAATTAACAAGCCAAATAAATATGTGTTTATGAAGTAAATATTTATTGAATTATCTATCCCACTTTCTGTGCAAATAATTGAAAATCTTTTTATTAAATTTTATTTATTTATGAAATTGAAATAAAATGGAAATATTTTATTTGCATATGTTTTTAATTCAAAGTCCAAGATTAGGAGAGGGGAAACTAATATTAAATAGAAAAGGCAGTCCCGAGAAAATTGGGTTATGGAAATTCTTCTTAAAACCAACAATGTTCTCAGCAAGTGGCTATCTCTTTAATTTTTTTTGCATGTAAATATCTGCCAAGAAAATTATCCATCTGTCACTTTGGAAGGGTTTGCATGACTCTCGGTAGAAGAGAATAAGGATTTAAGGTGGAGAGAATATAGAAGATGGGGGAGGAAAATACCCGGGGGCTCAGGGGGAAGCAGACTGAATGAAATTCTGGACATCTGCAACTGGAGTAATTTGCCAGGTTTTTCTATTCTTTTCTTTTACAACAGTTTGAATTTTAGTATGAAATTGGAGAATTTGTATGCAATATTTTATGAAAATATATACAAACACCTGAGAAAATGTCTTCAAGTTTTATTTTTAAATATGGGGAAAAACCTTCTTTGCATTTGTTTACATTGTTGAGAAAATGCCAATTTCTTTCTACCAGAGTAGGGTTATATTCTCTTGCAATCTGTATTTCATGAAACTGCCCTCATTTTCTATTCTTTTGAACAGAAAATTGTGAGAGAAAAGATATGAAATTATATATATATACAAGAATTTGCATTCATGTGCATATATATATATATATACTCAAAATTTTGCATGTAAACCTTTACCAGACATTATTTCGAAATTCTTTTGAAATGAATTTAATTGCAGTTGAATGTTGGGTGAATTCTTGTTTATTTTAAGAAGTGTTTTTAATGTATGGGGAAGGGATTTTAATCCCCAGCCCGTCCCAAGGGAAGGGACGGCACTATGAGGAGGCTCGCGCCCTCCACAAGTCGCGGCCTGTGGAGGGGGCACGGCCTCCTCACAGCCCGCACCCTCCCCATGGGAGAGGCAAGGCCTCCCAGCACCCTTTGGGGTGCTTATCATCTGTTTAGAACCATGTATAATGCTCTTTTCTTTGTGTGCAGCCATAAAATGTGAAAACAATTATGAAAATCTATATTTTTTTAAAACATATATATATATATATATAAATGTGAACTTACATAGGTATAACCATCTTCAGAATGTGATATATTTCTGTCAAATATATATATAAACATCTCAGTATCTCTGAAGCTGGAAAAATGAAAATGTATCTCTTGGAATCATGCAAATTGGTGATCTTCTTTTGGTCACATTGTCCTATGCCTGCATACAGATGTAGATTTCTGATTATTAGCATACAATAGAAAACTCATATGCAAATTTGCAAACCTCTATTTTTCTGAAAGAATTATCCTGTTTCTGTATATTATTTTTAACCAGAAACTTGTAGCAAATTGGGAATTCCACTTTCAAATCAGCTTGAATTTTGAAGATATTGAAATACACATAAATCTGAGAACACTACTTTATACAGAAAATTATTACTTCTACTTGTGTTCATACACTGAAAATATAATGATGTACATACATTTTTACATTTGAAAACCAAACGTGAACAAGAACATTCAAGAGAGTAGCTTGGAGTGAAAACAAATTTCTTTACTAAACAAGAGAAAATTTACTGAGAAAAGAGCAGATTTTATTTTAATACTGAAACTTTACAACCTATTCTTTTGTTCAACATGATAAAATGGAACTCAAAAGATGTTTTGAAACTCTCGTTTGAAACCTGAGTATGAATGGAAATCAGTTTGAAAAACATTTTATGAATGTGGATAAATGAAGGAAATTCTTTTAGAATCAATGAAATGCATAAAGCATATAAGGAAAATGCACAACTTTCTATTTTTGCACTTTGTTATACTATATTTTGGTAACTTCCAGGATAGGATGCCGAAGGTGGATCCACAAAGACGGTAGTTTTACCTTTTCTGAAACTACCACTTGTTTCTTTTATGCTTGGCCAAGCACTTGTACCATTGAAATAGATGGATTTGTTTTAAAAGCCTAGAAATATATGTATTTGAGTCTCTGCCACCTCCTGTTGCAAGAAATATATTTTCTCATTTTAGAAATGCATATAGGCACTAGGAATGCATCGAGAGTTCCCTCATATTTTATTGTGTCAGATTGCTAGGCTCCTTATGCAGGGCCAGGGATTCCTTCAAGTTAGGAAGGAACCCAAGGAAGTCATGTACTACGTGGTTGGGCAGAAAAGGCGCCTGAATCACACTCTTGGCCCTAGCTCGCAAAGCAGACTGATGGTGTCACGACAGTTGGAGGATCAGAGTTTTTATTTTACTATTTATGTACTTGAGTATCCTACTGGAATGGCTTGTGAAGCCCATTGTAAAAGTAATTGTATTTGGCATTTGTTATTGCAACATTGAAATAGATGTGTTATTAAGATTTTGATGTAACATTGATACAAATTTATTTATTGAAGTTATTGGTCTCACACAAATGTGAATATTTATTGGTTTATTGATCTCTTTTGAGTATGGGTGAATATATGTAAAAATGCATTGATATACTTGGCCATGTACATAATCATGATGAAATGCAAATGTTATAATTTATATATAGAAAATGCAATTTGTTTTAATTCTTTTACATTGAGTTTATTTTGAAAACTCTTATTAATGGCATAATTTTTAATGTAAACCTGTTGAAAAGCATTGAACAATTTAAAATGCTTTTGCTCATCTCGCAAGCGTTACAAGAGAGTTGAAGGAAAGGCTTGATACTCTAGAAACAAGCAAGAGAAGATATGAGGATGTGAGAAATGAAAGTGACTCCGAGGAAGAGAAGAGGATGAAGAGTATATAGATGTGGAAGAGGAACTAAATCCTAAAGATCAAAGGATGGAAAAGTTGCTAAGGGCAGTAAAAGATGACAGACATAAGGTGAAGATTGATGTGCCAAAGTATGGAGGTACTCTAAATGATGAGGAATTGTTGGATTGGATTGCAGCCTTAGATAACTACTTTGAATGTGAAGATGTTCTTGAAGAGAAAAGGGTGAAAATTGCAAAGAAAAAGCTGAAGGTCCATGCACTTTTGTGGTAGGATTATGAGCAATCAAAAAGAAGAAAAAAGGTAAATCAAAGATTGTATCTTGGGATAGGATGGTAGCCAAAATGAAAGGTAAGTTTTTTCCTTCTGATTATGCTATTTAGATGTTTAGAAAACTTCAAGGTTTAAAGCAAAAAGAAATGGATGTTAAAGCATATATTGAAGAATTTTACAAGTTGAGTATTAGGTCTGGTCATAATGAGGATAGGAATGAAAACATTGATAGATACTTTGGTGGATTGGGATTTAACATTCAAGATGAACTAACCTTGGAAAATCCAAGATCTATTGAGGAGTGTTACCAAATGGTATTAAGGGCTGAGGAAAAGGTGAAAAGAAGGAAAGAAAAAAAAATAGAGGTAGAGGAAACACTTCAAGATGAAGAGGATCATTTTCTACTTCAAGACAATCATGTGAAATCAAAGAAAATGCACACAAAGAACAAGGAAAATTTTTTGATCATAGAGGTGGATTCAAAGGTTCAAGAGGAAGATTTGTTGGTGGAAGAAATCCAAAAATATTTTCAGGTAGATGTTATCATTGTAATGAGTTTGGTCATCCAGCATACAAGTGCCCTGAAATGCAAGGTTCTACATCAAGTGGTGGTGAGAGAGGAAGTGAAAGGAGGGCTTTGTTGTGCAATTTTTGCACACATGCCCCACTAAAAGTAGGGACCCTCTTTTGCTTCTGCTCTTGTTGCTTTGGCCCTTTGATTTTGAGGATTTGCATTGCCTTGGCATGATCTTAAAATGTTAATCTTGCTTTCCTAAGTGTTTCCCCCATGTTGCATATTGAAAATCTAAGTTTTGAGCAAAAGTTTGGGTTTTTTCTCTGTTTCGTGATTTTCCACCCCCACCAGATTTTCCTGGATTTCACTCAAAGTCCAGCAAAGAAAATAAACATTGCAGTTTAGAGAATTTGGTTCTTCGCAGAATTCCACCTGGGCTAGATTTTTCTGAAATTCTGCTTTGCCATTGGGTTTTCGAATTTCTTCAGCTTGTCTTGCTTTGTGCAATTTGAGAGGGTTGTATTTAGTCGATCATTGGGGATTCTTGTGCCATTATGCTCTATCATTTGTGTTCTATTGAGTTGAGGAGTTTATTCTTTTCGAATTATTGATTTGGTGGTGATTTCCTAGGCATTATTGTTGCTATTCTTTGCTGAGCGCTAATAAACTGTCATTTGTTATTTCTGAAATTGATTTCCACTTCATTAAATGGTATGTACATGTTTTCTTGCTTTTGATTGATGAATGTAAGTAGTGCTTTGGAATTTTAGACTTGCTTCGAGTTTGAATTCCTATATGTTTGAGCATTTTGTGGCTTGCTCTGTGCGTTCATGGTTAAAATTTACAGTTTCATGCCTAGGGCATCCCCATTGTATCTTAATTTGCTTTTGAATGATCCTATAATTCAAGGAAGATCTGTAGGAGGTTCAAGTTAAATTGGTTCCATGCCCAAGTCCTCAAATTTGTGATCTTTTGATCAATTTGAGTGAGGTCATGAGAGAACATTAATATTTGACTTTTCTGTCAACCTCAGGATTTTCCTGCACTGGCGGATTTCCCCAGGTTTCCTTGGCCCCTTCATTTTCCTAGAATGTGTGGAAAATCCAAAACTTTGCCTTTTTCACGGAATTTAGTCTGATCGAATTTTCCCGGTTTCTTTGTGATGCTTTGTGGAACTAAGAAATTGGGTGAAATGGATGAGTTTAATGATAAATTCTTAACATTCCATGCTTTTAACTAATAAATTACACAATGTTTTATGCATCTTTTCTTCATGTCAATGAGCTTTAGTTGATTTTGTGCCTTCTTTGCAAAAATCTGCTTAGACCGAATTCTTTTGAAATTCCCCTCTGGCCTAGATTCTACGGTTGGCTTGAAATCCTGAACTGTTAAATTCTACTTCAACAATATTTCTAGGTTGATTTTGATATTTTCTTGGGTTTATTTGGATGATGAATACATTACTGATGATGGGATCATCTTGATCTTCATGTTATAATGGATATTGATGCTAGTTTTTGCTGAGTGCAGGTTGAGTCTAGCATGGTAGTGGCTGGAAGGAAAATGTTTTGATGAAGATATATAAGCAGAGCAGGCAGGTTGAGGATTCCCTAATTGATATTCATGGTAGGTGCATCTCTTTCTTGAGGTGATGATCGGAAGAAGAAAATGGAGTTAGAGCAGTTGAAGGAATGGTGGCGAAATGTATACTTTCCAGTCGATGAAGACCCAGTTGCTAAACACCAGTTTGATGATGTGGCTACTTATATTGCCGTTATGGATTAATATCAGGACCTTAAGATTGATTGGGAAGAGGTCGTTGAGCACTCAGGAGATGAATTTTAATCTATGAAAGAAATTCAGGTATTGGTTACTCCACCATTGGCTGACTTGGAGAGGTGCACTAAGGATAAGGAGAGGGAAGTTAATGCAAGGCTACATTGGAATTTGTGCTTCCCTATTATTTTCTATGCATTGGTCTGAATTACATTGGAGATCCCAAGCTGACTTGGATTGAGTTCAAGCATTTAATGCTAATTCATTTTATTTTGAATTCTCCTTGGGATGACCTATTTTATGGCCATTTATTATTGTTAACATTAGTTGGGCCAACTTGTTTGTGGCTATTTTATGATTGTAAACCCAAGCTAGGATGACATGCTTTGGGGGTTCCCATAAATTTGGCATTCTTCCTCATTTGATGGATATAGAATAGAGAACATAGAATAAAAAAGATAGATAGTTCTTAGAGCGAATTAAGCAGTAGAGCAGAGGTAGAAACTAGGTCATTCTGAGCAAGTGTTGTAACATAACATTGGAGTTATTGTTGTCATTCAGTGATTCAATACAATTGAAGACATTGTGATTTTCTGGTGATCTCTTTTGTGTTGACTTATCTTGCATGGTTCTTATGATTCTATCTTTGAAATTGCTCAAGGTTATTTTATGTATGTTAGATTTAGATTTAGATCTGATTCAATGGTGTTTATAGTTTGATGTTTGAAGTGTTTGAACAATCCCCGGTCCATACTTTTAATAGCTAGTTGATTGTTAGTTGCTTTGCAAAGTTAGCCTAAACCTTATATTTACTGTGCTTAGTTCTATCGTGAAGTTTATCTGTTTCAATTGCAATTGGGTTGTTTTGAATGAATGTTCATGATCTAAAAATCTTTAATACCTTAGAAGATTGCACTATTTCTGTAAGATTGCAGATTTATCTAGGTTAAGCAAGAATTAGTTTATGAGGGATTGGTCCATTTCAAGTATTTCATCATTTACATTGTTAATCTTAGGAGTAGTTTTAATTTAGTAATCTCTCTGAAACCCTAATCTTTTGTTATTTTATTATCATTTGGGTTAGATTTAGGATTGAAGTATCATCATATTGCTAGATCTAATAAATTAAAGATTCAATATTTTCTTGTAGTAAGGTCCCTTTGTGATTACTAGCATTTTCACATTTATCACTGAGTTGTTTATGCATTGTCAAGACCTGACATTAGAGACCTTGGGGTTATCTCTTGAGGCTTGCTGATAGAGATTTACCTTTCAAGAGAGATAGGATTTCATATTCTGTTTGAGTTGTTGCTATGCAGAAAACATCATCAACAGATTGGTGCTAGGAGGGCCTAAATAAGCAAGCTGGATCAATTTTTGTTTGCTATCTCTCATGAAAGATTCAAAAGAAGAACCAGATCTACTCCAGGAGAGGAGAAATTTCAAGAATTACTGGCCCCTACTAGGTCAAGAAGGGCTAGTAGAAGGGGAGAATCATCATCCACCTAGCCACCTCCATCATCTCCATCATTCTCATCTTCATCAAGTTCATCTGAGTTTGAGTTTGAGGACATTCCCATGCAACAACCTCAGCTAGTCATAAATCAGCCATTACCACCCCCACCTCCACCAATGGCTTTCCTCGCCAATAACCCATCTCCATTGACCTTTGCTAATTACAATGTCATGCCCAAGAACCCTGAATTTTTTTTTTCTAAGTTCCATGTTAATGATCCCAATAGAACTGCTGAGAAACACATCAGGATCTTTCAGACTAGCCTTAAGGATAGGGGAATCAATCATGAGGATGTAGTATGTAGACTCTTTCCTTATTCCTTAGGTGAAGATGCATTCTATTGGTACAATCATTTACCTGCTGGGTCTATCTGGAATTGGAATGAACTGGAGACTACATTCTTGCAAAAGTTTAGGATTCCCATTAGTCCCAATGAGCTCTACCGTCAGTTCACTAATGTTAAGAGAGAAGTCAATGAGCCTATAGGGTCCTTTAACAATAGGTTTCATCATGCCTATACCAGACTACAGGGCCCCTATGATGTTGATGAGCCCACTACTTTAGAAGTCTATTATGAAGGACTTGATAGTCTGACAGCTACCTTCATGAAATGGAAAAACAACCCTCCTAATACCCTACTTGATGCATATGCAGAGGCTGTGAAGGTTAGCACTGCTTTAAGGCAATGTTTTTTTGGTCCTTTACCATCATTAGGACCTGCTACTCACCCTGGACAAGTCCCAGCTCTCAGCCAGGCTCTTGCTACTCACACTCCTATCATGAATCCAATAACTCATTTGCCTCTTATTCCTCACCCAGGGCCTCCAGTGAGTCAAGTACCACCTGCAGTCAGTTATCCCCAGCAAAATACAAATCAGCCTCTACATCCACAATCTCATGCTATCTATCCCCCCATATCTGCAAAATTTTGAAGTCTTGAACTAGTCATTGAATACCAGCACTGTAGTAGGATATCCCCAAAATAATGTGGACCAGCCTCCATACAGAAATCCTAACAAGGAGAGACTGGATGAATTGGCTAAATAAGTGAAGAAGCTGAATATGGAAGTGACTTATCTAAGGAACCAGAACAATCTATTGCAAGTTACTCAGAGAAATATGCAGTCTAATTATGGTAGAGAAAATCAACAAGGACAACACTTTGATAGAGGGAAACATCCTGAAAGAGGATATAACCATGATAGAGGATACAAAAATGATAGAGGATATAGTAATGATAAGGGATATAACAATGACATAGGAAAAAATTATGATAAAGGACAATCCTCAAGCCAGAACTTTGATAGAGGGAAAGTTGGTTGACAATGGTTTGATAGGAGACAACCACCCAAACAGAACATGACTTGGAATACAAGGCCTAACAATGGAGGAGTCCCTACCCCATTGGATCAACTAGTCAATCAGCTAGTCAACCAAGAGAAACCTCCAAGTGGTGTATATCTAGCTGAGGCTTCTTTATCAGGATGGTGTAGGCTCCATAAAACAAGTCAACATTCTGAGTTAGATTGTCAATAGTTCCAGACATCAGCTTCAATCTTCCAGTATGAAGTGGAGAATAATACAAGTGGTCAGGAAATGGTACCATCTACTCCCTATGATTCATCAATGTTAGTACTGAATCATGCTCCTTTTCCATAGAGCAAAGAGAATGTGCCTGAAGAAGAATCAAACCAGCTCAAGGAAGAGGCAGATCAAGTGTGCAATGGAGATGAGATTTCACAGTTGTTTGATGAAAATCCAGTGAATGAAAATGGCCCCATGGATGAAGAGGAAGCTTATGTTGAAGAGGTGCAAACCTTCTAGAGACCTATTAAGAAGTATGATTTGAGGTACATGCCACATAGACATCCATAGGTTGGAGGTCCCTTCACCACCTCCATTCCGCCAAACAACTTTACAACATCTCCAAATCCTAATGCCACCAATAATCTGCCATATCCTCTGGTTTCTAGGCAATATTTCTCTAAAGATCAAGCACAAATGGATCCATCAAAAGGAAAGAGTGTTGAAGCAAACAAAGACAGGGTGGTGGAATACCCAAAAGAGACTCCTGCTAATTTCAGTGAAGAAAAATTGGCCATATATGTTACAGAAGAACTCAAGAAGCTAAAGGTAAGTCTCTCTGTATTTGAATTATTGAGAGTTCCAACCATTAGGAATGTAGTTCTAGGAGCTTACAATGAAAATTCCATATCACAAGATAGATCAATTAGTGAAAGTGTCAATAGAGCATCTAGTTCTCAGTTGGTAGGAAGGAAAAATCAAACTCATAATCAAGTTCATATGCCTCCTAGAGATAAGGGAAAAGAGAAAGATAGGACTCAGGTTGCTTAGGTGGATACTCCCTTAACTCTGTTTTAAGGGAAAACAAATACTCCTCCATTCCTGATCTCTATCCATATATTTGGTAAGAACTTGCATAACTGTTTGTTGGATTCAGGTGCTTCCACCAATGTAATGCCCTTTGGTGTCTGTAGAGCTTTGGGTATTACTCCTGCTGATTCCCAAAAGAAAGTTACACAATTGGATAGAACTGAAGTTAAGGTTGTAGGGGAATTAAATATGATTCATATGTAGGTTGCTTCTAATCCTAGGATTCAACAAGTCATTAATATATAAGTGGCTAATATACCTAATGCTTATGGCATGATTCTGGGAAGAGACTTTACCAGGGCCTTCAATGGATATGTATCAACTGATCATTCTCACATGTGGCTTCCTTGGAAGGGAGTGCCAAACTAGATTAAATTTGAAAGAGAACCTAGGATGAAGTATATGATCACAGAATATCAAAATACCTCCAATGAAATTCTAATATTGGAGGTAAGTATGGGTAATTATGTGCTTGCAGCCCATTTTGAGGAGTCAAATACAGAGGAAGTCCTTATGTTCCACACAACGCCTATTGACCTTACAACAAAATCCAGTAGTACTAAAGCCTTGGTGGAACCAGTTGAAAATGAAGATGATCTTGAAGACAACCAACTTAGTTTATTGGATAATTTCTAAGAATTCATTTAGAAATGCATTGAAGATCAGATTCAGTTGGGTAGGAAGAATAATTTCAAAGATTTTCTCTTTCCAAATTGGTGTAGGGTTCATAATTCCTCCACTTCTGAACTAGATTGTTGCTTATGCTAGATTGTAGTGGAACAAGTGCAGAAATGTATCAATCCCACTCCAGTAGTCAAAATTGATATACAGAATGTCCAAGAGGACCCTAAAGGAAAGAAAGTGATGCTTTATGAAGAACCTTCCAACAACAACGGTGCAAGAGATACAACAAGGAAATCTGCAATTGTTGGTTGTTGGACTTTAAGATTTGATGGATCCAAATCAAAGCAAGGAGCTGGGGCAAGATTTGAGCTAATCAGTCCAAGAGGTAAAACTTTCTTTGCTACTCATAGAATTCAATTTCATTGCACTAATAATGTAGCAAAATATGAGGCTTTGGTCCATGGGTTGTTAATGACACTAAAGAAAAAGGTCAAGATCTTGCAAGTTTTCAGAGATTCTGAGTTAGTGGTTAAGCAAGTTAGGAGATAGTACTCTTGTCATGACAGAATGATGACCAATTATAGACATAGAGTATGGGACCTTATTGAAGGGTTTGATGCCTTCAACATTCAGTTGGTTCCATGAAGTAAAAACCAGACAACTGACTCCCTTGCCTAGGCAACTAGTACATTGCAACCCCTGTCTCTTTCTGGATTGAAGAAGTTTACGGTGGAACTGGCCCCAGTACCTTCAGTGCCTGATAATGTCACTAACTTCCAGGTATTTGAAGATGATAAGCATATCTTAGATTTTATCACAAGCCCAAATGTCTTTGCCTCTCAAATTATTGATGAAACTGAACTCCAAGAAGCAGAGATGGATTTGGAAGGGGTAATTAATCTAAAGACCACTACTATTCCCAAAGGGATGGTCCAGTTAGAGAGGATTTTTTATCTAGATAGGGTCAGAGATCAGGAACAGGGTGCCAAGAAGGAGTCCATCAGTGGACAATGTGAAAAGTATAATATGGGAACTCATGAGGATGTCAAGAATGTCTTCATTGGTAAAGTATGTACTCCAAAAGAGAGGAAAGGAATAATTAACACATTACATAGATATCCAGATGTGATAGCCTAGAGTTATGAAGACTTGAAGACCTATGACACATCAATCATAACTCACACTATCCCTCTCAATCTAGGAGTAAAACCATTCACAAAGAGGTAGAGGCACATCAATGCTCTACTAGAACCCATAATTCATAAGGAAGTGTAGAATTTGTTGTCTGCAAGGATCATATTCCCTGTGAGACACTCCACCTAGGTGGCGAACCTGGTCCCAGTGCGAAAAAAGAATGGTGAAATTAGGTTGTGTGTAGATTTTAGAAACCTCAACAAAGCATCAGAAAAGGATAATTATCTAGTACCTTCACTAGATGAAGTACTTCAGATTGTCAATGGTTCTCAGATGATGTCCTTTTTGGATGGCTACTCAGGGAACAATCAAGTTATGGTGTAGTATGAAGATAGGCACAATACTGCTTTCACCACCAAGTGGGGAACTTTTTCCTACAGAAGAATGCCCTTCGATTTGATTAATGTTGGGGCCACATTTCAAAGGGCCATGGATATTGTGTTTAAGGACATAATTGGTAAATGCATAATCATTTATATGGATGATCTGACAGTCTTTTCAAAGAAGAGAGGTGACCATATAGCATATTTATGTAAAGTGTTTCAAAAGTGTAGGGAATTTGGTATATCTCTCAACCCAAAGAAATGCATCTTTGGAGTTACAGAGGGAAAATTTTTGGGGCATGTTATCTTTGAGAAAGGAATTTCCATTGATCCAGAATGGATGGAAGCTATACTCAAGATCCCGCCACCTGCTAGCAAGAAAGAAATAAAATCATTCTTTGGAAAAATCAACTTTGTAAGGAAGTTCATCACTGGATTTGTAGAAATAGTCAAGCCACTGAATGCAATGTTGAAGCAGGAAGCCAAAGTTGAATGGAGTGCATAAGCTAAGGAATCATTTGCAGAGATAAAGAGGGCTACTGTTGAAGCTCCGATTTTGGTGAGTCTAGATTATGCAAAGCCATTCTATATATATTCATTTGCTTCTGATCACTCCTGTGCTACTATGTTCACTCAAAAGTCTGATCAAGGAAATGAACATCCCATAGCATTCATGAGTGCACCATTGAAAGATGAAAAAATAAGGTACCCAAGTGTGGAGAAGTGGGCTTACGCCTTAGTCAGAGCCTTGAAGAAATTTAGACACTATATCCTCAAAAATAAGGTCTTTGCAATAGTTCTTGATCCTGCAGTCAAGTTGTTGTTGATGCAGAATGGGCTAGGAGAGCACAGAGCTAAGTGGGTAACTATGTTACAAGAATATGATAATGAGATTCAACCCATGAAGCTGGTAAGAGGGTAAGGACTTACAAGGACAATGGAAGAAATGGGCCCTAATCTTGCAGCTCAACATTACAATCTAGAAGATGTTTCCCCTGGAGAATGGTATGATGATACTGTTCATTATCTCCTGACTTAGAGATGTCCTGACCATCTGAATGTAGTGCAAAGAAGGGAATTACACTTGAGGAGTGACAGTTTCATGTTGAAGGGAGTTGTTCTATATAAGAAAAATCATGAAGGTATCTACCTGAGATGCTTAGGAAGACAGGAAGCTGGGAGAGTAATGTTGGAATTTCATGATAGATATGGTACTAGCCATGGATCTACACATGCCACTGCAAATCAGATTCTAAGGGCTAGTTATTATTGGCCTACATTTCTCAAAGACACACACAGTCATGTCAAAACTTGCCATGTGTGCCAGACTGCAACAACCAGAGAAAATTATGCAGCTCTTCCACTCCAGCCGGTCTTTGAGGTAAAACCTTTTGCATAGTGGGGGATGGACTTCATAGGTCCCATCAATCCACCTTATTTTGCGGGTCATAGGTATATTCTCACTGTTACTGATTATTTTATATGATCGATTGAAGCTCTTGCATGCAAATAGTGTACATCTGAAGTGGTAATAGATTTCATTGAATTAGGTATTATCAGTCGCTTTGGATGCCCTTTATCTTTGGTTTGTGATAATGGTCCTGCATTTGCATCATTGAAATTTTCTAATTGGGCTTTTGATCATGGGATCATAATAAATTTTGCATCTAATTACTATCCACAATGTAATGGTTTGGCTGATTCTTCCAATAAGAACCTCTTAACAATCATTCGTAAGTTACTAGAGAAGAATCCCAAGGATTGGCACACTCAACTTAGATTCGCTCTATGGGTAGATCATACAAGATAGAAGACTTCCATAGGCACCTCCCCTTATCACCTTGTGTATGTCCTAGAACTTGTATTTCCAATTCAATTGAGGATCCCCACTTTACAGTTCATTAATGAGTATTATGATGAAGAAAACAAGTGTGGGGCCCACTTATAGGAGCTATTACACCTTGAAGAAAGAAGAGATGAATCCTTAGAAAAATTTTCCAAGCATCAAGGTGTAGTCAAAAGGTGGTTTGATAGAAGAGCCAAGGTAAAAGCCTTTCAGATTTATGACTTGGTTCTCTACTGGGATAAAGCCCATGACCGTAAGGGGGGCATGGTAAATTTGACAAAATTTGGCTTGGCCCTTACCAGATTTTAGAAATCATGGGAGATAATGCTTTCCGCTTGAAAAATCTCACTGGGGAGGATATCCCACTGCCTGTCAATGGGCAGTATCTAAAGCATTATTTCCAATCTTGAGTTGTTTTCAACTCTTTTCTTATACATAGTTAGAGTAGGTTTTCCTTTCTACTTTGCTTTTGTTTTGTTTTGGTTAGTATAGGTTTGCTTTCGGTTTGGTGTGTTTTTTCTCTGCTTTTGCTTTGGAGGTCTTTTTGTTTTCTTCTAGATGTGTTGCACCTGCATGGCAAATATTCTTTTATCTGGGACTGTTCTGATTATTTCCTTGATGAACTTTAATCAAGTGTCCTGAATGGATGGTTGAGGTCTTCGTTATCGTCACACAACCTAAATGTTTGATTTAAAGAGGATGGTTCACTAGTTTGATTTGAATTTGAAGTATTCTGAAATATTATATCTTTTATACATCTTAAAAATCCTGAAGTTGTAGTAGGATCCTTGTGAGGTCTTCCCAGGTGAAAAATATTATTTCTACTTCAGTGCGACTGTGCTTCTCAGCCCTAAGTGTGAACTTCATTGTACATAGATTGAAATGAAAAAATGAAAAGAAAAGAACATCAAAAGAAGAAAAGAGAAAATATTGAAAATCAAATGAATTCAACTTATCAGGGGTATCTGAATATCTCTATCGGGGATATAGACGCCTGGCGGGCAATATAGCTATGTTCGGGAGAGTCACATCAATAACCTAATCAGGGCTATAGACACCTGAGTGGCAATGAGGCTCTATCCAGGTTACTTTTGGAGTTAGAATCTTTACGTAGCCTGACTTGATTGAACTTGGTTTCTGCACTAGCCCAAGGAGGGAAATGAACTCATGTGCACACACTGGATTTTCAGTCTATGAAGGTTTAGTCCACCTTTGGTTTTGATTCTTTAATCTTGCATTTTGATTGTTTTTCTGATAGTGGGATAGAAACCAGAGATTTTGGGTTCATGATTCTTGTTCATCATCAAATGCTTTGGAGCATTTTCCCAGCAAAGTTGCCATTTGTTGTGCAATTTTTGCACACACGCCCCATTGAAATTAGGGACCCTCTTTTGCTTTCACTCTTGTTGTTTTGGCCCTTTGATTTTGAGGATTTGCATTGCCTTGGCATGAGATTAAAATTTTTATCTTGCTTGCCTAAGTGTTTCCCCCATGTTGCATATTGAAAATCTAAGTTCTGAGCAAAATTTTGGGTTTTTCCACCTCATCTAGATTTTCCCAGATTTCATTCAAAGTCCAGCAAAGCAAATAAACATTGCAATTCAGAGAATTTGGTTCTTCGCAGAAATCTGCCTAGGCCGGATTTTTCTGAAATTCCGCTTTGTCGTTGGGTTTTCAAATTTCTTCAACTTGTCTTGCTTTGTGCGATTTGTGAGGGTTGTATTTAGTCAATCTTTGGGGATTCTTGTGCCATTATGCTCTATCATTTGTGTTCTATTGAGTTGAGGAGTTTATTCTTTGCGAATTGTTGTATTTGGTGGTGATTTCCTGGACATTATTGTTGCTGTTCTTTGTTGAGCACCAATAAACTATCATTTGTTATTTCTAAAATCAATTTCCACTTCATCAAATGGTATGTATATGTTTTCTTGCTTTTGATTGATGAATGTAAGTAGTGCTTTGGCATTTTAGACTTGCTTCAAGTTTGACTTCCTGTATGTTTGGGCATTTTGTGGCTTGCTCTGTGCGTTCATGGTTAAAATTTAGGGTTTCATGCCTAGGGCATCCCCATTGCATCTTAATTTTCTTTTGAATGAGCCTAGAATTCAAGGAAGATCTATAGGAGGTTCAACTTAAACTGGTTCCATGCCAAGGTCCTCAAATTTGTGATCTTTTGATCAATTTGAGTGAGGTCATGAGAGAACATTGATATTTGGTTTTCTGTCAACCTTGGAATTTTCCTACGCTGGTGAATTTTCCCAGGTTTCCTTGTCCCCTCCATTTTCCTGGAATGTGTGGAAAATCCAGAACTTTTCCTTTTTCATGGAATTTTAGTCCAGTCGGATTTTCCCGGTTTCTTTGTGATGCTTTGTGGAACTAAGAAATTGGGTGAAATGGATGAGTTTAATGATAAATTCTTAACATTCCATGCTTTTAACTGATAAATTACACAATTTTTTATGCATCTTTTCTTCATTTTGATGAGCTTTAGTTGATTTTGTGCCTTCTTCATAAAAATCCGCATGGACTGGATTTTTTCGAAATTCCCCTCTGGCCTGGATTCCGCAGTTGGCTTGAAATCCCAAACTATGAAATTGTGCTTCAACGATATTTTTGTGTTGATTTTGATCTTTTCTTGGGTTTATTTGGATGATGAATACATTACTGATGATGGGCTAATCTTGATTTTCATGTTATAATGGATATTGATGTTGGTTTTTGCTGAGTGCAGGCTGAGTCTAGCATGGTAGCAACTAGAAGGAAAAGGTTCTAATGAAGATATATAAGCAGATTAGGCAGGTTGAGGATTCCCTGATTGATATTCATGGTAGGTGCATCTCTTTCTTGAGGTGATGATCGGAAGAAGAAAATAGAGTTAGAGCAGTTGAAGGAATGGTGGCAAAATGTATACTTTCTAGTCGATGAAGACCCAGTTGTTGAACACTAGTTTGATGATGTGGCTACTTATATTGCCATTATGGATTAATATCAGGCCCTTAAGATTGATTGGGAAGAGGTTGTTGAGCACTCAGGAGATGAAGTTTAATCTATGAAAGAAATTCAAGTATTGGTTACTCCACCATTGGCCGACTTGAAGAGGTGCACTAAGGATAAGGAGAGGGCAGTTAATGCAAGGATACATTGGAATTTGTGCTTCCCTATTATTTTCCATGCATTGGTCTGAATTATATTGGAGATCCCAGGCCCACCTGGATTGAGTTCAAGCATTTAATGCTAATTCGTTTTATTTTGAATTCTCCTTGGGCCGAACTATTTTATAGCCATTTATTATTGTAAACATTAGTTGGGCCGACTTGTTTTAGGTGATTTTATTATTGTAAACCCCAACTAGGCTAACATGCTTTGGGGGTTCCTATAAATTTGGCACTCTGCCTCATTTGATGGATATAGAATAGAAAAGACAGATAGTTCTTAGAGTGAATTAAGTAGTAGAGCTGAGGTAGAAATTAGGACATTTTGAGCAAGTGTTGTAACAGAACATTGGAATTGTTGTTGTCATTCGATGATTCAATACAATTGAAGATATTGTGATTTTCTTGCGATCTATTTCGTGTTGACTTATCTTGCATGGTTCTTATGATTCTATCTTTGAAATTGCTCAAGGTCATTTGATGTATGTTACATTTAGATTTAGATATGATTCAATGGTGTTTATGGTTTGATGTTTGAAGTGTTTGCAGCAATCCCTGGTCCATACTTTTTGCAGCTAGCTGATTGTTAGTTGCTTTGCAAAGTTAGCATGGACCTTATATTTATTGTGCTTAGTTCAATTGTGAAGTTTATCTGTTTCAATTGCAATTGGGTTGTTTTGAATGAATGTTCATGATCAAAAAATCTTTAATACCTTGGAAGATTGCACTGTTTCTATAAGATTGTAGATTTATCTAGGTTAAGCAGGAATTAGTTTATGAGGGATTGGTCCATTTCAAGTATTTCATCATTTACATTGTTAATCTTAGGAGTAGTTTTAATTTATTAATCTCTCTGAAACCCTAATATTTTGTTATTTCTTTATCATTTGGGTTAGATTTAGGATTGAAGTATCATCATATTGCTAGATCTGATAAATTAAAGATTCAGTATTTGCTTGTAGTAAGGTCCCTTTGTGATTACCAACATTTTCACATTTATCACTGAGTTGTTTATGCATTGTCAAAACCTGACATTAGAGACCTTGGGGATATCTCTTGAGGCTTGCTGATAGAGATTTACCTTTCAAGAGAGATAGGATTTCATATTTTGTCTGAGTTGTTGCTGTGCAGAAAACATCATCAACAGGCTCAAATAGTGCAAGAAGATGAATGTGAAAGCAAAAATTATCTTAGTCATGTTGTTACTCCAGAAGTGGGAGAATCTTTGATGATGAGAAGAAAACTACTAAAGGCGTCCAAGGAGAAGGAATCTACATAAAGGAGGACCTTGTTTAAAACTGCATGCAAATGTAAAGGTAAAGTATGCAAAGTTATAGTAGATTCAGGTTCCACTGATAATATGGTATCATGTGAAATGGTAGATATATTGAATTTGGTGAAAGTTCCTCATGAATCACCCTATAGGGTATCTTGGTTGAATGATGATCAATCCCTTTTAGTTAATGATAAAGTTTTAGTTGAGTTTCAGATTGGAGGATATAAAGATAAGGTAATTTTTTATGTTTCACCCATGAGTTGTTGTCAGTTATTGCTTGGGAGACCGTGGAAATATAATAGACATGCCATATATGATGGAAGACAAAACACCTATCAAATTGAGAAAGATGGGAGTACTTTTACATTGACTCCATTGCTTGAAGATGTGAAAGAGCAAAGCAAGGCATCAAGAGTGATCATGATGGGTAGAAAGGAGTTCATAAAGGTTGAGGAAGACAAAAACAAAGTGTGTGCAACCACTACAAAGGAAGAGGATGTTAAGACAAGTGTAAAGCATGATACAAAGTTGGAAAGAAGAGATGATGTGTTGGTGTCAAGTTCTAAGACAAAGAAGGCCCAAGATGAATTGTTTGTGAAGATGCAAAATGAGTTACAAAAGCATGATGAAGTTGTGGTAGGGACAATAGTTTGTCCTATGATTGTAAAAGAGGTTAAGGGGCAGTTAAATACTGTCAAGACAGTGGTAAATAAGTTTGATAATGTAAAGGTTCTAAGGACAGAGAATCTGGTGCATAATACCAGAGGAAAGGATGAAGTGAGTCAAGTAGAAAGGCTAGGACAAGTGCATGAAGATAGGTATGCTATAGGGACAAGGTAGAGGATAGTTGGTACAGGTCTATTGATAGATATTTAAGAAAATTTAGCATTATTTCCTAAAGGAAGAACATTCAAACAACAACCATCAATTGAAGGACAGTCTTTTCAAGCAAGGAACTGGTTCAAAGACAAAGATGGTGCAAATTTTTATTTGTTGACCCATTGGAAAGGGTCACTAGAAGAAGATGTAGGATGGAGAGCCTTCAATGATCATAGGCAACATGTTCTTTGTGTTATACAGTCCTCAAGGGACTTGAGGTCTTCCTTTAGGCCAGGTGTATGGTGCAAGGGCATCATGAAGGGTTGAATTTGCAGGTTTGTGAAGTAAGGTCTTCTAGGTACATTTTGGTATGTTAAGTTTTGTGATCATTCCAATAAGGTCATTTAGACCATTTTGTTATGTAATGATTCTTTTCTAGAGGTCTTTAGGTTGTCCAATTTCAAACATTGGCAAAAATTGCAAAAATGTAAAAAATTGCAAAAATTAAAAAGTTGTCAATGTGAAAAAGTGCAGAATTGTAAACTTGAAGAAGCCCAACAGTCATGGGAATTCAAAGGGTAGTTAGAGACATTATAATAGGTTGGTTAAGGTATATATATGTGAAAAACTTGATAAAGGAAGGTTGTTGAAGGTTTTTTCAAAGAATTGATCAATAAAACTTTTGTTCTCATTAAAATTTTGTGTTATTTTCATTCTCAGTGTTGTTGCAGAGGTTTTATACAGTCCGTACAACATCCATATGTCCCAAATTGTATTGGATATAAGATAAATATGTATTAACATACTTTTGGCTTTTGTGGGACTAAAATCCAACAAGTTTTAAGAGATTGGTGTTTGATTCTCTAACTACAGATATGAGATTTTTGTGTTAAGGGTTTTGAAGACTTAAAAAAATGTAATGATTGGCCATTCCACCTATTGTATTTGTTGTGGCTCAGTGGAATGGGCCTAATTAGGTAGGATTAGGTTTTTAAATGTTTCTTGTGAGTAGGGAAGGTTGTATGGGGTTCTGGGCATGATGCCCTAGTTGGCAAATCCAAGAGTTTTGGGTGAAATTAAGTGGTTTGAGAAAGGAAATGGTTGAAATCCTTTGGGGAAGTATCTTGTGAGGGATTTTTAAGCATGTGTAGGCTTTTTTTGGTGAGTTAGAAGCACTAGAAAAGAGAGAAAATGTTTGGAGTGGTCTTTTTCAATAAACCCTCCTTGGAAAGGCTTAAATTGAGGGTTTTGTGATTAGTGATGTTAGAGGGATTTTCATTTGGAAAGATTGGTGGATTGTGATTTTTTGTAGGTTGTTTTAAGACTATCCAAGGTTTTTTTGGTTTGGAAGTGAGTTTAAAATAGGGATGCTTTGTAAAAGTGGGCTAATTGGAGCCCTGAATAGTGTACCAGTCCATTTTAGGGGCTGATGTTCCAAAATAGTACATGAGATTTTGAAGTATACTAAAGTGGAGGAAAATTGGTATTTGAAAAGCCAATTGAGAAGTGGGTTTGTTGAGTATTTTGGTAGTTGTGGTCAAGAAACCCTTGTTGTAGGCCTATAAGGGAATAGGAAGAGTTATTTGAGAAAACACCATAGTTAGGGTTTTGGAGATTAAAGGCCTGTTGAAACAAGTTGAATTTGTGTTGGTTGATTGATTGCTTCCTTGCTCTACATCACCCGGGGCCCCTTTTCTTCCCCATCCACCCTCTCAAGGGGGAATACCCTACCATATTTTTTCTTTCCTTCATCCTATCCACTTCCCTGCGACATCGGGGCATCATCTAACATTCTTTTCTTATATTGAGTCATTTGTGTTTTATTTTTCTTCAAAAAACTATTATTCTAATAGTATTTTGAAGAGGGGAAAAATGTAGACACCTGAATTTGATCACTTCCATATGGTCAAATTCACCCTTTGCATTCCTCTATTTCACATCCCTAATCCATGTTAATTAAATAATTTATTATTTGATTAATATTTTGTCTTCTCTTAATGTCCTAGAGGTATTTAATAAATCAATTCAATACCTTACCCCTTTCACCTCTAAATTAAATAAATATCGCAATTTATTTAATTTATTCACTTTAGCCCAAATGAATTAAATCAATTACTAATTCATCTTTTTCTCTCTCCTCATGTCACATCTGTTAGGGTTAGAAATGGCATATATCTAACAATTAAATGTAGATTAAATTAATAAACAGAGAAACTAAAACACACACAGAATAAATGTTAACACAGAGAATTTAACGTGGTTCACCTAATCTGGGCTACATCCACCAAACTGTAGCCATCCAATACTTTTATTATCTAGTAAAACCCTATTACAATCTTGTGAATAATCACATTTTTCATCATACAATAATACCCATCCGAACCCCTTTTTAACAAGCTTAGAAGCTTCTAGATTTTAGGGTTCTACAAAATCAGATTTTTCCTTTTTCATTGATTTTTTCCTTTTTCAGTGATCATGCAAAAAAGTAGGAAAAAAAAATTCTTGGGGGCTGCCGCCCCCAAACCCCCTCCCGGGGCCCATCTCGGTCTCGAACCCCAGCAAGGACAGGGGACCGGGGTGTACAGTATACCATGGGCTATATAGTATAGCATGATCAGTCGCCACATACCAACAATCTCCCACTTGGGTACTGATCAAGCTCCACACCAACACAATCTCCCACTTGGAGACTGATTCTGGATGACACTGCTGCAATTACAGCTCCCATTAGAAATAATTACCTTGAACCCTGCTGCTCTGTTATACTTGAATTCAACCTTGAAGACCAACTGAAGTTGAAGAGGAGCTCAACTTCTCCCTGGTCACTGCCTTCGTAAACATATCCGCTGGATTGACATCTATATGTATCTTGTCCAGCTTGACCTTTCCATCCTCCAACACTGACCGAATGAAATGATATCTCAACTATATGTGTTTTGTTTTAGAATGCAAAGTAGAATTCTTTGCAAGATGTATAACACTTTGGCTATCTATAAACAAGTAATTTTCAGCCTGTTGTTTTCCCAACTCCTCCATGAAAAGTTGCAACCATATCATCTCCTTTGTTGCCTCTGTTGTAGCAACATACTCTACCTCTATGATGGATAAAGCAACCACCTTCTACAAGTGAGAAATCCAACTCACTACTGTCCCACCAACTGTAAATACATAACCTATGATACTCCACCTGGTATCTATATCCCCTACTAAATTTAAGTCAACATAGCCTTTTAAATCAGTATTAGAGCCCCCAAAACATAAACACTTATTGGATGTACCTCTCAAATACCTGAGAATCCATTTTACCACATTTCAATACTCAACTCTGGGATGACTCAAATACCTGCTAACAACTTCTATAGCATGTGCAATATCTGGTCTCATGCATACCATGGCATACATCAAACTACCTACAACTGAAGCATATGGTACCTTGGACATTTTTTCTTCCTCCTCTTGTGTCTTTGGACACATATCCTTAGTCAATTTGACATGACTAGGCAAAGGTGTGCTGACATCTTTTGCATTCTCCATATGAAATCTCTACAACACCTTTTCAACATAATTAGCCTGAGATAAAAATAATTTTCTATTTTTTCTATCTCTACAAATTTTCATACCAAGGATTTGTTTTGCTGCCCCCAAATCCTTCATAGCAAAATAATTTTCTAACTGTTGTTTTAACTCACTTATGTGATCCATGTTAGACCCAGCTACAAGCATGTCATCAACATATAAACACAAAATAATGTAGCTGTCATTATCCAACCTCTTAAAATAAACACAATTGTCAGAATTACACCTGCTGTAGCCTTGCTCAGCCATAAAACTATCAAATTTCAAGTACCATTGCCGAGGTGCTTGCTTCAAGCCATATAAACTTTTATTCAATCTGCACACTAGTTTCTCCTTACCTTTGACCTCAAACCCTTGTGGCTGTTCTATATATATTTCTCTTCCAAATCACCATGGAGAAAGGCTATTTTAACATCAAACTGTTCTAAATGCAAATCTTCAGCAGCCACAATACTTAAAACAATACGAATAGAAGTCATTTTAACAACAGAGAAAAAATCTCATCAAAATCAATACCCTTTTTCTGTGCAAATCCCTTTACAACTAATCTAGCTTTAAATCTTTTCTTACCTCCATCCTCCTCTTTCAGCCTATAAATCCATTTGTTTGGTAAAGCCTTTTTACCTCAGGCAACTTGCATAATTCCCAAGTCTTATTTTTCAGCAATATTCCATTTCTTCCATTCCATGCTCCCCATCAACCTTTTGGTATCCACCTACATAGCTTCATCATAATATTCTTGGGGTTCACTCAAAGATCGCTAACAAAATAGTATACAAAGAGGGGAGAGAATATTTTGGAGGTCTACTTATCCTTGAAGATCGCCTAACAGAGTTTGTAGTATTTGTTGTTGCTTTTATTGCCCAACATGAGGAACCATCAAAACATCATTGTTGGGAATATCATCCAACACTACATAATCATTTTCTTTCTTCTCATGCAGCAGTAATGCAGATCTTTGTACAACACTTTTTCATTGAATATGCATATCCTCACAATTTTCCATTTTCAAAATCCCAAAGCCTATAACCAAATTCATCAATGCCATATCCAACAAATACACATTTCTTTGATTTTGCATCAAGATTGGTTCTATTTTCAGAATCTACATGTGCAAATGCTTCACAACCGAAGGTTTTGAGAAAAAAATAACTCACCTTCTTACCTTTCCATGCTTCCTCTGGAATACCACAACCCAAAGGATTAGAGGGACCTCTATTAATTAAATAAACAACAATGTTTATAGTCTTTTCCCACATTTTTAAAGGTAGCCCAACATGCAATCTCATAGTCCTGCACGCCCATTATTGTCCTATTCATACCAGCCACTCCATTTTCTTGTGGAGTCCTGAACCATTTTCTTCTACTAATACCATTAGAGGAACAATAATCTTCAAACTCTTTACTGCAATACTCACCACCATTATCAGATCTGAGACATTTTATCTTTTTACCTATCTCATTCTCAACCAAGCTTCTCCATTTTTTGAAAGTTTCAAATACATCAAATTTTTGCCTAAGAAAATAAATCCATACCTTTCTAGTTGCATCATCAATGAATGTAATATAATGTAGAGAGCCACCGAGAGAAGATACTTCAGCTGGTCCCCATACGTTCGTATGCACAAGCTCCAATTTCTCATCTTTCTTTTGCTTCCCATCCTTGAGAAAACTAACTCTCTTTTGTTTTCCATACACATAACTTTCACGGAAATCCATATTAACACATTTTAGACTTGGTAAAACATTATTTGAATGAAGTACTTTCATACCTTTTGCACTCATATGCCCAAGTCTATTATGCCATGATGCTGGTCCGGAGTCACATCAAGCGTATGATCTTCTACCTTAACTGTAGAAATTGTTTCGAACATTGACCCTTTTCGTAACAATTAAAGTAGAAGGAACAATATGACCTGTACAAAGATATAAGGTGCCTACTTTCACACCTTTTGCTACTACTAAGGCACCCTTTGTGACCTTCCAATTTTATCACTAAATGTAACAACACAACCTTCATCATCTAGTTGCCCTATTGAAATTAAATTTCTGCTTAACTTTGGAACATGCCTTACCTCATGTAGTAGCCAATGATTCCCATTCTACAACTTAATCTTGATTCTTCCCTTTCCAACAATCTGACAGGGTTCGTTATCTCCTAAATAAACCAGCCCAAAATCCCCTTGGACATAATCAAGAAAATAACTTCTATGGGGGTAGCATGAAATGAAGCCCCTGAATCTAACACCCAAGAATCATCAACATTATCAAGGGAAAGAATCAAAGCATCCTCATCAGATTTATTACTTACCACATTTTCCTCTTTACTTCCTTCATTTTTGTCTCCTTTATTTTTTCGAGACCAGCAATCTTTCTTCAAATGACCTAGCTTACCATAGTACCAGCAATCCTTCTTGTTTCTAGATTGGGACCTTCTGTCCTTTGATTTTCCTCATGACTTCCCATGATTTTCAGAATCATTTCCTCTCTCCTTTGTTCTGCCCCTGCTTTCTGCATTCAAAACATTGCCTAATGTGGATGTTCCACCTGAGCTTTTCCTACGGATTTCCTCGCTCAAAATAACACCAACAACATCATCAAATTTCAATGTATTCAAACCAGAAACAGAATTGCTAACATCCATTACCAAGCTATTCCAGCTTTTAGGAAAAGAACACAAAATCAAAAGAGCCCTAACTTCTTCATCAAAGTTTACTTTTACAGAAGTTAATTGACTGGTGATCGTATTAAACTCATTTAAATGATCAGTAACTGACCCAATTTCTACCATTTTCATATTAAATAAACGCTTCATAAGAAATACCTTATTCGAAGTGGAAGGCTTTTCATATAACTTCACCAGGGTTTCCATCAACTCTTGAGTTGTCTTTGCTGTTGTAATATTGAATGCCACCGATTGTGCTAGGCACAAACGAATACTGCCAAGAGCCTTTCTATCCAAGATCTCCTAGTCCTCATCTGACATTGCTGCGGGTTTCTTGGTTTTCCCTTCCAATGGCCACCATAAATCCTTCTAATAGAGATAGTCCTCCATCTGCATCTTCCATAACTGATAGTTCTGCCCATTAAACTTCTCAACCTTCTTACCCTCGTCTGCCATTGCTCCCACTCAACTGTGAGACTCCCACTCAACCGTGAGATCTATCCTACAGACGATAATCGAAACACAACTTGCTCTGATACCACTTGTTAGGGTTAGAAATGGCATATATCTAACAATTAAATTTAGATTTAATTAATAAACAGAGAAACTAAAACACACATAGAATAAATCTTAACATAGATAATTTAAAGTGGTTCACCCAATCTGGGCTACATCCATCAAACTACAGCCATCCAATACTTTATTATCCAGTAAAACCCTATTACAATCTTGCGAATAATCACATTTTTCATCATACAGTAATACCCATCTGAACCCCTTTTTAACAAGCTTAGAAGCTTCTAGATTTTAGGGTTCTACAAAATCGAATTTTTCCTTTTCCATTGATTTTTCCTTTTTCGGCAAGGACAGGGGGTCGGGGTGTACAGTATACCATGGTCTATACAGTATACAATGATCATTCGCCACATACCAACAACATCTTCCATAATCCTCTTTTATTCAGATTAACCTAATTAATCTGTTATTAGGATGTGCACACCCCTAATCAACATTAGGGTCACATCCTCCATAATCTCCCACTTGCCTCTAATTTTTCATTGGCCTACCTAATCCCATATTTGCACAACCTTAATCATCTAATTAATCTAACCTAATATTCATGCCATTTATGGCATGCATCCTTAGTCAACCAACATTAAATTCTTTCTGTATTTGGAGAAGGCACCCCCTTCCCTATGTGAATTTTTAATTCACAATTAATCTTCCAATGCATTTTAAGGAATTTTAAATTCCTTCTCCCATCTCCATGAGGATTTGTGAGGAATTTTTAATTCCTCACATGTCCTATCAAGCACATGTAGACAAGGACCTACTTTATGAGAAGATCTTGTTCCTTCCCAAGGTACAACCTAGTACCTCCATGTCACCTCCACATCACCCTTTCCTTCCCACATCATTTTCCACATGTCAAGATGTGAGGGCTTGTGAGTTCTCAACTCACCCTAGCCCTTGATCTCTTCCACCATGGATTCATCTTGACCCTCCATTGCTTTAGAGGCACTTCCCCTAAAAGTAGAGGAAATTCTCTCATTTGGCAATCACCAAGACTTCACTTTAGCAACCAAGCATTGAAGCACTTAGCAATTTTCAAGCCATCTGCCATTGTTGCAACATTTTGAGCTTCCATATTGCATCCATTCAACTACCCACATCCACCATTGCATTCATCCTCACTTTAGCTTCATTTTGCACTAAGATTTGTGTCATTTTTCCAAGCAAGGAGCATAAAATCAAGCATCAAAAAGGGCCAACCAAACTCATCAGTTTGAACAAGGTAACTCACTTCCTTTTCTTTTTTTTTGTTCAAATTTAACTAGGCCAATCTTGAGTGTTTGTTTTGTGTTTCTTTCCTATACATTTGATTTTCACTTGCATTATAAGTAGGTTAGAACACTTGCGAAAAATACATGTTCTGATAACATATGGATGGTAGGTGAAAAGATAAAGGTTGATTCATACATATAGATGCATACTTTATGAAAGTATAGAATATTTATAGGCTTGTAAATTGTTTGCATCAAAAAAGATAAAGATGTACATGAATGTCCCATATGTTGAAGTTTAGAAAAAATATACTTGAGAAATATAAAGGATAAGTTCTTTGTGGTGTGATAATGAGATAATGTTATGAGAAAATGGAGTTGTGAAAAAATGGTTATAAGGGGATTAAAATCTAAAAATGTAGTGTTACTCTAGCCATCCCCTACACATTCAAATGCTATGATGTGTGGTACAAAAAGGCATACGTCATGTCCTCAAAGAAAATATTTTTTGTTGGAAGATATAGACCACTTTATTTCATTGGTGTCCCAAAGTATCCAAATCCCATTCCCTGAAGTTAGACACCACTTTCCCAGGTTCAATGGAAAAAAAATTAATCAACAAACAATAATTTGTAATCATTCAATGATTTAATGGGAGACTATGAGATTAAGGAAAAATATTAGGTGCCATGAATCTCTTTTTGAAATCCTTAAAGGAAATGCAAGATATTGGTTCTCTAATTTTCCAATGCTTTCTATTGCTTCATGGAAATAATTTAAAATAGTATTTGTTGATCAATTTGGTGAAAGAATAGATGTGAATTTATTGATCAATGAAATTATTCACATTTAGAAAGATGAAGAACCAGTTCCTATTTTTAATACAAGGTTTATGAAGATTATGAGAAATATTCTAAAAAACATTAGGCCAAATGATTCAATGTGTCTAGTATTATATTTAGGTGCACTCAATGAATTGATGGGTTTCTTATTAGGGATAAAAATCCTACATCAATTCAACTAGAATATAATATGGCTAGAGACATTGAAAATGACCTAGAATTTTTAATCATGAAGGGTGTTGTGTCTGAAAGTGTTGATAATTGTAAAGTAAGTTATGTGGATGAGTAGTTTGAACTAGGAAATAAAGGTAGCTATCATGGAAAAGAAAATTTATAGTTATAGTTAATAAATCAAAGAAGTATTCAAGTACTAAGGGGCTCTAAGGAAAGTGTCAGACTAAATAATTCTTAATTGAATCTCAAAGGATTAAGAAATAGAATTAGAACTAGAGGATAAAATATCCAAAAATTAAGTTAGTGTTGAATTTAGTTGAATCCTTGTTGATGAATTAGTGGAAGAAGGATACAAAGTTCTTCATGGTTCAAAGTATGCTCATGAACCTAAATTTATTGACACTGATACATTAGTTCCTTATTCATGGCTCATAACCTTCATGGCTAGTGAGCACAATCTTTCAAATGTTCCTCCCAATGTTTCATATAAGCAATTTGACTTATCTTGGCTGACCTATGATCTCAAGATTGTAATACAGGAATTTATAATTAGATGGTTAGGTTTGATGCACACATAGGTTCATGAGAAGATCACTATTGAATGAGTCATACAATTGAGTGGGGGGGGGTTGAAATAGTTATACCAAATTAAAACATCAAAACCCTCAACAGTAATCAGATCCACAAGCATTCATTCAACCCTTAATCTATTGTAATGTTTAAACATGAACAGAAAATAACAAAAAATGAAATAACCAACACCATACACAAGAAAAAACTTAGAGATTTATGTGGAAAACCCCATAAGGGAAAAACCACAATGAGTATTAGCTCATAATATAAGTAATTGTAAAACATGTACAAGGAGGCTCACTGCCAGAATAGGACACACTGCCCAAAAAATGCTCACATCCTAGGCTCACTACTATAATTGAAAGAAGATAAAAGATAGAATGTTACATAAAGAACATGATCTTAATGCAATAGAGAATCCACCACAATAACTTCAACAACATTTTTAGTCTTCAAAAAATCAAGATACCTCAACTCATTATATTCAACAATCTTGCATTATAGCTCACACCGCATTTTACACTTTTGCACTTAATTTCACATCACAAAACTCAATTCTATTCCACACCCCATCTCGCATCAATGCACCTTGCATTTATACCATCCACAACTTGAAAAACATCTTCAATTCAGCTATACTCACCTTACACTTTACAAATTCAAAATAGGTCGACACTAAGCATTCCTGTGGTGGATAGGAATGAAAGTGGACCAATTTAAAACTTAATTGGGACCCAAATCAACACTCACATGCCATGACACACCATCATCAATACTTAAACATCTTTGAATGTAGTGTAAACACCAGGTTGGTTGTCATTTGTGCAAACACCATTAAACTTTGAATTACATTTTTCCCCAAATCCAAGGACAACTTGAGAACCACACACCACACTTCATGACTATCTAGAATATTCCTCTATGATCTTGAAATACATCAAAATCCTTTGCAACAACTCGCACCTCTAGAATGTACACAACATGTACACTCAGACTACACCACCAAACACTGCAACTCTAAAATCTATCTTCCAAAGCACCAAACCACAAATCCTCTTGATGTAGGCAAGATATCAACACCATCAACATACCTTCAAAATTGTAAGACCTGAAGAACAATTGTGGAGGAACATGGAGCGAAAAAAATTATCCTAGACACCTCTATAAGCAACACTATGAATCTAGTTCACATACTGCTAAACAAAACTTCTTTTGTACATCTATCCAGAAGCCCAAATTTTGGATATAAAAACTCTAAACACCTCTAACCAGCATATCCAAACCAAACAAGCAGATTTTCAACCCAGAAGAAATGCGAAGCAAAACCATAACACCTCTACAACATCCTATTTCCTTATTTTATCAATTTTCTCAATATCCTCGACATACTTATCACTACCACAATCATAAATAGAATCTTATCAAAGTAACACTAGAGGTTAACATCAACAACTTAATTGATGACAACATAATGCAACTAATAAAAGAAACAATCTCTCTCAACCACTGCACAATTTTCACTAATGACAACACAAGCTTGTTGACATTAATGACAACATCTTCATACTTGCAACAATCACAACATTCAAGAATTCTCAAATTTCATGGAGCATTTCTAGTTTGTAGATAAAGGCATGTGAACAAGATATTTTACCAAATCCTTGCATGGTGAAGCTAGAATATGGCTAGTATTTTTTCTTGCTCATTATTTCTTCAATTGGAAGGATCTTGTAGAAACTTTCAATGATAAATATATATGTAATATTGATAATGTGTATCTTGTTGATAATTATGTAGTTAATACATAATTATGCTTAGTAGTTTTCCAATTAGGGAAAGTTTAAAATTTGGTGATGTAAAAAATGGGGAAAACAACTAGCTATGGTTGGGAACAAGAACCTTTTGGATGTAGAAAAAATATTTGAATATGTGATCAAATACTACTACCCATCCATTATGATACAAAGTTATAAAAACCAGTACAACATGATAGGGGAAAAGAGAGACTAGACATAATCCAAAAATAGAAACTAAAGAAAAATACATAAAGAAACTAAAAATAGACACAACAAAAACTCCTACCTAACATGTGTACATGGTAGGTGACTCCTACCTCAATTTTTTCCAAAATGTTCATGAAAACTTGTTAACATGCTAGGAAAAATATATGTTTGTGTAGAAAAGAGAAAAATACCCATGAAGTGCTTATAAACTCAATAGTTATTTTATGATCATGAAGATGAATTTATAACTCATTAAGTGGAAGAACCCTCTAAATAATACATCATGAGCAAATAACCATTTATCATGAATAAATCTTTAAAACTACTTGAAGCATATCATGCATATCATTAGTTATACCTTCATATAATGCATCAAACACACAAACATCCCATCTTTAAATGAATTCATAATAATTTAGAGTAGAGAAGGACCAACCTTGAGCTATATGAATGTCATGTAAAACCTAATGTGAATTAACCTCCATTGAAGAAAATATAGAACCTACATCATAAGAAATATTTTTGGTGAGCATAGAACCATTTTTAGATGAAACAATTTCATTCTTGTTCTCTATAGTAATTGAATTAGGTGTTCCATGGTCTTCTAATGCTAGCTTTGCATTTTCAAATTTATCAAACCAAGTATTTTCTTTATAACCTACAAAGTGGAAGCAATGACTCTTTCTCCACATAAGAAATCATCATCAAAAAATTTCAAACACAATCTTGATTTAAAAGAGACATCTTCATATGTTTAATCATCTTGTATTCCTTTGTGAAAACCCATACCAACTATATAGTTTCTAGCATTATCCTTTATTACTTGTTTAGAAATTCATATGTGTTATCTAGAATGTGTGTACAATAAATTTCACATAGTTTATCAATATCATGAGAAGGATCAAAATAAACTATCTAACACATGCATATTAACCTTTTCAAAATAAAAAATTTCAAACATTAAGTCATGTTTTACATTTTCCTATAACTTTATCTCTATAATATTTTGTTCGGGAAATTTGAAGACTTTATACTTAGGCTACATGCTAGTTGGAACAAGTCCTTGTCCTTATGTCTTTCATTCTTAAACCATCCTTTAGCCTTAACTTCTACTACTTTTGTTTCCATTAGTTCACTAGTGTTTGTAAAATTTAATGAATCTAATTTTGGAGTAGACAAAGGAGCTAATAGAAAATCGTGTGTACTTTCCTTTCTCCTAGTTACACTTTTAAAAAAGGTTGCTCAGCTGTCAAAGAAAAGGATGATGTTGCATTTTCAAACTTCCAATTATCATGATCAATATTCAAATATGAAGGAATATAGTATTCTTCTTCACTCAAAGAACTATGATATTCACCCTCATTTTCCTCATACTACAAGTTATATATTTCAACTCTTATTTTATCATAAGATTTTATTTTTGAGTCAATTTGGCTATTTCTTGAAAATTGCTCTTGACCCAAAATTGTGAAATTGAAGCATTCAATTGGTGAGGATAAATTTTTTTATTTTTTTTGGTCGTACATGAATTTAGTCTATAGGTTGATGACTCCATTCTTGCATGATAAATTTTGTAAGTTTATTTATAAAAACATTTGGAGTATGTTCTTCAATCTAATTTTCTTTCCAAACCCCACATAGAATCAAATCATCCTCAATTTTAATAGCTTCTTGTTTTGAAAATTTAAGATCACATACCTTTGTTAGACACACAAATAATTGGAGGGGGTGAATCAATATTTATTGCTTTTACTTTAAACCGTTGCATTCAAAATATTATGAAAACATAACCAATGGAAATGCAATTAATGAACACAATCACACAAAGGAACACCATATTTACATGGATACCTAGAATGGAAAGACCACGGTGAGAAGATTTGCTTGGAACTACTACCCAAATCCAGCCTCACAATAATAATATAGAACTTACAATAATTTTGTAGGCACCAACCCATAGGAATTACAACCCTAAAGGGAGACACCACTCCCCTTGAATTCTGATTTATAGGCACCAACTTATAGAAGACACCAATCCCCTTGAATTCTGATTTATAGGCACCAACCTATAGGAGACACCAATCCCCTATGACTGAGCTACAACATAGTCACTAAGCACCAACTCAGATTAAGAGGCTTCAACCTCATGTTACAAAAAGAAATATAGATCTTCTTTCACACAATTTTCTTCACACCACGAGGCAAACACATCCTATGATGATATCTCTTTTTTTTTCAACACACTTGACTTCTCTCTTCACCTTGCACATAAATTACTCATATGTTTCTCACATCCCACACACCCACTCTAATTTTCATGAAATGATTCACAATATATATCTATTTCATCATATTAACAATATCTCATTTTAGCCTAAAACCCTTTAACACCATTTATAATTAGCCATGTTGGCCAAGGATAAACCTTAATTCAAAATGATATGAAACGTGTAGTTAGCTCGACCCCAAATCAAATATATTACACTAATGCAAGATGATGTCATGCACTTCCTTCCATTTTCTTAACTAGTCCTATTTTACCTTTGTATGCTTCATCTAGCTAGTGCACACTTCCCTTCACTGACACAAACACACAAACACACAAACATTGTACATAGTAAACCAAAAAGTACAAACTTCACTTTGTCATGAACTATCGTGTAGCTCTGTAACTCAAATCTGTTGCAATTGTAGATTAAGATACTTCATGTGTAGACTTAGTTAACTTCCAAACCGCAAGCCATAACAACGACTAGCAGTAGAATGCGGTACCAAAAACAATGACAGTTCAATATAGTGCAAAATCTTCTTTTGAAACACAAACCAAGTAGAATACTATCGGAAACACTTCCAAACTTCCATAAAGTTAGTAGACAAATAGGAACCACCAATACTATATGTACCCTGACTTCCCATGTTTTCCTTTTCAATAATGATAATATTAACATTTTGCAACATTTACAAATGACATATTGCTTTCACATATATTTGACATCAATGATAGTCACCAACACTTTAAACATCAACGATATGTTAGTTCTCAAAAACGCTGGTTGAAAAACCTCAAGAGGTTGCCAAGCTCTTGGTATGTTTTAGGCTAATGAGCAAGTCCAAATAATGTATCTAAACCTTCTTCTCTTCAGGCTCTACCAGACCTAGGTGGGTATACCTATGAAAATGAAGCAAACTTAAACTATGTGACTTAATTAAATCTATGTATCTATCATAGTGGCATAAAGTGTAATAGATGATGGCTTATTGACTATTTTACTCCTAATGTAATAGTTGAAATATGAATGTTTTGAATAAGATTTTATGGAGTTCTAAAATGGAATTGGTATGACCAGTGCCTACTTCTATTGGGTTAATGGAGTCAAGAGGTGAAAGATATGTGACTTACTTACTGGCTACAATTCTAATTGCTTGGCATTTGTGATTGTTTATACCTTGTATAAACATGCAAGAATGTAACTATCAAGTTCTTCTTATTGATCCAAATGACCTTTTTCCAGATTACTGTGATTAATTAATAGAATTTAATCCTTCCTTGAAGGAGCCAGTTAACTGAACCACACAAGAACAACAAATGTGCCTTGATAAATTGAAAAATATCCTTGATACATCAATTTAAATAATAAAGAAATGTCAACCTTGGAGACAACCTGATAATATTTTTCACTTAATTCAACAAACAATTGACACCGTAATTGGATTACCAAATTAAGCCTTCTTGTCCATTATATTATTTCAAAGGATTTTGCAATAAATAGCATAATTTTTTGTTTCAGTAATTGATCAACCTATTGGTAATTTCCTAACCTACCTAACCTACTCCTATTTTCTAATAATTCTCTCCTTTGATTTCATTTGGCATATATACATTATTTTAGGGTTGTGACTTTTCACAACATCCCTCTAGTGCAACTCTTCGTCTAATTATTTTCAGAAAAATAAAATATTTAATTAGTTTCCTTTGGAAAATTAAATATTTTAAATTTAATCTCTATTTTACATCTTTGTGAAAAATTAATTTTGGTAATTATCCTTTGCTGGAAACTTGGCTTTTCTCCCAAAAATAAATCCTCTAGGTAAAAGTAATTATCTACTTCAAGATAATAATGCTCATTTAATTACCTTAGTGAAAAAATGTGTTACTCTTAAGTGAAATATTTTATATTTTCACTTCTCTTGAAAAACTTCATTCCTTAAAATATTTTCACTCCAGGTGTGATTATTTTAATAAATTTTTACTTTTCCTTGTTTAAGCTTCCCCATTTTACTCTCAACACAATACCACAATGATCTGAATTTGACTTTGCGGGGATGCGGGAGAAATATTTGAGTTCCCACTTTCCCACATGCTCTCTTCAAGATCAAGCATATTTATGAAATAATTGATTTAGAGAGAAGATGCAGCAAAATTTTGATAATCTGTTCTTTAAACGCTTGAGAGGCATAATGATTGTTTTCTAGCTAGCTTCAAATTCTAGTACATTTTTTCCACAACATCTTGTATTGCAAGCAGCTACAATCATGACTTTGGAAAATGCAACCCCTAATATCTGAAGATCAAAATGAGTGATCATTTCAATGCCCCCTTATTCCCTTCAGTGATCAGCATTCTGTTGCCACAAATATGAATTTTTTCTCAATTGAAATTAATGCAATAAGCCTTAATGTTTCTGCTTGTGTATCCATGCATGGTGCATTATAAAGATCAATTATGAAAACAATGTATTGTAAAGAACTTGATGTGTTTTTACAATGGGGTGCAAGTTCGAGCAATGTTCCTTCTAATTTGAACAATAAAGAAAGTTTCCTCTTGGTACTATTGTCATTGGGAAATTGAATGTTGATCTCCCCTCTTCAATTGGCATGAGTATTGTTCACTGTGATTTATCTTTGAAGTCATCCTGAAGACATATCATTTGTGTAGATCTCTTATAATTACTCCATCAAAAGTCTGAAATGCACCCTAGCTATATGAATTTTTCTTACACTATGATCAAAATGAGCTAAGTAGCCTCTAGAATCATTTTAGAAAATTGATCAGATGATCTCCAAAAGCCACGAAAAATGCATCAGAATGTTGATTTATGATAGGGAAGCATGCTTTTCAATCTATTTGGCATGAAGTTATCAGGGTTACAAACTATCGACATTCAAAGTTGCTCACTTATTCATTTTTGAAAACAACACTTGTCAAAACTCAATTGGAACCCACCAATTTGTCATTTTGAAAAATATCACATCTGATTATGGTAGGTTATAAATTTGGATATTAGCTCATTTAGGCATGGTGAACATGTGTGCAAGAGGATTTTCATCATTTTACTCTCTTCACCAAATATCAAGCATCGAAGTTGACCCTTTAGCTGTTGTCCTAGAAATGTAATGTTCAAACTAGACAAAATCCATTTGGAATTGATTTTGAAAAAATATCAAATGGTGTCCAGATGCCCTAAAAATTGGCATGAAGGTAGATCTTGGTGGGGAGAATTCGAAGCACCAATTGGTTTTTCATGAAACCCTTTCAATTGATTAGTATTATCTTCCAAATTTGACCTACTTAGCATATTTTACTATGTGCAGACAACAAACCTTCGCAAAACCCTTCAACTTGGCCATTTGAATCCTTGTCAAACTTGATCATATGAAGCTGAAAATTGGAGGAGATACTCACATATGGTAGATGAACACTTCTACAAAGTGATTTTGCATGAAATTGCATTGACTTCATTTTGTGATTTTTCAAAGTGGGCCATTTGAGCAGATTTTACAACTATACCTTTGAGTGCTGAAATCACATTTTCACATATGGGAACCTAAAATTTGCATGAAATTTTAGGCTCCATCAAATAGTAAGCAACAATTTGATATAAATGACAACACTATGTTCAACAATCTCCCCCTTTGTCATTGATGGAAAACAAAGAAATGATCAACTTATTTGTACTAATGTTTTAACTCACAATAGCTCTATATCTCTCCCTTGTAAATCACAACACTATTACAAGTCGTTTCATCTTTCTCTCCCCTTTACTTGTTATTTCATTTTTGTCCCCCTTTTGAAATCATGGAAAATGGTCTCTTAATTTATTTAGTTTTAGGCTTTCTCTCGCCCTATGTTATATAGTCCATCCACCATACCTTATCGTAATTTATTGCAAACCATTTGTCCTAATTGCAGCAAGGAGTCACTACTCAACTAAGATTTCTTTAAAATAATTTCAAATTTTTGATCAAATCCTTCACTTGTAGATTCCTTGGGGTTTCATGACTGCGTATTAAGAGTAGGGAGATATCACTCCCAACTTCCTAAGATACTCAAATATTTCCTTTGGGAGGGGTTTAGTAAAGATATATGTGATCTATTATTTTGTCTCAACATAATTTAATTTAATTTCTTCATCTACAACCTTTTCTCTTAGAAAATGATACTTGATTGATATATGCTTTTTCCTAGAGTGCATTACTAGATTCTTTGAAATATTGATTGCACTTGTATTGTCACAAACAATCAAAATGGGTTCATCATATTCAATTTTCATGTCCTTCAAGGTTTGTTTCATCCAAAGTACTTGAGTGTAACATGATATTGTTGCAATGTATTCCACTTTTGTAGTAGATAAGGACATTGAATCCTACTTATTGCTCAACCAAGATACAAGACTATCTCCAAGAAAGAATGTACCACCACTAGTTCTCTTCCTATCATGAACACTTCCAACCCAATCTATATTTGTATATGTTGTCAATTTGAAGTTTTTTCTTCTTGGATACCATAGACGATAGTCTATAATAGCTTTCAAGTATCTAAATATTCCTTTAATTTCCTTCACATGTGCCTCCTTAAGCACAACTTGAAATCTTGTAACCATACACATAACTTGCATAATGTCTAGTCTAGATGTAGTTACATATAACATAATTCAAATTATTGATCTATACAAATTTCAAAATTTTTGACTTGATATCCATTTGATACACTTTAAAGTTCTTGAATGCAAATAATGCCAAAAACATCTGAATTGATTCAAATCTAGCTATCAAAGTTAAGGTTTCTTCAAATTCAATACCTTCCACTTGAGCATAACCCTTGCATACTAATATTTCCTTATTTATGATCACCTTTCCATCTTCATTCAATTTCTTTCTAAATACCCATTTTTTTCCAATAATTTTTTTGTCTCTACACCTTAGAACAAGTTCCCAAGTCATTATTTTCAATCTAATTCAATTCCTCTTCTGTTACTTCTATCGAATTCTCATCCTTGCTAACTTCCACAAAATATTTTGGCTATATTTTAGATAGAAAATAAAAATGTGCATGTTCATTCATCCCTATTAGCCTTCTTCTAGTTAGAACTTTCTTTTCTTTATCTCTAAGAATTTGTGTCTCAGAATGATCTCTCTGAACATACCTTGCCAAAAAAAAAAAAAAAATCATATTCAAAATAGTTTACAAAATTAATCATATTGATCAAACTTTTAGAGTTACATCATCGTCTAGTATTAGATTGGAGTTCTAAGATATATGAATATACACTATATACTATGTCATGTAGAACAATTTCACTTTTTTCTTAATGCTCTACATCATCAAAAATATAAAAGGCTTTACATATTTATTATCAGTCCTTTTTTAGTTTGATTTTCACTTCTCCACTCTTCATGGCAACATGACTATCTTCTTTTATAAATTATTTCAGGCCTGGTTTGCAAAATAGTCGCTGGTTCACTTGAATCAGATCCTCTTTATTTACCTCCACTTTATTATTTTTCATTAGCTTTTGGAATTTATCCTTGGAGACCTCAAGAGTGATGGAGACCTGCATATAAATATTATGTATTGTGAGTCTTTTCTTGGCCTCAATAAGTGCCCTCCTAGTGCCTTGATATTTTTCTACATTTCTAGATTTCAATAAGAGCCAAAGAATTTTAGTAGTTAAAATCAACCAAAAGATATTAAGATCCTTTCCTAATTTATCAATTTTTCCCAAAATTATATATTTTATCCTCTTTTCTTTTCTTTCCCCCCATCCAAAAAAATCAATTTGTTCAATAATTTTCAAACATCCTTAGCATAAAAGAAGTCAAAAAACAAATGAGATACAGTTTCATATTTTTTACATAGCTTTTCGAGTCAAAGCTTGGCAACTTATGCAGTAACATCATCCATTTCAAGCCAGCTTTTTTTGGTTCAAGTATATTATCCCAAATGTCAATGAAGGTCTTATTCCACTTCTTCTGATTAAGATTAAGACTCCAATATTTATTAAGATGATCATTTAGATTAGGGGGTTTATTGACAGCTTTATATATTTCTTTGCCTTAGGGAGAGTTATTTCTTTATCTTTCAACTACATTAACTTTTGAGTGTCATTAGGATTACAAGGAAGCAAATTGTTTAAGTTAAAGTTATGGTTTCTTAACCTTTCATAGGTTCTTTTATGAGTTTTTGGGAGATTGAATTCCTAATTTAGGAGTTCCCATCTAACACAACAATCATTCTTAATAATGTTACTAAATAGTGAAATCCCATTTTTTATTCTAATCTTTAGTCAAACATCCTTAAAGGAGTGCTAGCGGTTTATTATTGTGGTAGATATTCCACCAAATAGATCTATTAAGAAGGTTCTTATTCAATTCTATTTCAACTAGGAATTTAGAGAGCACATCCTCTTTGTGTAACTTGAGGCTTTCCACAAGCTTTTGAATAATTTGATCCCGTCGGGGAGACTTGAAACTTTCCAAACAAAAGGTCGCAGTTAGGAAGATTCTTCTAGGACTTTGCATTTCTTGGTACTGCATTTCTAATATTATTCCTTACCAATACCTTCCATGGTTCATTCCCACTTAGGCTTTTGCAAATCTATTTAATTGCAAGGGTTATCCCTTGCTTCTTGAGGTCCTTTAACCCCAGGCCTCCTCTTTGCTTGTCTATACAACACCATTCCCAACTAACTGCATATATTTTATTGTTTCCTTTACCATCTAACCATAGAAACTGTCTTATACACTTTTTAAATTCATTCACTTGATAACTTTTGAACATCCAAACTAATGCATAATATACATTGTATGAGGAAAGGATTTTTTGGCACACTTGTGCTCTACCTACAATTGATAGGTATTACTTATTCTAAGCTTCCAGCTTCTTTATTATTTTTCAACCACTCCCACATGTCCTTTAGGTTAGGATTTACTATAAATGGTATCCCAAGATACTTAATAATCTTATTTGGGTCTCCCCATTGGAACCCATGCTCCTCGATCCAGTTTGGTTGTTGGTTTTCCCAACATAGTAGTGTGGTTTTTGCTTTGGATATTTTGGCACCACCTACCCTGGCATACATCCATTTTCCCCATCAAATTATTAAATTTTTCCCTATCCAATTTTATAAAGAGATTTTTGTCATCGAAAAATTATGCATTTAATAATTCCTCCTTGTTTGGGAGGGAGAGGCCTTGTACCCTAGGACTTAGAGTGGGATCTCTTAATATATAATGCAATGCATCTATAGCAATGATAAATAGAGAGGGGGAAATGGGTCATCCTTTCCTTATGGACCTTTGTAATAGTATGTCATCCGTAAGGTCTTCGTTGACCTCCACTCGAGATGAGGCATATTTCAACAAATTTTTAACCATTTTATATAATCTTTTAGGGAACAAAATCTTTCAATACCATCAGGATGAATGCCCATTCAATTCTATCATATGCTTTCTCAAAGTCAAGAAGTAGCATGCTAACATTTTGATTGGAGGGCCTGGCCCATTCTATTGCCTCCCAGCTAGTTATTAGATTCTCTAAAATGCATCTTCCTTTTATAAAACCTATTTGTGTGTTGTTAATGACTTTTGTAAGGACTATGGTTATCCTTCAAGAAATAGCTTTGGCCAAGATTTTATATGATACATTCAGTAGAGTGATTGGTCTCTAGTTTTTCAATAGTGACTTGTTCCCTTCTTTAGGTATGAGCTTGATGATACCTTGGTTTATATCCTTCCCTAGTGAACCAATGTCTAGTTCCTCATTATAAACTTGTAATAGGTCCTCGTTCACCCATTCTAGGTTTTCCTTATAGCATTTTGCTAGTAGGCCATCTACTCCTGGTGCTTTATCATTGCATATTGAGAAAATTGTATTCTTAATCTCATCTTGAGACAGGGGCTTGCTTAACATTTCTACCACTTACTTTTTTACCTTCCTCAGTATTAGGTTCTTGTACTTTTTGTTGCAATTATGAAGGTGTTTTCATTGATGTCAACTAGTTATCAACTGGTTTTTGTTGTCATTGATGTCATGGAAATAGGTTATTGATTGTATATGTCGCGGATATTGAGAAAATTGTAATAAGGAAGGTTTGTCAGTTTTCTTTTGGTTGTGCTTCGAGATGTGTTCATATGCTTCTATGGTTCATATATATTGTTCATAGCTATTGATGGTTGCTATATCTAGAATTTGGGCTTCTAGATCATTGTATATTACCAGATATTTTCACTAGTATGTATACTATGCTTTTCTATGTATTTGGTTGTGGTTTGGGAGAAATGTAGTTGCTCTGAATTTTTCTAAATTTTAGTTTTAGGACTTTCAATTCTAAAAATAAGATATGATAATGTTATGTTGAATAGGAAAACTAAGAGGGGGGTGAATCAGTTGTCACAAATTTTAATCTTTAATTCAATCACTTAAACTAATACTTAAAACTGCTTAAACGATTAATCATCAAATGCCAATGTAGAAACTCAAATCCAACAAATAAACTCAATAACACTAGATTTACGTGCAAAACCCAATGAGGGAAAAACCACAATGAGGATTAACTCACACTATAGAGAATATCAAAACTGATTACAAAAGGGCTTACTGCCTGAAACAAGGCTCAATGCCTAAGATAAGGCTCACTACCTAAAACAAGGACTAACTATCCAATAGGGATACAACCTAGAGGGCTCAATGCCACATAGATACAAAGAAGACAAAGAAGACTTGTTAAAAAGAGACTGCAATCCCAATGCAACAAATAATTCCATAATAGTCACTTGATCAACTTGCATGAATGATAGAGTTCCCCTTCTACTCACTGCATTTGAAAACTCAGCATTAAGCTTCACGTTGATTTGCCACACACAACTCACACACACTTTCTAAATAGCATCAATGTCGTGTCTACTCTTTCACTTATCTTCCTTCTTTTCTCTTGTATATTTTTCATTACTAGCTCATCTTGTATTTATACCAACTTCAACTTTGAAACATATCCAAAGTCGCACATCCAACTTCAAATTCAAATTAGGTCAAGGCCAAAAAATCCTAGAGTGGAATTATAATGGGGATGAACTAAACACATGCTTCACCGGGACCCAAAATATATGCAACACTCTTCATCAACTTCGAACATAGTGCTTAACATAAGGTCGACCAAACCAGTGTAAAAAATATAGATCAATTAAGCTTGAAACTTCCAGAAACCAAAAATATCTTCAATGCAATCAAAACATCTTAACTCTAGAACTACAAGTAAAAATACTTCATCAAAGAGAAATATGGACTAGAAACTTTTCTCCCAGACCTCAACCAAAACAAAAAAAAACATAGTTCACAACTGGTGAACACAACTCAAAATTCACAATGAACCAACAACCAAACATCTGGATATATAGCAACCTTCAACAACCATTACCAACATATATAAACCACATGAACATGGGGGAAAATACCTGATCATCACCTAGAGCAACAATTGAATACCTGTAAACTTTCTTTAATACAATTTTCTCAATATCCTCAACATATACAACCAACAGCAACTAGTAGATAACCAGTTGACCAGTTGACATCAATGAAAACACCTTCATTCCTTTCTCCATTCTTGCAACAATCTCCCCCTTTTCATTGATGGTAACACATGATGTGAAAAACCATCAAAGTCACCATACCAATTCTAAATATACTTCTCAATATTTTTTATTTTTGCTTCTCCCCCTCAGAAGATCATCTTATTACCTGCTTTCTCTCATTAGCTTTCTCTCCTTTTCACATGCTTTCTCTCCCCCTTTGAAATCAATGGAAAAGGAAAAAGATATGTTCATTGAATCTTCCTTTGACACGAAAATAGAATAATCACAATGACAAAACTTGAAACTACCTGCTCCTCCTGAGAGGAAGCCACCAAAACATAAGTCTAGAAAGATAGAACCATGAATCCACTAGACTAATGCATCTCTAAATGTATCTTAGTTTATAAAAACATGGGCAATAACCCCTAACTTCTCTTAGAGATACTCAAAAGTATCTTTAGGAAGATCCTTTGTAAATATATCAACAATCTGATCCTTTGTCAGAACATACTCAAGCTTGACTTCATTATCCATAACCTTCTCTCTCAAGAAACTATATCTGATAGATATATGCTTCATCCTCAAGTGCATCACCAGATTCTTCAAAATGTTAATTGCACTAGTATTATCAAAGGAAATAGAAATGAAATCATCATATGGCACTGTGATATCTTTCAATATTTTTTTCATCCATAGAACTTGTGTACAGCAAGATGCAATAGAAATATACTCAGCTTCAATAATAGAAAAAGATATTGAATCTTGCTTCTTACTCAACCATGCCACCAATCTGCATCTAAGAAAGAATGCACCACCACTTCTACTCTTTCTATCATCTGCACATCTAGCCAAATCTGCATCAAGTCAGTATCTTTAGGATACCACAGCCATAATCTAGAGTGCCATTCAAATATTTAAATATTCTTTTAACTATAAAAATATGTGTTTCCTTTAGATCTTCTTTAAATCTAGTCACAAGACAGTGTTGTAGGTATGAGAAAGTTTGGTGGTATTATCATTAATGTTGTCATTGATGTCAACACAATTCTACATGTTGTAGATTGTACATGTATGGCTGAGATGCCACTAAGATGTGAGTACATGGAGCTATCTTTATAGTGTTGCAAATGTGGTGGTTTGATAAGTTTCCAAGTGCTTTTGAGAAAATTAAATAAAGAAGAGAAAACAGAATGTTGAAAGCGTTCAGAATGTGCTTTGGTATGTGCTCTACATTTCTTCTGTGTCGATCCTATGCTTGTGTGGACCTGAAGGTTTGATAATGGTGATTTAGTGGTGATATCTCCTGAGTTTTAGCTTCTGGTGTGATGGTATGTGAAAGTTATGTTCACCGGTATGTGAACTATTCTAGCAGAGTTGGTATTCTGTGGACTGGAGAAATATTGTTGCTCTATAATTTTTCCGTTTCATTTCAGATCTTGTGGATCTAGAATATATCTTGTGAAGGTCATTTTTGTGCTCTAGAAAATAGGTTTAAATATTGGTAATTTGGAAGTCATGTTTTAGTAATTCAGTATGAATTTTATATAGTTTGAATGGACTAGTGAAAGATGTTCAGTGGTTGAAGTCTGTTGTTTTGTTGTGGATGTATCTGGAAGATTCTGAGATGTATTCTCATGCTTAAGGATGCATGTTGTGTCATATATGTGTCATCTTCTAGTTGGGAATCATGTACATCAATGAGTGTTTGTGTTTTCATTAGGTTTGTCTGACCTGGTGTTTACACTTTGTTCGAAGAATAAAATTAATTTTAGGAAGCGTGTGATTGATCTGAGACATTATTTTTCCAGTCTTGGTTAAATGTTTTTTTGGTCCACTCCTATTCCTTTCCAGCACAGTAATTTTGAATTTCTGACCCATTTTAAATTTATGAGATGAGGTATTTCTGGCCGACCTTGGAGAAAGTTTCTAAGGTTTAGGATGGTATAAAAGCAAGTCGAAGTGTGAAGAGTTGTATGATAGTGTGATGCAAAGTGATGAAAGTGAGCCACAAATCATAAGAGAAAAAGTGTGTGTGTGAGTTGTGATAGCAATTTTTTAGTGTGTTGAAGGCAGTGAGTTGAAGGTTTTTGCAATCTTGCAGATGTGCATTAATTACTGGGTGGATCTTTTGTTCTCTTTTGTATATGTAGGAAATGAGCCTCCCTATTGGATAGTGAGTCCTTTCTTAAGTAGTGATCCTTTGTATTTGGACAGTGAATCCTCTTTTGGGCAGTGTCTTTGTTTTAGAATATTTTATATTGTGAGTTAACCCTCACCATGGTTTTTCCCTCATTCAATTTTATAAATAAAAATATGGTGTTCATTGTGTTGATTTTCTTTTTGTTATTTGTGTTTCATGCTCTTACTTAATAATAGAAAATTGTGGTTGTGGGATTAATAAGTGTTGAATTTTTAAGTTTGAATTGTGTGACAACTAATTCACCCCCCCACCTCTCAGTTGTCCTATGCCTATTTAACAATTGGTATCAGAGCTTTGGTTCCTTGTTGATCTTAACTGCTCAAGGAAGATCTTATGGCACAAGTTGGTGATCCCTATGTTTGATGGAACTTACTACAATGACTGGAAAGGATAGATAAAATATATATTATCTCCTTTGGTTTTAAGACCTAGAAGGTTATTGAGACAAAGTATACACCCCTGTCTAGTGGTCTTACTATTGTAGATGAGATATCTGCTTATGAAGAAAATGAGAAGGTGAAGTATGTTATTTGCAGTGGTTTATCTAAAAATGAGTGAGTGAAGGTTTCTTCTTTGGAAAATGCATATGAAGTCTGGAAGAACTTGGAGGATATTTATGAAGGAAATGAAAGAGTAAAATTGACAAAGAAGTTGGCAGCGAAGCATAGATTTGTGAATCTAAAGATGAAAGAAGGTGAAGAGTTTACAAGTTTCTTTCAGAGAGTTAACTGACTACAAATGAAGTTAGAAATCAAGGAAGAAAACTATTAGATGAAGATATAATTGAAAAGATCTTGATAACCTTACCAGAGTGCTACAGTGATAAGATCTTAGTCATTGAAGAAGTATATAATCCTAAGACTTACACTTTGGAACAATTGTTCAACACCTTGTAAGCATTTGAGCTGAGAAAGTTCTGGAAAGAAGACAAGATAGAAGAAAAGACAGAAATGGCATTTAAGGCATTGAATATTGAAGAGGAACCGGATAGTGATGGTGTTGATGAGTTGGAATCAAAATTCACCAGGATGCTGAAGAAAGGAATTGGAAAGTATAAAGGTATGTTTCCCTTTAAATGTTTTATTTGTGGTAATATTGGTCATTATGCTTCAATATGTCTGAATAGAGTTGTGCATAAGAAGAACAAGGATTATAAGGATAAGGATAGGAAGTATAAGAAATATAAGAAGTTTTACTATGTTAAAGAAGAAGCGGGAAATTCTGATGATGAATCTAAAAATGAGGTTGATGATAGTGAATGCTTATTCTGGTGTAGAAGCACCTACGCCTTAATGGCCAAATGTGATCTCTTAAAGGTTGATAGGAAGTTTCAAGGGGTAGTGTAGGGTGTTTTTAGCTTATCTATGCTAAATAAGGTCTTTTGAAGACCATCTTTTATGTAATGAGTTGATGTTTGTGTCTTAGGAATCTAGTTGTTAAAAAATTGCACACAAAAATGTAAAAAAATGTTGTAATGCAAAATTTGTTAAGAATACAATTTAGGGGAATATCACAAGGTCGGACTTTCAAAGGGTGGTTATAGCCATTGGGAAATTGTATTTTGGAGGGAAAATATATTCAAAGGCCTTCAAGGCTCGAACACAAAGTTGGTTGAAGATTGTTGGGAAGAATTCTCATCAATACAACACTATTTCCTATTATTTTCTAATTTTTCTAAACTTAAAAGGTTGTGTACGGAACTGTACAGGTCCTAAATGCTTAGTTTTCTTTGTGATTATTTAGATATATGTATAACCTTTCATTTGGTTCTATTTTGAAGATCTAACATCAGGTTTGGTAGTAGGAATTTGCAAATTCTTGGAACTATCTAGTAAAACTAGTGAGGGGTCTATTTTGGTGACTAATTAATGGAACGAGCCTTTCCACCTACTGTCTAAGTTTTTTACTCAGTGGAAATGTATGTTTTATGTTAGAATACATGATTTCATGCTTTGGATGGAAGGATAAATCCATTTGTATGGATGGGAATGTTGCCCTAGGGCTGACTGTGTAACTTTTTCAAGTGAAATAAGTGTGTCAAGTTAGGTTTTTTGTGAGACTGTGATGGATTGTCTATGTGATGGTTTTTTGTTCATATGCAAAGTATTTTTGATATATTTGATGCATCGGTTGTGTTTCCTAAGCCCAGTATAGTGGAGATTCAATAAAACCCTAGGTTTTGGCATGTAAATGGAGGGTTTGGTGGAATTGTGGTCTAGAGGTTTAGTGTTTGATAAATGGTGGATGAATTTGTGGTTTTGAGTCACAATCTAACTCTATCAAGTGAGTTTCTATGAAAACATGGAGTTTAAGAAATGGTTCCTTTGTTAAATTGGGCTACTCTAGTAGCCTTTGAGCAAGGCAATCTATTGAAACTTGTTGATGGGCCTAAGAAACCTTGTGTGATCTATTGTGACATTGTGTTTGGAACTGTGTGGATGCTTAATTGAATTTGTGTAGGCCTTTGTGTGGCATTCTCTAAAATATATCTCTATTTGTTGTTTTTTGGAAGGCAACAAGCCATTAATGTTGTTTTGGGATAGTATGCAGGAGTTGTCTTGTAAAGGTTGTTTCTATGTTTAAATCAGGTTATTTGGTGTTTTATAGTGAGTTTCGCCACCTTGATTGCATCAAAGTGGTATCAGAGCATAGTTGTTAGATCTTTTGTTGGTGTTTTTATTTATTTCTGTAGGTTGGCAGGTGAAGAGGAAAGATTGTGAAGATGCCTCCTAAGAGAAACTTAGTTGCAAGAAGAAAGGATGAGCAGGCTAGAGAGATAGAAGCCTTGAGAAAAGAGATGGCAGCATGAAAAGCAAAGAATAGACTGGAAGTGGATGAAAGTGAAACTAAAGAAGAGGAAACTACTAGTGAAGAAGAGGAGATGGATCTAGATGACATGAGGATGATGAAGCTTTTGAAGGTTGTGAAGAAAGATGGACATGGAAAAATGGATGTACCTATGTATGGAGGAAAAATTGAAAGTGAAGAGCTCCTAGATTGGATTGGAGCTATGGAAAATTATTTTGATAGTGAAGATATTGATGAAGAACACAAGGTGAAGAAGGACAAAACAAAATTGAAAGGACATTCTTTGTTGTGGTGGAATTTTGTGCAAGAGGAAAGAGAGAGACAATGAAAGAGCAAGATCACTTCTTGGGAGAGAATTAAGACCAAACTGAAAGGTAAATTCCTTCCCTATGATTATAATATTAAATTGCTTAAGAGGTTACAAAATCTTAGACAAAAGGATTTAGATGTGCAAGCATATACTGAAGAATTTTATAGGCTAAGTATAAGAAACAAGTATGAAGAAGATGAGGCAGAAATGTAACTAGATATTTGAATGGCCTAAGGTATAACATTTAGGATGAAATCAGTTTTTTGGCACCAAAATCAATTGAACAATGCTTTCAAATGGCAATGAGGGCAGAAGAAAAAATCAAGAGGAGACAAGAGAAGGTAGCAAGAGGAAGAGGCAACACTTTTCGGGGTAGAGGTACCACTTCAACACCAATATAGACCAAGGAAGACCTTGAATATGATGATAAGAATAAGGAACAAGCACCTGAAGCAAGAGGGGGATGGAGAGGTGGAAGGACAAACTTTAGGAAAATGAGAGATTTCAATTAATTTTTAGGAAGGTGTTATTGATGCAATGAATTTGGACACCCATCTTTCAAGTGTCCTCAAAACCAAGGTTGAACATCAAGTAGTGATAGGAAGAGTGAAAGAAGAACACAACTGGTCCAAGAGGAAGAATGTGAAAGTTCAAGTACTCCTGCATACCCAGAGGTAGGAGAATCACTTATGATAAGAAGAACTTTGTTGCCGGCACCTAAGGAGGAAGACTTGAGTCAAAGGAGGAGTCTATTTAGAACTTCATGCAAATGCAAAGGTAAAGTGTGTCAAGTTGTTATTGATTTAGGTTCTCAAGATAACATGGTGTCTAGGGAAATGGTAGACAAGTTAAATTTAGAGAGGATACCTCATGTAGCACCATACAAAGCTTCTTGGGTGAATGATAGTCAAACTCCAGTGGTGAATGAACAAGCATATGTAGATTTCTAGATTGGGGAGTACAAGGACAGGGTTTTATGTGATGTGCTACCAATGGATTGTTGCCATTTTCTATTGGGGAGACCATGGAAAATTGATAGAAGGTCTATGTATGATGGTAGAGAAAACACATATACTATCAAGAAGGATGACAAGAGCTTTAAGCTAACTCCTTTGTAGGTAAGTGGAAGAGATAAGGGTAAGTTTAAGGTTGTCATTTTTGGCAAGAGAGAGCCTTTAAGGCTTGAGGACAATAAGGATAGTGTATTTGTAGGTGTGGAGCAGGTTAATGATGCTGGGACAATAGGAAAGGTACCAAGGAATGATGTAAGGACAAATAGTATTTTAATGGTAGAAGATGGAACTATGACTAAGTCTAATACAGTCAAGGGAATGATGATAAGTTTGTAGTAAAGCATGAAAAAAAGGGTGAAATGCTTGAGGGAATGTTTGTGAAGCAGGATGAAATTACTATGGGGTCCATTGTGTGTCCTATAGGTGAATGTAATGTTGCAAGGCAGGTGAGATTTTCAAGTATAGGGGTTGGTAAGTTTGATAATGCAATCATACATGGTAATGACAGTGTGCAAGGTCTGCTAACAATGAGAAAAGGATAGTGTGAGCAAAGAGATAGAAGTCTGATGACACTGATGAGAGGGAAGAGTATACAAGTGAATGGATACAAGTGTGTAGATGCAGCCGAGAAGAAGCTAGAGCAAGGTATTGATAACTATGTTAAAGAAGAAGCAGGAATTTCTGATGATGAATCTAAAAATGAGGTTGATGATAGTGAATGCTTATTCTGGTGCAGGAGCACCTACACCTTATTGGACAAATGCGATCTCTTAAAGGTTGATAGGAAGTGACAAGGGGTAGTGTAGGGTGTTTTTAATTTATCTATGCTAAATAAGGTCTTTTGAAGACCATCTTTTATGTAATGAGTTGATGTTTGTGTCTTAGGAATCCAGTTGTAAAAAAATTGCACACAAAAATGCAAAAAATTGTTGTCATGCAAAATTTGTTAAGAATACAATTTAGGGGAATATCACAAGGCCAGACTTTCAAAGGGTGGTCATAGCCATTGGGAAGTTGTATTTTGGAGGAAAAATGTATTTAAAGGCCTTCAAGGCTTGAACAAAAAGTTGGTTGAAGATTGTTGGGAAGAATTCTCATCAATACAACGCTATTTCCTATTATTTTCCTATTTTTTTGAACTTAAAAGGATATGTACGAACACGTACAGGTCCTAAAGGCTCATTTTTATTTGTGATTATGTAGATATATGTATAACCTTTCATTTTATTCTATTTTGAAGCTCTAACATCAGGTTTGGTAGTAGGAATTTGTAAATTTCTAGAACTATCTAGTAAAACCAATGAGGGGTCTATTTTGGTGACTAATTAATGGAACAAGCCTTTCCACCTACTGTCTAAGTCTGTTACTCAATGGAAATGTATGTTGTATGTTAGAATAGATGATTTCATGCTTTGGATGGAAGGAGAAATCCATTTGTGTCGATAGGAATGTTGCCCTAGGGCTAACTGTGTAACTTTTTCAAGTGAAATGATGGTGTCAAGTTAGGTTTTTGGTGAGACAATGATGGAATTGTCTATGTGATGGTTTTTTGTTCATATGCAGAGTATTTTTGATCTATTTGATGAATTGGTTGTGTTGCCTAAGCGCGGTATAGTGGAGATTCAATAAAACCCTGGGTTTTGGCATGTAAATGGAGGGTTTGGTGGAGTTGTGGTTTAGAGGTCTGGTGTCTGAGAAATGGTAGATGAATTTGTGGTTTTAACTCTCAATCTAACTTTTTCAAGTGATTTTTGATGAAAAAATGGAGTTTAAGAAGTGGTTCCTTTGTTAAATTGGGCTAATCTAGTAGCCTTTGAGCAAGAGGATCTATTGAAACTTGTTGATGGGCCTAAGAAACCTTGTGTGATCTATTATGACATTGTGTTTGGAACTGTGTGGATGATTAATTGAAGTTGTGTAGGAATTTTTGTGGCCTTCTCTAAAATATATCTCTATTTGTTGGTTTTTGGAAGGCAACAAGCCATTAATGTTGTTTTGGGATAGTTTACGGGAGCTGTCTTGTAAAGGTTTTTTTTGTGTTTGAATTAGGTTATTTGGTGTTGTATAGTGATTTTCTCCACCTTGATTGCATCATATTCTTATCTTTGGAAAGTAAATTTTTATCCACTAACACTGAAAAATGTGTAAGCAAGAAAGCTCCAGAGAGTAAGAGAAATAGGATGGAAGGTACTTTGGTTACCACTTTTCAAGCAAGACAGGATGAAGACTACTAGGTAATTGATAGTGGATGTTATAATCACATGACTGGAGATAAGATTAAGTTCACTAAACTTGAGAAATATGATGGTGGTTTAGCTATATTTGGTGATGATTCAGGAGCAAAGATCTATGGGAATGGTTCAATTAGTTTTGATGGAGTGCATAGTACTGATGATGTATATTATGTGAAGGGTTTGAGGCATAACCTTTTATGTGTTGGCCGGATGTGTAGCAATGGTTTTAAACTTGTGTTTTTTATAATACCTATGAAATCAGAAAAGGATCTGGGAGTGGAGATATGATTGCTACTAGAAGAAGAACTCATGGAAATATCTATCAGTTGAAAGGAGTTGAAGGACATTTCCTTGTATCTCAAATCAGTGAAAGTTGGTTATGGCACCAGAGAATGGGACATGTGAATTTTGATAACTTGGTCAAGATCAGTGCAAAAGAGATTCTTCGAGGACTACCTAGAATTACAAGACCTGGTAATGATATTTGCAAAAGTTTTCAATTGGGGAAATAGACAAGATGCAACTTTAAGGGAAAAGAGCATTCTACTACCAGAATGTTGGAGTTAATTCATACTGATCTTTGTGGTTTGACTAGGACTGGAAGCCTGAATGGTGACATATTTTTTATGTTGCTTATTGATTATTATACTTGAATGACATGGGTTGTTGTTCTTAGAGAAAGGACTCAAGCTCTGGATAGGTTTATGGTATTCAAAGCAAGAGTGGAAAATGAAGTAAACTTGAAAATAAAGTGTTTGAGATCTGATAGAGGTGGAGAATTCACCACTAGTGAATTTAATGCATTTTGTGAACATGGCATAAGAAAATAATTTTTTCTTTAAGAACCCTAAGTAGAATGGAGTAGTTGAAATGAAAAAACTAAATAGTATAGGAAGCTACTAGAACTATGATGAAAGAATCAAATGTACCGAATGTGTACTGGAGAGAAGTGATACATATTGTTATTTGTGTTCTTAATACAGTTTAGATCAAACACAATAGCACTAAGACTTCTTTTGAGTTATGGACTGGTAAGACTTCTACAATGAAGTATTTCAAGGTATTTGGAAGTAGATGTTATATTAAAAGAAATGATGAAAATCTTGGAAAGTTTGATGCTAGATGTGATGAAGGAATCTTTCTTGGATACTCTACTACTAGCAAAGCATATAGAATCTTTAACAAAAGATTGAGAAAGAATGTTGAAAGTGCTAATGTGAAAGTTGATGAAGACATACACAGACCTATTGAGATTAGTGAAGTTGAACCTAATGATCCCATCTATGGGCATGTACCTGAGGAGAACAAGGAGAACGAAGAAGAAGAGAAACAAGAACAAGTGGAAGAAGAAGAAGGAGAAGAATAAAATGAACCAAAACCTGCGGTTAGAGCTCCTAAGTATGCTTAGAAGAATCATTTGAAGGATCAGATAATTTGAGATAAAAGTGAAGTTTTGAAGACAAGAAGCAGAGTTGCAGTTGAGGTAAATTTGTGTCTATCTAAAATTGAACCCAAATCTATAAGTGAAGCATGTGAATATGAGAGTTGGATGAGAGCTACGAAAGAAGAATTGCAGAAAATAGAAAAGAATCAAACATGGGTACTAGTCCCTAGGCCTATCAATAAAAATGTGATTGGTTTGAAATGGGTGTTCTGGAATAAGCTGAATGAAAGTGGAGAAGTCGTAAGGAATAAAGCAACACTAGTGTGCAAGGGATATTCACAAGTTGAAGGTATAGATTTTGAAGAAACATTTTCCCATGTCGCTAGAATGGAAGCTATAAGGATTTTTTTGGCTTTTTCTACCCACAAAGGGCTTTTTCTACCCACAAAGGCTTCAAGTGTATCAGATGGATGTTAAGTCAACATTTCTAAATAGTAAGTTGGAGGAATAAGTGTACATGGAGCAACCTAAAGGGTTTCAATTGTTTGAAAAACCAGACATGGTTTGTAAGTTGAAGAAGGTGTTGTATGGAATGAAGCAAGCTCCCAGAGCTTGGTATGCAAGACTGGACATATATCTGACAAAGCAAGGATTCAACAAAGGTTATGCTAACAACAATGTTTACTTCAAAGTTCAAGGTAGAAAAATGTTGATAGTAGTTGTTGGAAATGAAGGTATGTGTAAAAATTTTGCTGAAGAGATGCAAAAAGAATTTGAGATGTCTATGATTGGTGAATTGAATTTCTTTCTTGGCCTACAAGTAAATCAAACTGATAAAGGGATATTCATTTCACAATCTAAGTATGTAAAAGATTTGTTGAAGAAGTTTGGGATGGATGATTCCAAACCGGTTTGGACTCCTATGGTAACCAGATGTAAACTAAGCAAAGATGATGAATCTACTAAGACTTATCAAAACAAATATAGATATATGATTAGTGGACTATTGTACCTTACTGCTACCAGACCAAATATTATGCATGTAGTGTGTTTAGTCACCAGATTCCAAGTATATCCTAAATAGGCACATGTTGTAGCTGTAAAGAGTATATTTATATATCTGAAAGGTACACCAGATTATGGACTATGGTATCCTAAGAGTAATGATTTCACCCTAAGTGCTTATACAAATGTTGATTGGGCCAGATGTGTAGATGACCGGAAGAGTGCCAGTGGTGGTGCTTTCTTTCTTGGTGGAAGATTAGTTTCATGGTTGAGAAAAAAGCTAGACTCAGTTTCGTTATACATAGCATAAGCAAAATATATTGCTGCAACATCCTACTGCACATAGGTTTTATGGATGAAACAGGAACTGAAGGAAATTGGTGTGGTATGTGATGAGCCTATGTCAATTTTCTATGACAACACAAGTGCAATAAGCATTTCAAAGAACTCAGTTATGAGTTCAAAAAAAAACACATATCTATCAAGTATCATTTCCTGAGAGAAAAAATGTTGGAGAATGGGGTCAGATTGGAGTATATGACAATAAAGGAACAAATTGCAGACATATTTACTAAGGCTCTTTTGAAGGATACTTTTGAGCATCTTAGGGAGATGTTGGGGTTCATTGGCCCTCTGAACTAGGTGCACATGAAGGTGCATCAATCCAGTAAATTCACATATTCTTTATTTATCTGGACTAATAATGGGTCTACTCCGCAGGGGGAGTAGAAATGGTTTTCATTGTTGCAGCATGAGTGTGCTCCTAAGGGGGAGTAATTAGAGTTGTTGATCTTTGCCATTGATTTCAAAGGGGGAGAGAAAATTCATGTCAAAAATAGTTCTCTCAATATTTTGAAGGATGATGTTGTCTTTGATGATTTTTCACACCATGTGTTTCCATCAATGACAAAGGGAGAGATTGTTTTAGGTATGAGCAAGTTTGGTGATATTGTCATTAATATTGCCATTGATGTCAACACAGTTCAATATGTTGCAGATTATACATGTATGGTTGAGATGTTGTTGAGATGTTGTGAGTACATGGAGCTATCTTTATAGTGTTACAGATGTGTTGGTTTGATAAGTTTCCAAGTGCTTTTGAGAAAATTAAATAAAGAAGAGAAAGTAGAATGTTGAAAGTTTTTAGAATGTGCTCTACATTTCTCCTATGTTGATCCTATGCTTGTGTGGATCTAAAGGCTTAATAATGGTGATTTAGTAGTGATATCTCCTGACTTTTAGCTACTAGTGTGATGGTATGTGAAAGTTGCATTCATCGGTATGTGAACTGTTATGGTAGAGTTGATATTTTGTAGACTGGAGAAATATTGTTGCTCTGCAATTTTTCTTTGTTTCATTTCAGATCTTGTAGATCTGGAATATGTCTTGTGAAGGTATTTTATGTGCTCTGGTAAAGAGGTTTAAAGATTGGTGATCTGGAAGTCATGTTTTAGTAATTCAATATGAAGTTTATACAGTCTGGAAGGATTGGTGAAAGATGTTTAGTGGTTGAAGTCTATTATTTTTTTGTTGATGTATCTAGAAGATTATGAGATATATTTTCATGTTGAAGGAAGCATGTTGTGGAATTCATGTGTCATCTTCTAGTTGGGAAGCATGTACATCAATGATTTTTTTTTTTTCATTAGGTTTGGCTGACCTGGTGTTTACACTTCATTCAAAGAATAAAATTAATTTGAGGAAGCATGTGATTGATCCGAGACATTATTTTTTCAGTCTTGGTTAAATATTTTATTTGTCCACCCCTATTCCTTTCCACTCTAGGAATTTTGAGTTGTTGACCTATTTTGAATTTATGAAATGAGGTATTTGTGGTGAACCTTGGAGAAATTTTCTAAGGTTGAGGATGGTATAAAATCAAGTCGAAGTGTGAAGAGTTGTATGACAATGTGATGCAAAGTGACAAAAGTGAGCCACAAATCATAAGAGCAGAAGTGTGTGTGTGATTTGTGATAGTAATTTTTTAGTGTGTTGAAGGTAGTGAGTTGAAGGTTTCTGCAATCCTACGGATGTGCATTAATTTTTGTGGTCTATCTTTTGTTCTCTTTTGTATCTGTAGGCAGTGATCCTCCCTATTGGACAGTGAGTCCTTTCTGTAGGCAATGATCCTTTGTATTTGGATAGTGAGTCCTCTTTTGGGCAATGAGCCCTTGGCAATGAGCCTTTGTTTTATAATCTTTTATATTGTGAGTTAACCCTCACCGTGGTTTTTCCCTCATTGGGTTTTCCATGTAAAAATTTTGTGTTCATTGTGCTTATTTTCTTTATGTTATTTTTTTTGTATGCTCTTACTTAATAATAGAACAGTGTGGTTGTGGAATTAATAAGTGTTGAAGTTTTAAGTTTGAATTGTGTGACAACTGATTCACCCCACCTCTCAATTTTCCTGCACCTATTTAACAAATAGACCACATGCATAATATCTAGTCTAGTAGCAATCAAATACAGTAATCCACCAATCATAGATCTATACTTGCTCTGATCAGCCTTAGGTGAATCATCATCTTTACCCAATTTGCAACCAGTCACCATAGGAGTACTTACTAGTTTGGATCCCTCCATCCCAAACTTCTTCAACATTTCTCACATACTCAGACTGTGAAATAAAAATTCCTTTCTCTATTTGATTAATCTATAGCCCAAGAAAGTAATTTATCTCCCCAAACATTGACATTTCAAATTCTTTCTGCATCTCTTCCAAAAACATCTTGCACATCTTTTCATTTCCTCCAAAGATAATGTCATCAACCTATACAACTACAATCAATATTTTGTCATTTTCAATCTTAAAGTACAAATTATTGTCTATGGCACCTCTGTTAAATCCTTTTTGAATCAACTACTTTTCCAACCTTGTATACCAAGCTCTAGGAGCTTGCTTCAATCCATATAAAGCTTTCTTCAATCTTGGTACAGGTGCACCAAGTTCAAGACATGAAATTAGGGGATCTTAGTTTGGTTTTTTGAAAGTTTGAGTCTTTGTGGTGTAATAAGGAAATTTCAAGGAAATTATTGGTATTTTGTAGTCATTTGAGTCCATTAGGTGGTTAGAAGATTCAATTTTCAATGTATTGCAAAAAGTGCAAAACTAATGTAAAAATTCATTAAGCAAAAGTTGCAAGATTGCAAGTGTGAGGGTAATCAATGGTCACATTATTAAAAATTTAGTTGTAACTAATGATGGAGGTTGGAAAAAAAATTTAAAAGTCTTGTAAACTTCATGGTAGAGGTTGGAGAAGTTGATCTTTGAGAAAAGGCAATAAAATTCATTATGTTTCCTTGCAAACTCTGTATTTTTCCAAAAAATTTGATGTTTCCTTGAACTATATGGTTCTATACAGGGTGATCTTGGTCTCTTATGTATTGAAACTTGTTGTAAGTGGGCTTAACTCCATTCTATACTTGGTTTGGATTGATTTCATTAGATTTTGTGCATTTTAGAAGCAAAATACAGAAGATCGACTTGTATACCCTATTTTAAGGGTGTTGGGGGTGTAAAATGTCATTTTAAGCCATTCCACCCACTTTTTTCTCTTGTAGATTGGTGGAATGGCATAATTAGAGGTAGGTAACATATGTGAAAGTTTTCATGAGAAAGGGACGTGAATAAATGGTTTGTAGGTGATGCCCTAGATGTCAAATGGTGCATTTTTTGAGTGAAAAATGATGGTTTAGCACTAGGGTTTGATGAAATATTTGGGAGTAGTAGTATTTCATGAACTTTTAAGTTTTTTTATGTATTTTTTGAAGTGTTGGTGGCATTGGTTGGGTTAGATAAGCCCTGGAGATAAGATTTTCAATAAACCCTTGTGAAATTTGGGAAAATTGAGGGTTTTGGGGTTAGTGGGGTTAGAGCCCTTATCACACCCTAATAGTGGTCGATTTTGTGGTTTGGCTAATAGGTTAATTTTTCCCAATGGTTTTTTTTATGAGGAAGGAAGAATAAAGAGGGGTTTCTTTGGAAAATAGGTTTATTTGGCCATGCTGGACAACGTAGTTGCTTGATTTTAGGGTAATGGTCCAAAAGAGTCTCATGAAGGTTTGATGTATGTTAAAGAATGATTAAATGGGTTCATAAAATGGTTATTGGTTGCATAGGTTGCTAATATATTATGAAAGTTAAGGTGGAGAAAAGAGGCCTGTAGACCTACTAGAGAGACTAGGTGAACAAATGAAAACAAGCCTAGATTGAGTTTTTAGGGAAGAAAAGTGGTTGGAATCTCTTGTATTATGAAAGTGGATTTATTTCCTCCTTGTAGTTCCATCAACTGGTATCATAGCCTAGGAAGTAGGTCTCTTGAGGGAGAAGGTTGAAATTTTGTGAGCAAGGAAAAATGTGGAATTGGAGGAGTAAAGATGCCTCCCAAAGGAAGCATTGTTGTTAGAAAGATTGATCAGCAAGCTAGAGAATTAGAAGCCTTGAAGAAGGAAATTGCTGCATTGAAGTCTAAAGTTGGGGTCACCGTGGATGAAAGTGCTTCTAAAGAGGAAGAGTTGGATCCAGAGTATGTGAAGATGGTAAGGCTTTTGAAGGCTATGAAAAGTGATGGAGATAGCAAAATGGATTTTCCTATGTATGGAGGTAAATTATATGGTGAAGAGCTCTTGGAATAGATAGGAGCCATGGAGAATTACTTTGAAAGTGAAGAAGTGGATGAAGATCACAAGGTGAAGAAGGCTAAGACCAAGTTGAAAGGAAATTTTTTTCTATTGTGGAACTTTGTGCAAGATGAAAGGCAGAAAAAGAGGAAGACCAAGATTACTTCTTGGGAGAGAATGAAGACAAAACTCAAAGGTAAGTTCCTTCCTAGTGATTACAATGTTCAATTGCTTAAAAAATTTCAAAATCTCAAGAAAAAGGACTTATATGTACAAACATACACCAAGGATTTCTATAGATTAAGTATAAGGAAAAAGCATGAGGAAGATGAGGAAGAAATAGTAGCAAGATACCTTAATGGTTTGAGGTATAATATTCAAGATGAGATAAGTTTAATGACACCAAAAATAGTTGAAGAATGTTTTCAAATGGCCATAAGGGAAGAAGAAAAAGTGAAAAGGAGACAAGAAAAGGAAACAAGGGGTAGAGGCAGTACTTCTAGTGGTAGAGGAACTTTTTCTACTCCAAGACAATCCAATCAAGACCAAGAAGATGCTGGTAAAGATAAAGAACAAGTGGCTAAATCTAGAGGTGGATGGAGAGGTGGAAGAAGAAACATTAGAGGCAGATATACAAATCAAGGGATAGGTTCTAATATGTTTTCAAGAAGGTGTTACAACTTTGGTGAGTTTGGTTGATCATCCATCCTTTAAGTATCCTAAAAATTTTGGTGCTATTTCAAGTGGGGGTGAAAGAAGAGGTGAAAAGAGAGTCCAAATTGTGCAAGAAGATGAAGAAAGTGTCAATTCTCCAAGTCATGTTGTTGTACCAAAATTTGGTGAATCTTTAATGCTGAGAAGACAACTTTTAAAGGCCTCCAAGGAGAAGGAACCAATGCAAAGGAGAAATCTATTCAAGACCACATGCAAGAGCAAAGGTAAAGTATGCAAGGTAGTGATAGATTCAAGCTCCACTGATAATATAGTATCAAGTGAAATGGTAGATAAGTTAAATTTGGTGAAGGTTCCTCATGAAACTCCCTATAAGGTGTTATGTTTAAATGATGATTAGTCACTTCTAATCAATGAATAACCTTTAGTTGAGTTTCAGATTGGAGGGTACAAAGATAGGGTACTTTGTAATGTGCTTCCAATGAAATGTTGTCATTCGTTGCTTGGAAGACCATGGCAATTTGATAAACATGCCATGTATTATGGAAGGGCTAATACATATCATATTGAGCATGATGGGAACACATTACTTTGCTTCCATTGCAAGAATAACTTAAGGAGCATACCAAGACAACCAAGGTGATTGTGATGGAAAGAAAAGAGTATGTGAAGATTGAGGAAGTTAAGAATGTTCAGTTGGCAACCATAACAAAAGTTGCAGATGATAGGATAGAGATGTTGAAGGGTGGTGCATAGTTAGAAAGGAGAAATTATGAGAAGAAGATGTTAGAGACTAACCTAGAGAAGGTGACGGATGAATTTTTGTTGAAGAAGCAAGATGAGATGAGAAGAGGTGATGAAATTATGATTGGGATAGTGATATGTCCTTTGAAAGTAATAGAAGTTAAGGGATAGTCATATCTGGTCAAGGAAAAAAATTCAAATTTTATGGGGCAATGGTTACTAAACTTAGTGATATAGGGGTGCATAAGTCTGTTAGGACAAAAGTTTCAAAGGCAGAAAGTTTAGGGAAGGTGATGGAGACAAAAGTGGGAATGAAACAAGGAGTTTGGAAAGACCAGGTGAGTAATTTTAGGTATGTTTCAAGAATCCAAGAGAGGATAGTCAAATGGAAAGTTGATACAGGTAAGTTTGCATCAGTGTCAGATGAAATCAAGGTTAGTAAACGTGCAACAAGTTTGTTTGGGAAAGTGGAGCAATCTCCAGGTAGTGGACACTCCAAGAAGGAAAAGTATGAGGAAATTTTCTAGTTTTTGAACCAATGGAAGAGGTTACTGTTACATATTTTTTGCCTCAGCTCAAATGGAGGAGCTGGCTGATTGTTATTTAACATTAAGTGGAATTGCAGTGTCATGTTCGAATGCTATTTCACATTATTATCATTATCCATCGAACAATAGTTATGCATTTTAAAGAAAGTAGGGTTTCAAAGTGCCATTTAGATGTTGCAAATTTAAAAGAAATACAAAATTGAGCACATGAGTAAAATAGCATTTTAGATGCTTTTATTCATTTTGTAAAACTCATATTTTTACAAGGCTTCATTTGATTTCACAATCAGAATAGTATTACAACATTGCATTCAAATGCATTTTCTTTTCAATCGAACAGCAAAATTGAAATCAAGGATCCACACAAGCCGTGGATATAACTATAACTATGACAACACATTTCTAACAACACATTGCACTACTGAAGATGCAAAAAGGAAAGCACATAAGCAACAGCATAATCATCATTGCCTGATTATCGACGCTTGATGTTGAATGGTGCACTTCGTCGTCTTGAGCTTCGTCAACCCGTAAGAGGAAAAGAGGGGTGTCAGTGGCTCTGACTATGGTGTAACTTATATGATGCACCTACAATAGTACAACATACTATTAGCAATGCATTGACACAATCAATCAAGTGCAGTATGAAAGAAGTGAGCTGAAGGAGAAATAGCAACATCATAATCAACATGTTCTATTTTTTATGCTAACGTTGTTTGCTTCCTTGTGCAGGTATAGGTAAAGTCATGAAGCTAAACATTGTTTGAAGACCAAGCATGTGGAGTAAAACGGGCTCCCAAAAGGGTAGAGCTCAGCATGCTGCCCTATTCATTAAATGGGCTGATTTTAAAGGATACTTCATTTTATACATTGAATGAAATGAAATACAGCTGAAAGAATAAAATAGAGAATCCATCAAGTAACGAAACCAACTATGCATTCATAACGATCAGGGTTGCTTTCTGAAGGCTACAGGTGAATAGTGAGTTTAGTTCACTTAAGGAATTTAACTGAGTATATCTACTTCAGAAATTGTTGAATAACTTCCTTTTTTGTGCTGATTATAATCATCTGTCATGTGAGTTTCAATTCATCAATTCTCTTTCAGATAGTGAACAAGCATACATAAGCCTTAATGGTTTGTTTCAATTTTCATCATCAAGGAGAAACAAATTTTTAGAAGCAGTTTGTACAGTAAAATATAAAAATGCATGAAGAGCACCATGCTGCTCAAGAATACAAACACAAACAGTGCATTTGATGAATGAATTTCTAGCTCTAGTCGGCTGGTAAAGTAAATACAGCATTATGCACTTAGTAATAAAGAGATCATTACAGGATAATAGGGGAAGAGTAAGTCTTTTCTTTCCAAAATAAGTTCTGAGTTGTTAAGCTATACATATGAGCTAGTGAGTAGCATGTGGTCGTGATGTTACAATGTTTCAACATGGTCTCCCTATGGAGTTCAAGAATAGGAGGTAGGAGTTGCCATGATAAGGTTAAGGAGTGTCAGAAAGACATTAAAATATAGGCAGAATACAAGCATGGAGATCCTTTTCTTCACAATGAATAAATACAAATCATTCTCAAGATCCATGTAATTGACAGTGTTGTGACAAGAGGTCAGATGCTTTTATCAAAAGAGGAAAACAATTATGAATCAAGTTCAGGTGTCATACAACTATCAAAGAAAATTACAGAAATGCCAAAATGAAAACTGGGTATATGAGTCAAATGAGTGTGAACAAGCGCACAAATTCTTGTTGTTCCATCATGTTCTTATATACTTTTGAAGGTATATTTAAACAAGCAACAGTAATGCAATGACTGGCTTTCTTTCGGGATGTACAAAATGCTAAAGAGGTTAAAAGTAAAGACAAACATTCAAGGTATCCTTTTGTTACAAAAGTGAAAGCTGTTGTGTTAAAGTTAAGGAGGGACAAGAGGAAATAGCTGCTATGTTTACAGTGGGTAAGCATGGATACAGTATATTTAAGAGGTCTTTCCCTTCACAATGCATGAGTATGGAATTATGCTGGAGAGATTCTTTTGTTATATCTTCAAGGAGTTATAAGTGTCAAGCAAGTGATCTTTTTAGAGTATTGAAGAAGGAGCAAACAGTTTTGTTACCAAGAGAAGGTTATGAGGTGTCGGTTATGTCTAGGTACAGGAGACTAGGTACAGTCCATTATGTTTCAATGTTTCAGCTAAAAGCCCTGCACAAGTGCTAAAATAGAAAAACAGCAGTTCACTTTGGATCAAATTTTGTTTTTAGATCTTAACCATGATAGGTTCTATCTTAGTGGGTGTGGCATGAGTTTAATGTCTAAATAATGCAGAATGTGAATTAAATGAGTCTGAATGCTTAAAGGGGCTCATAACTAAATATAGATTAACACTAATTTTGATCTAAACCATGTGTACATTTTTGAGGGAAGATCTGAAAGCAAACATCAAATGCCAATTTTGGTTCTCTGAAGGTAAACATCAAACCCTAGTGGAAAAGTGCATACATTATTCTTTGGAATATGGTATGCCCATTTGAGGATTTGTGCCGAAATGCAAGGCTACATGTAATGAATGATGGGTCAAGCCCATGAACTGAATTTGGTGAAAGTATACAGTTTTGTTAACCCTTACAGGTGCTTTCAGTTTTGAGGGTAAACAAAGATGAACAATAGTTACCCACATGTGGGTTTTGTTTTCAAAATATAGTAGATATGGTAATCTAAGATACCCATATGGGTTTTGCATAAAAATAGTAGTATAATTACAAAATATGCAAATTTTGTGCTTCTTCGAGCCTCAAAGTAGAAAGAATACAACTTTCATATGATTTTCATAATAACCACAAAGGAGACAGTAGGGAAAAGCAATGAAATGCAATTTTTGTGATAAATCGAGCTCAGGAAAGAAGAAAATACAGTTCTATTTTGAAATTTTAGTTACCCACATGTGGGTTTATTCTCAAAATATAGAAAATTCAGTTTCCTTTAAGGATTTCGAGTACCCATTTTCAGGGTTAGCTTCAAAGTTTAGAAAAAATGGTTACAGTAATAACCTATGTGAGATCTTGAACTAAATAGCAAAATATACAACAAATGTGAGTTCCTTGTGATGAATCGACCTCAAAAATGGAGGAAATGCAGCTCTCATTCATTTTTTTTAATACCCACGAAGGGATTCATTATCAAACATGCATGAAGGAAAATTTCTTGTGGTGGGTCTAGTCAAAAGCTTCAAATAACATTCTCTATAACATACATTTGGCCTGGCTTGAACATTTCCAGAAATTTGCAAAGAGTCTTTTAGTCTCTAAGAATGAAGTAGCTAGAGGTGGCTTACCAGTCTGGGATTATAGAGAGTGCATACAACTGCATTCAAAAAGAACTTCATGGAGTTTCCAATGGCCCAAAGTCGAGCTCTCAAACTGGTGCTCGAGCCTTAAAGGAAGATGAACACAGAAAATAGACATAGGAGACAACAGGCATCAGATAATCATTCCATCGCCGCGGCCTGTGAGGCCTTCACTTTCTTCTAAATCTCAAGGGATGAGGAGAAAAACAATCAATAACACTTACTGCGAGCTGTGCAAGCTGAGTGTGAACAAAATCAGAAAGAAGAAGCTCATTTTAAGGCTTGAATAGAAGTTTCTAGCTAGAACCCTAGCCATGCTTGGCAGCATGCTCCCTCAGGCAGAACTCGATTTTTCCAAAGTAGTGAGTGCAAAATGAAATAATTAGGGTTTTACTTCTTTTACTCATACCCTAATTCGACCAAACACTATAATTGTTTAGGATATTCATGTTGGTCAAAAAGCATGTCGGTTATTTCAGATTAGGGTGGCTTTGTATTGTGTTTCTTTCAAATTCTAAGTTTAATATTAGAGGGAGGTTGAAATCTATATGCCTAGTGTTGTGCAATTTTGCACACACGCCCCACTTGGAGTAGGGACCCTCTTTTTCTGATTTCGGATGTCTCTTGGACCTTTGGTTTTTATTGGGTTTGTCCTTTCAAGGTCTCAGGATGTTGGTCTTGCCTACCTTGGTCTTACCCTGAAGGTTGAATCGATCAAACGTGGTTTTTAATGGAGGTCCAGGTTTTGCCCTGAATCCGGGATTTTCCGGCCCACTCAGATTTTCCCGGGTCCTAGTCCATCGTCTATCAATGTCGGATTTTTCCAAAATCTAGATTTCTGGTTGAATCCGGGATTTTCCGGATCATGCAGATTTTCCTGGACTACGTCAGAGTCCTGGAGGGGTGTGTCGTCTGCGAAATTTATGCTCATCGGGATAGTCCGGATGGCTCAAATTTTTTGGAATTCCGTTTCGACTTCGGGTTTCTAGATTTCCTCAATATGTCTTATCAGCCATTAATGCTCTAGGTACATCCTCTCTGGCACGAGTGTGGGTGAATTTAAGGTTTATTAGCACTCTTCCTGATTTCATTATTCACTTTCTATTTGCTCTAGTGCTTGAGTGTGTTCATTTTGAGCTCTAGTCATTGGATTTGGTTTGCTTGCGCGTGGATTCCTTGGGCATTTGTGTTGATATTTTTGCCGCTAGGGCACCCTAATTCACAGTGATTTCCTTGGGCTCGAGATTCATTCGGATTTGATCCATGGTAAGTCATTTTGACTTCTATTCTTTTGCGCTTGTGATTGAATCTTTTAGGTTGTTGTTGATGATTCATTGGGTCGGCCCTTCTTGTTTTCATGGTTACATATTTATCGAATTAGGGTTTGAAGTCACCTTTCTGCAGGTTTTAATGCCTGCACTATGCTTTCCTTCTTTTTGTTTGAATTTCGGGTGTACCCCTATGGCTAGGCATTCTTGTTAGGGCTGTTCCTTGTTGGCGCATAATCTGGTATAATTTGTGAGGTTAGGGTTTTGATATGTCTGCCCAGGATTGTTAAGTTCGGTGGAGTTGTCATGACCCTCATGTCCTACGTCTAGCTCGACCAAGTTCGCAACATTTGGGACCCTGGTGTGCCCTAGTTTCATCATTTTGAGGGATAGTGTCTGAATTTTGAGCTCGCCTTAACTCTTATGGCGGAGGTTTGACAGTCAAATTTAGGGCATTGTTATTTCTCCATAGAGATCTACCATTTGAGGGTTTTTGGGAATTTAAATTCAAGTGCAGTTGAGATTTGGCTTATTGGGGTGAGTTTATGTTCGTCAGATTCAGATAGGGGGGTTTGTATGATCACTCAATTAATGGTCTGCGCGTCGAACGAACGTTGGGTTTCCGAGGTGTCCGCAAAATTTTTGTGCACCCGGATGTTCTCAAATTTTTCTGTTTCCCTGAAGTATGATGAGTTCCTGAAATTTTGAGCTGCCCGTGGAAATTCGAAAGACCCAAATTTTTTTGGTTTTCTGCCTGGTTTCACTTGATTTTGATTTTTGAAATTGAAGCAATGAATTAAATGTTGGATGATGATTTCTTGTCGCTAAATGGATAAATCTCATGATAATCATGCATCTCTTTTGTCCATATTGATGATTTATTGGATGAATGATGTCTTGGTAGCAGGAGTCCGTCTGGGTCAGATTTCTCTGAAGTTCCGCCCCGACTTCATTTTCCCGGATTACTTTATTTTCTTGGATTTTCAAGATTGATGATTAATGACTTATCTTAATGATTTCATGTGGTTTAAGGGATAACCTTTGATTGAAATATCTATGATAATTGGATTTTCATGAGGCTCTTTTGTGAATGCAGGCTGAATCAAGCAAGGCAGTGGCAGGAAAGGCCAAGGGAGATGCAGAGGGATCCTCAGTTATAGATGCTGAAAGAACAAGGCTGGATGTGAAGAATCAGTTGCCGAAAAGTAAGATGGCTTCAGTTTGGTTAGAGGTCTCGGATACCAATGTGGGAGCTTGGAGATATGAGGAGTTCAAAGAAAGGTTAGCTCAGAGGGATTTATCAGCCCTGACCAAGGGAGTGGTGAAATCCGGACTGGCTCATGTGGCAGGATTTCCTCCTACAGTTCAATGCTATGAATTGATATTAGAATGTGCCTGGAACTATGACTTTGATACATAGAGGATCATCAACACTGATGGGAGAGTATTGGCAAACTTTAATCCAGTTTCCATTGCCCAGGCATTTGATATGCCAAACTTACCATGTGTGTGTGCCTTGGACATGGACTTGGCTAGAACTTATTATGAGGAAGAACCTACCAAAGCCCAACAGATGATCAATTCCTAGCTTGAAAATCCAAAATCTCATTTCTCCAAGTTGCCTAAACAGTTATACAGGGTCAAGTTCTGATAGGACATATATGATGCAATCACATTGTTGAGTAGGGTGGAGGGCTTGAAGAGTGCTAGGGCATTGGAGAATTGGATGGTGCATGTTATTAACAAGATTGAGCAAGGCATCAATTATCATTGGGTAGGGATTATCAGTGTAATGATTGACAGACAAATGAGAGATGTGTTGGAGACAAAGAAATTTACCATGACATCTTATGTGGTATATGTACTTGCCAGATTTTATCCATACAGGGGATTGGGTCCAAAAGGAACATTTGGGCAAGATGTCATCTATGATGTGTACCCTGAGTTGCACCTGGGGAATCCAAATTATAGAAGAGCAAATGATGCATTCACTATGCATATTACTAGGTTGCTTTAGAACGCAGAGCATGTGAGAATTTCTGATGGAGCCAAGGAATTGATTAAAAGATATGGAGCCTGGTTTATACAATTCCCTACCTTCTCCTATATCAGAATTGATGGATGTCCCACTACTCCATACAGATTGCCAAGATACCCCACTGACCACATCATACTCTTGGAGGTTACCCAGCAGATATGTGATTTCGATGTTATTGTTAAAAATGAGAAGCACAAGACAGGGTTTGGTGGGGATTTTCCCTTGAGAATTGGTATAATTGAGGTTTGTCCTTCAATCCAATTGGCTCATGCATCAGGGGAGGAATTGAGTACTTTTGGTTTCTCTTTCCACTCTAAAAGGGCAAGCTTTGACATCACTGGTGAAGCGCAGAAGAAGGCTACTAAGGAATATCACCACAGAGATGATCTAGAGGACTATTGGGTGAACAACAGGGATGACTTTGAGGTGAGAAAGAAAAGGTATTCTATGCTTCCAGTTGATGTAATCAGGATGTATAATGTCAAGTTGATTCCTGATCAGTTGGAAGATGATGGAAATTTAGTCCAGGATCATGCATTTAAATCTATCAAGGATAGACCCATTGGAGAGATAAACTGGTCAGAAAGAGAAATAACTGAACTGGAGGAATTGATGGCTCCTATTATGAAATCCACCAAGTCATGGCTGAAACATAAAGTATGGGAATTGGAAAGTGAGAAGGTACCTTGTACTTTCAATCTGATGGGAAATCTGAATGCTCATTCTACCTCGGAGGAGTCAGGAGAAGATGATTCTACTAACAAAACTAAGGTAAGCTCACCTTTTAAGATTAAAATCAGAGGCCCTAAGGAGAGTGAGCCTGAAAAGAAAAGAAAACCTAGAGGAAAGAAGAGAAGCCATACTATGAAAATAGGTAAGTCCACTAAAGAGGAAGAACTTGAGGAAGTAGAGAAAGAAGACATTCCTCCGGAGCTAGAAAGGACAAGGACAACTAGGGATTCTAAGAAGAAGGATCAAGAGGCTTCTAAGGATAAGGTGAATCCTCATGTGGTTGATGTGGAGAGCTCAGGAGAGAAAACTTAGGTTTACTCAAGAAGGTCAAGAACTCCATCTCCCAAGGAGACTATGCAAAAGGCGGATCTTCTTCCAATGGCATCCATTGTAGAGAAGCAGAAAGATACCTATCCTTCATTGGATATACCTGAACAGATGACTCATGAAGAGCATAAGACCAGTGAGGAAGAAGAACCATTTAAGGATGGGGAACTTTATGGTGCAACTACTGAGATAGAAGTAGGAGATGTGGAAGTGCATCCTTCTCCATTGGTACAATATGAGGATTCTCCTACAAATAGCAAAGATAATAGATCCCCTGAGAAGGAGGATGTCCTTGTTAAGACTCCATCACCCCTACAAGAAGAGGAGCCAGAGTTGGAAAACAAAGGTGTTCAATCTCCTAAAAAGGAAAGGGATGAGATGTTAGATCATTATGAAGAGGTTAAGAAGGATGAAATCCGGGTAGATCCAGGTGTTCCGGATTGGCTAGACAAAGAAATCAGGAGGAAACAGGTCATTGTTGAGGACACTCCTCTCAACTGGGATGAAATGTTGGCCAAGATTGGAAAGGGAAAGAAGAAGAAGGTAGCCAAAGTGGTTTCCAAGATCGAGAGGGATGAAGCCAGTAATAGGGTTATTCATATTGCTACCCATGCTGCTGGTAAAAGTAAAGATGAGGTCACCGGGAACGATTATGATGTACAGACCATTAATCTTGCACCCGCTTCTATGGAGCAAGATATTGAAGAATATGAGGGGTCCAGTGCAGTGATTATTGGGAGACTGAGGAAGGAAACATAGTCAAAGCATGAACTGAAGAAAGAGAATGAAAGGCTTAGGAAATTTCTAGAAGATTTAATGAAGCCTTTGCAATCTTTTCACCCATCATGTTCTGCTACTCCTGGTTTCTTGCCGAAGGAGACCATTTCTGAAATAGAAAAGATGAAAGCTTCTAATATAGCTACAGTAAATTGGTTGAAGGAGGTACAGACAAAAGGAGATGATGCAATAAAGGAGATCCTTTCAACTGGAAAGGATGCAATAAGGGTTAAGGATTCATTAGATTATGTTTTATCTCAGGATAAAGAGGACACTGATCTCTTATTGCAGAAAACCAAAACAATCATGGAGTACAGTAAGAATCAATTGGTTGTTGATGGAATTCTTTCTTCGTCTAGGGTTAATGAGCCTTGGGAGTGGTTTGAAGCCCTGCAAATCTGACAGAAAGCCATCAAAAAGATCTATAAACAAAGGAAGCAGATGGATGGAAATCTAACTAGTGTTTATGATGGATGCATCACCTTTTTTGAGGTAATGACTGGGAGGAGGAAGATCGCCCCTAAATACTTGAGTTTGGAACAATTGAGGGAATGGTGGCATGATGTTTATGCCCCTGATATTGAAAATTCTGTGACAAGGCATCAATTGGATGATGCGGCTACTTATCTGGCTGTGGTGGATAAGTACTTGGCGTATAAGGGTGATTGGGATACAACGGTGAAGCAGTCAAGGAAAGAAATTAAATCAATTGAATTTTGGCTCAAAATCTTACCTTTCCCACCTGTTGCTGAGTTAGACAAGGTGTTTTTGAAGGTTCATGAATTGTTGGATCAGAACAAGGATAAGGGAGGTGGTAATTAATGCCAACTTCGTGATTTGTGCTTCCCTATTATTATAGGGCATGTGTTGATTTGGGCTGCATTGAGGAATGTGTTTGGCCGACCTTGATGATGTATCGGCATTTAATGTGTGCCTTATTTTTGGAATTCCTGGGGCCAACTTGTTTTGGTTATTTTATTTTGTAAATGTCTGGCTGGGCCGACATTTTTTGGGGGTTCTCTTTAAAATGACATTCCTGCCTCATTTTTAAGGGGTTAGACAGATAATAGAGACAAGCTAGACCAAGAAAGAGCTAGAGCATTCTGTAGTAGAGATAGTAGTTAGTTTTTTTGGAGCAAATGTTGTAACACAGAATAGTGGAATTGTTGCTATATTTTGGTGATCTAATACAATTGAAGGCATTGTGGTTTTTGTGGTGAATTCTTTTGTGTTAGTTTATCTTGCATGGTTCCTATTGTTCCATCTTTTGAAATTACTTGAAGACATAAGATTTGATGTTAAATTTAGAACTGGATTAGTTTGGTGAATAATGTTTATGGTTTCATGCTTGGAATGTTTGTAGTAATCTCTAGTCTATACTCCCAGTAACTATCTGATTGTAGTAGACTGGTGAATTCAACCTGGACCATATATCTATTTGTGCTTAGTTCGATCGTAGATGAATGTCTATGATTTGAAAATATGTATGCCTTAGAAGATTGCACCTTTCTTGTGATATTGCATTGTGGGTTAAGCAGGAATTGGTTATTTGAGATTGGTCCATTCCAAGAATTTATCATTTGCATTGTTCATCTTAGAAGTAATTTAGATTTCATTATATCTCTTTCACCTTCATCTTTTGCTGTTTCTTTATTATTTGGTTAGATTTAGGATTTAATATTATAATATTGCAAAAAATTTGATAAATTGGAATGATATAGTTTGCTTGTAGTAAGGTCTGATTGTGATTACCAGCATTTTCACATATTATCTGAGTTGTTTATGCATTGTCAAGACTTGACACCCGAGAGACCTTGGGGTGATTTTCAACAATTTATTGTTGAAGATTATCTTTCAAGAGAGATAGAATATCATTTTATGTCTGAGTTGTTGCTGTGCAGAAAACACCATCAACACCTAGGTTGATATTAAGTCTTTAAGGCTTATATTTTGTGCCTTAGGAAAATAAGGGTTGAAGGATGCCTTACCTTAGGGTTTTGTTTGATTTGAGGAAAATCAATAATGTATCTTATCATTTAGGGTTTGCTTTCTCCTTGAAAGTTAATGATCATTTTAGGGTTTTTATTTGTTTTATTGATTTTAGAGAAATCAATGAGAAGTTTTGATAAGAGGGAGATTATGTAATGTGTTTTTAAGATTTTTGAGAAAATCAATTAGTGTAATGGAGAAATAAGGAGATTTTCTTTTTGCAAAAGATTTCCAATCTTTAGATTGCAAAAATAGGCAAATTGTAAAAATTTGCATATTGTAAAGCAAAAGCATAAAAGTGATATTCTATAAATTGCTTTATGTTTTCTTGCTATTTTTAGCAGATCTTTGATTGACTTTTCCTCTTGGTCGGATTTGAGACTTATCTTGGAGAGATAAGGTGTTTTTGTGCTTTTAAAGCAGATTCAGTCTATTTTTAGAGGTTTGACAGGTTCATCATGAAAGCATTATGCTTTTTTCTACTTTTAAAGAAGTTTTGAGACAGCTTGGAGCCTTTTTTCCTTGAGCTTTTTCTGAGCTCGGATTAGGGTTTCTTAAAGGCTATGTTTTGATAAAAACTTAGTTTTATTCATTCTCATTAGCAGCAGTTCATATTGGAATTTCTTTCCCTTACACTTTTGGAGGAGCTTGTAAACTTATGTGTGCTCAGATTCTGAGAGTTTCCACTCCATCATTCAATAAAATAGCAGAGTTATCCTTTCTCATTTTCTTTTGATGACTTGGAATAGTAATCTAATTTGTTTTGTGATTCAAATCTGTTGAATCCTTTTCTTTTCTTACTATTGTCAAGTGATTTGCAGGAGTTTCATGCTGGTTCAAGTTATGCTTTTGTGTTATTTTAACCTTTGCATAAATCACTATTGAACTGCCTGAGTTGTGAGATTGTGAGGTTTCAATTCTTTTTGAGTTGATGGGAGTGAGTTATTATCAGAATCTTCTTACAGTTGATTAATATTTTAGATTGATAGAGTTTCAGTTTAGATTTCAGATCCAATTATCCTTCTATCCCTTTTCTTGAAAAGCCATTTAGAATCAAATTTATCATTCGGAGAACCAGCTCACTCTGGAGATTCCTTCTTCATTCAGATCACCCACATCTGAGGAAGGTTTCCATATTTCATTAGTTTGCTAAATACTGCATTCAGCAAGGTGCAAAACTATTGATAACAATTTTTGGCACGCCCGGTGGGACAACTAAAAGTAACTTTCAAAGAATTTTAATTTTTCAATTTGCTATTTGGTGTATGCAGCAAGTCTTTTCTAGCCTTCTAGAGGCTATCAATATACTGGCGACTCCAGTTCTATTTTCTACATGCTAGTACAGCCCACGCATGAGAAATATTCAAACAAGATCAAGTTCAAAACCCTTCAAATATCAAGAGCTATCCCCACCACGAAGAGCGGGTAGGACAGCAAGAAGGCTTTTTGAAGCCCCTGCTAGATCAAGTTCAACACCTCCCTTTCTTGGTGCTCTAGTTCTGTCACCTGGTGTACCAGTACTGATCTCACAAGTACCATCAATGGTAGCACCACCGAGGCAGCATCCGTTCACACCCTTTAATGGAGGCAGTCCATTAGATATTGCCCAACATGATGAGATTCTAGTTGCAGCCCTTTGAGGATTACCATATTTCATCGGAGAGGATTACACCATGGCAGTTAACCACATCCGTGACGTAGCCACGTTATGTTTAGTACATAATATTACTCAAGAGAACGTTGCTCTAAGACTGCTAGCTGCATCACTCAAGGGGAAAGTGCTGCAATGGTTCAGAGGTCTCACTACAAATTCAATCAAAACATGGGATGCTCTAGGTAGTGGCCTATACCAGCACTTTGCAGATAAATCTGACAATTTATCTTTGTTAGAGAAGTTGAGCACTATTCAAAGGGTGCCACACGAACACTTGGCGAATTTCAACTACAGATTTCAAAGGACTTGGGACGGAATCCCGGCAATGGTAAAACCCTTACTAGCACATGCATTTTTGTTTTATTTAAAAGCTTTGAATAGCAAGATTGCTGTCATGACTTAGTCTATGGGTGGTTTAACGCTTCCAAATGCTTACAATATTGCTATTAATGCTGAAAATTTCCTTATTCAAGCTGAAGACATAGCTCCTAGACCCCCCATGCCCTTGTTTCTAGAAATACAGCCACCTATTACTGCTGCTATACCTCCCTTGGTTGTTGTCCCGCCAATTCCAGCAATAGGATACCATAATACAGCCCAAGAGTTCGCTATCTCAGCCCCAAATCCAGAAATGCAAGAGATTAAGAGCATATTACAGAATTTTGGGAATGATCTTGTGACTATTAAGAAGCAAGTTGGCCAAGAACATAAGCCTTATCAAGGCCCTTATCAACAAAATCAACAAAGCAGACCCGCTTTCCAAAATGACCATCAGGCCCAAAGAAGGAATTTTAACCCCTAACCATTCCAGCCATACAATCCAAACATGGCTAGCACATCAAAGGAACTAGTGCTGCAAAATAATGTCGTTCAAGATTGCGATTGGTGTTACCCATGCAACCAACCCCACAATCAGTCGGTGTGCACCAACGGAATGAGAAATCAAGCTTTAATGGTGCAGAATGTATATGTTGTTTCAGAAAATACCACATATCAGAATCAAGGACAGCAAGAAAATGTAGAAGTCACCTTTCCAAACTGGTAGAGCTCTGAATTCTATGGCATGAATGGCCAAGATCGACAAAATTCCCCTATTTCAGCCAATACTAGATCTAAAAAATGAGCAATGGATCTAGGACAGCAAACTGGAATTTCACAGCAGCAGCCACCAGCCAGTAAGTAGCCTATTTTATCAGAAATTAACACTGCTATGCAGCCCAAGATGCAAATTCTGCAAAGAGGACAGGAGATACCCAACAAAGAGCTGTCAAAAATGCATTCACAACCTGCACAGAAGCAAAATAAAGCTACTGTTGCAAAAAACCAGCAGAAGGTAAATGTTTCATCCTTCAATATCATTGAGCATCTCAAGAAAACTACTGTCAATATGTCAATATTAGAAACTTTGTAGCTTCCAGGGCAAAAAATTTTGTTGCAGAATGCATTAGCTGAGTTGTCTATTTCTGACAATGCCAATCAAGGAGCTGTGAAGGTTGTGTTGGCTAATGACCTGGATGAGAAAAGTGGGCAGAAAGCAAAGGAGGTAAGACCCCCTCCATTTTACTTAAGTCTAATCATAGGTGATAAAATTGTGCATAATTATATGGTCGATTCTGGAGCTAGTAGTTTAGTCATGACAAAGAGTTTAGCTGATAAATTAGGTCTTGTTTATGAGCCTAATCCTCAAAAAGGCGTAGTGTAGCTAGATGGTTCTACTGTAAAGATTGCTGGTATTATCAAAAATTTAGCCCTTACCTTGCATGCATCTCCAAGTTTCGCTATCCATCAGGATATTCATATCATAGACTTACTGCCGCACTTCACCATTTGTTTGTCAAGGGATTTTATAGCCAAGTTGGGTGGGTTTTTGTCCTCTTATTGGTCTCATCTATTTTTTAGAACAAGGTATGGTACGAAAGTGACTATAAAGTTTGAGCCTCTCACCAAAGACCATATCAAACCATACTCCCCAATCCCTATAAACACTAATCTCTATGCCACCTCTGTAATGGAGGAGCAAACCATGAACTCAGACTGTAGCACCTAGGGAGACTACATCAGTCTTGATGAATGGGCAACTAAAGATCATGAGCTTGATCTGTTCTAGAACACAGATGAGGTAAGCTTAGGAGTTTATATGATTCGCGAGTTTGATTGTGACATGCCTAATCTTTGCAAAGAGGATGAACCGTCTACAGGAAGAGGTAATGAGTTGTTGTGGAAACTTTATTTTGATGGTTTGAGGAGTAGTGTTGGTGTCAGAGGTGGAGCTATGCTGATATCGCCCGAAGGAGATAAGTATTATTCTGCTTGTAGATTTGCTTTTAGCTGTTCAAATAATACAGCTAAGTATGAAGCGTTGGTGCATGGCCTTGAGTGGGCCCGCAAACAAGGTATTCAATGCTTACAAGTTTATGGTGATTCTGAGTTGGTTGTGAATCAGATCAAAAATTTAAATGCTGCTAAGAATGATTTGCTTAAGAAATACAAGCATCATGTATGGGATCTGATGGAAGATTTTAATGCTTTTAATATCTTGTCAATTCCTCATAATCAAAATAAGCATGCTGACAGGCTCACTGCCATAGAAGCCCAGTTTGACATTCCCAAAGATATTCATAAGGTAGAAGCATGTCAGTACGTAAAGATAGTGGTCAGACCTTCTGTACCTGACAATAACGTGAGCTGGCAGGTTTTTTACAGCGATGAGAAAATTATGAATTTTTTGATTGTTGAAGCTGAGTTCATAGATGGAAATCAGCAAAAATGGCAGTAGTACAAGGATCAGATCGTGCAATTGAAGAAAAATAAGCTGCCAAAAGGTTTGGTGACATTAGAATCTATCTTTAATTTAGATGATCAAGTTCAGAAGGACAAGTGCAACTTGACAGTTAAAGAAGAATATTATTCAGCTATTGAGACCTTCAAAGGCAAACTTCTCAAACTGGGTAAGGTATGTAGTCAGGAAGAACAACAAGCTTTCATTCTGTTATGTCAGAAATATAGTGATGTTTTTGCTTGGGAATACAAAGATTTAAGATATTTTAACCCCAATTTAGCACAGCATACCATCGAGCTTGAGCCCAATGCAAAACCAGTAAGGCAGAAGCAAAGACCATTTAATCCAAAGTTGGAACACCTTATGAAGGCTAAACTAAACAAACTAGTTGAAAGCAGTATTATTTTCCCTATCAAGCACACCTCTTGGGTGTTGAATTTAGTGCTAGTCAGAAAAAAGAGTGGAGAAATCAGACTTTGTGTTGATTTCTGAGATTTGAATAAAGCATCATTGAAGGACCATTATCTGCTCCCCTCCATGGAGCAAATTTTATAAGTAGTTTTTGGTTCTGACAGATTTTCTTTGTTAGATAGCTACTCAGGTTATAACCAGATTCTAGTTAAGCAGGAGGATCAATTTAAAATAGCATTCACCACCAAGTGGGGCACGATGGCCTATAAGAAGATGCCTTTTGGCTTATCGAATGTTGGAGCAACATTCCAATGTGCTATGGATATGGCCTTTCATGGCCTTATGAACAAATTTGTTCTGGTATATTTAGATGATATTACATTTTTTTCTAGAAATGCTAATGAACACTTGGGTCACTTGGAATAGATTTTTAAGAGGTGCGGAGAGTTTGGAGTGTCTCTCAATCCAAAGAAGTGTATCTTTTCAGTGCACGAGGGCAAGCTACTGGGACACATTGTCTCAAAGCAAGGTATTTCAATTGATCTTGAAAGAGTTTCCGCAATTCTTGAATTGCCATTACCAACCCATAAGAAAGGCTTGCAAATATTTCTTGGGAGAATAAATTTCATGCGAAGGTTCATACCAAATATCGTAGCCTTGCTGCAACCTCTCACTTCTATGTTGAAGAAGAATATGCCATTCAGTTGGACCAAGGAAGGAAAGAGGAGCTTCGAGCAGATAAAAGAAGCGCTCGCAGCTGCTCCTACTCTCATTAATCCAAACTTTGACAAATATTTCATTCTCTATGCTTTTGGAGGTGTGGATACAGTTTCAGCCATGTTATGCTAGCAAAATGAAGAAGGCCTAAAGCAGCCTGTTGCATTTTTCAGTCAAGTTCTGCACGATTACGAGGTAAAGTACTCTTTTGTAGAGAAACATGTTTTTGTTGTTGTAAGAAGCTTGAAAAAATTTAGACAAATGCTGTCCAACAGCAAGGTTCATTTATTAGTGGCTCATTCAACTGTTAAGGATTTTCTGCTTAATAAAAACATTAATGATAAGCATGCTGGTCAGATCACTAAAGTGATGGAGTTTGATGTTGATATAAAAGTAACCAAGCTCGTTAGAGGCAAATTTTTGTGCGAGCAGATTGCTGGAAGTGAAGACAGCAGCTTAAAAGAGGCTACAAATATTGAAACAGTGTTAAATAATTATGTTTTAAGTGTTGTTCAAGCACCCCCTGCTACATGGTTGTAGCAGATGATACATTATCTGCAAACTGGTGAATGCCCCGAAGGCTTGGATAGAGCAAAAAGAAGGTATTACAGATTACAAGCCATCCCTTATGTAGTTATTGATGGTGTTCTTTATAGGAGGGATTTCCAAGGTGTTTTATTACGTTGCATTCAGCCTGATCAAGTTGACAAGTTGCTCGCAGAGTTCCATAACGGACCTTCAAGAGGTCACTTCACTGCAAGAACAACAGCTCTGAAGATTATGAGGGCTGGTTATTACTGGCCAGATTTGTTTAAAGATACTATTGCATGGGTCAGAAAGTGTGAAAAATGTGCATTATTTACTGGTAAACAGAGGCTTGCACCGCTGCCTCTACATCCGATTCAGGTAGAACAGCCCTTTGCTAAGTTGTTGCTTTAAAGGAAGCGAATGAGACTTCAATGCTTAATTTTTATCAAGATCTCATATCGAGATTTGGTGTTCCAGATTCAATCATTTCAGATAATGGTTTAGCTTTCATCGGATTAAAGATTTTAGATTGGTCTGTCAGAAATAACATTTATCTGAACACTTCATCAAATTATTATCCGCAAGGTAATGGTCAAGCAGAATCCACAAATAAGAATCTGATTTGGATAATTAAGAAGACTGTTGAAGATAACCAAAGAACATGGCATGAAAAGCTGAAGCTAGCCCTTTGGGATAACGAAATAACTCCTAAAAGAGCCACTGGTTGTTCACCTTTTGTTTTGACTTACGGCAAAGAAGCTAAGTTGCCTATTTCAATCAAATTACCAACATTAAGTTATGTTAAGGAATTGGAGTTACTGAATGAACAACCTCTTGAAGGGAGGTTTGCACAACTGGTTGAGTTTGAAGAGACCAAAACAGAAGCTCTAAGATAGCAGGAAATACATCAAGTGCAAATGAAGAATGCTTTTGACAAGAGGGCAAGGCCTCGTGATTTCATTATTGGAGATTTAGTTTTCAAGTGGAATGAATTCAAGAGTAGGCCTAGATGACATTCCAAGTTCGATGCAATATGGGATGGGCTTTATGTGATTATGAAATGCAAAGAGAACAACGCATTCCAACTTTTGAAGATGACTTGTGAGGTACTATCTATCCCAATAAATGGGATCCACCTCAAGCACTGCCTTTAAGATAAGTTATCTCACTGTTAGGTAGACTAGTTTGCAAATAAGTGCGTTTCATAGATTTCTTTTCAATAGTTTGCTTTCTCTAAGCGCTGATGTGCATTGTTTTGTTGGCCACTAGGGCTTGTTAGTTTGCTTTCAGTTTTGTTTCATTTTCTTGCTACTATTTGGATTGTTGTTGTTCATGTTTATGAGTTTCAAGAAGGGGCAGAATTGAATATGTGCCCAATAAATTGTTTTAAAGGCCACTGATCTATGCTTAGCAGGCAAGCATATAGCAGAAATCACAAAAATGTTACATAGTTTTTGCCTCAGCTCAAATGGAGGAGTTGGCTGATTGTTATTTAACATTAAGTGGAATTACAGTGTCATGTTCGAATGTTGTTTCGCATTATTATCATTATGCATCAAACAACAGTTATGCATATTAAAGAAAGTAGGGTTTAAGAGTGCCATTTAGATGTTGATTTAAAAGAAATACAAAATTGAGCACATGAGTAAAATAGCATTTTAGATGCTTTTATTCATTTTGTAAAACTCATATTTTTACAAGGCTTCATTTGATTTCACAATCAGAATAGTATTACAACATTCAAATGCATTTTCTTTTCAATCGAAAAGAAAAATTGAAATCAACGATCCACACAAGCCGTGGATATAACTATAACTGTGACAACACATTTCTAGCCGCACATTGCACTACTGAAGATGCAAAAAGGAAAGCACATAAGCAACAACATAATCATCATTTCCTGATTATCGACGCTTGATGTTGAATGGTGCACCTTGTCATCTTGAGCTTTATCGACCTGTAAGAGGAAAAGAGGGGTGTCAGTGGCTCTGACTATGGTGTAACTTATATGATGCACCTACAATAGTACAACATACTATTAGCAATGCATTGACACAATCAATCAAATGTAGTATGAAAGAAGTGAGCTGAAGGAGAAATAGCAACATCATAATCAACATGTTCTATTCTTTATGCTAACGTTGTTTGTTTCCTTGTGTAGGTATGCATAAAGTCATGAAGCTAAACATTGTTTGAAGACCAAGCGTGTGGAGTAAAATAGGCTCCCACAAGGGTAGAGCTCGGCATGCTACCCTATTCATTACATGGGCTGATTTTAAAGGATACTTCATTTTATACATTGAATGAAATGAAATACAGCTGAAAGAATAAAACAGAGAATCCATCAAGTAACAAAACCAACTGTGCATTCATAATGATCAGGGTTGCTTTCTAAAGGCTACACGTGAACAGTGAGTTTAGTTCACTTAAGGAATTTAATTGAGTATATCTACATCAAAAATTGCTGAATAACTTCATTTTCTGTGCTGATTATAATCATCTATCATGTGAGTTTCAATTCATAAATTCTCTTTCAGCTAGTGAAAAGGCATACATATGCCTTAATGGTTTATTTCAATTTTCATCATCAAGGAGAAACAAATTTTTAGAAGCAGTTTGTACAGTAAAATATAAAAATGCATGAAGAGTACCATGCTGCTCAAGAATACAAACACAAACAGTGCATTTGATGAATGAATTTCTAGGCCTAGTCGGCTGGTAAAGTAAATACAGCATTATGGGTTTAGTAATAAAGAGATCATTCCAGGATAATAGGGGAAGAGTAAGTCTTTTCTTTCCAAAATAAGTTCTGAGTTGTTAAGCTATACATATGAGCTAGTGAGTAGCATGTGGTCGTGATGTTACAATGTTTCAACATGGTCTCCCTATGGAGTTCAAGAATAGGAGGTAGGAGTTGCCATGATAAGGTTAAGGAGTGTCAGAAAGACATTAAAATATAGGCAGAATACAAGCATGGAGATCCTTTTCTTCACAATGAATAAATACAAATCATTCTCAAGATCCATGTAATTGACAGTGTTGTGACAAGAGGTCAGATGCTTTTATCAAAAGAGGAAAACAATTATGAATCAAGTTCAGGTGTCATACAACTATCAAAGAAAATTACAGAAATGCCAAAATGAAAACTGGGTATATGAGTCAAATGAGTGTGAACAAGCGCACAAATTCTTGTTGTTCCATCATGTTCTTATATACTTTTGAAGGTATATTTAAACAAGCAACAGTAATGCAATGACTGGCTTTCTTTCGGGATGTACAAAATGCTAAAGAGGTTAAAAGTAAAGACAAACATTCAAGGTATCCTTTTGTTACAAAAGTGAAAGCTGTTGTGTTAAAGTTAAGGAGGGACAAGAGGAAATAGCTGCTATGTTTACAGTGGGTAAGCATGGATACAGTATATTTAAGAGGTCTTTCCCTTCACAATGCATGAGTATGGAATTATGCTGGAGAGATTCTTTTGTTATATCTTCAAGGAGTTATAAGTGTCAAGCAAGTGATCCTTTCAGAGTATTGAAGAAGGAGCAAATAGTTTTGTTACCAAGAGAAGGTTATGAGGTGTCGATTATGCCTAGGAACAGAAGACTAGGTACAGTCCATTATGTTTCAATGTTTCAGCTAAAAGCCTTGCACAAGTGCTAAAACAGAAAAATAGCAGATCACTTTGGATCAAATTTTGTTTTTAGATCTTAACCATGATAGGTTCTATCTTAGTGGGGGTGGCATGAGTTTAATGTCCGAATAATGCAGAATGTGAATTAAAGGAGTCTGAATGCTTAAAGGGGCTCATAACTAAATATAGATTAACACATATTTTGATCTAAACCATGAGTGTACATTTCTGAGGGAAGATCTAAAAGCAAACATCAAATGCCAATTTTGGTTCATTAAAGGTAAACATCAAACCCTAGTGGAAAAGTGCATACATTGTTCTTTGGAATATGGTATGCCCATTTGAGGATTTGTGCCGAAATGCAAGGCTACATGTAATGAATGATGGGTCAGGCCCATGAACTGAATTCGGTGAAAGTATATAGTTTTGTTAACCCTTACAGGTGCTTTCAGTTCTGAGGGTAAACAAAGATGAACAATAGTTACCCACATGTGGTTTTTGTTTTCAAAATACAGTAAATATGGTAATCTATGATACCTATATGGGTTTTGCATAAAAACAGCAGTATAATTACAAAATATGCAAATTTTTGTGCTTCTTCGAGCCTCATAGTAGAAAGAATATAGCTTTCAAATGATTTTCATAATAACCACAAAGGAGACAGCAGGGAAAAGCAATGAAATGCAATTTTTGTGATAAATTGAGCTCAGGAAAGAAGAAAATACAGTTCTATTTTGAAATTTTAGTTACCCACATGTGGGTTTATTCTCAAAATATAGAAAATGCAGTTTCCTTTAAGGATTTGGAGTACGCATTTTCAGAGTTAGCTTCAAAGTGCAGAAGAAATGGTTACAATAATAACCCATGTGAGATCTTGAACTAAATAGCAAAATATACAACAAATGTGAGTTCCTTGTGATGAATCGAGCTCAAAAATGGAGGAAATGCAGCTCTCATTCATTTTTTTTAATACCCACAAAGGGATTCATTATCAAATATGCATGAAGGAAAATTTCTTGTTGTGGGTCGAGCCCAAAGCTTCAAATAACATTCTCTATAGCATACATTTGGCGCGGCCTGAACATGGCCAGAAATTTGCAAGGAGTCTTTTAGTCTCTAAGAATGAAGTAGCTAGAGGTGGCTTACCAGTCCCAGATTATAGAGAGTGCGTACAGCTACATTGAAAAAGAACTTCATGGATTTTCCAATGGCCCAAAGTTGAGTTCTCAAACTGGTGCTCGAGCCTTAAAGGAAGATGAACACAAAAAATAGACACAGGAGACAAAAGGCATCAGATAATCATTCCATGGCCGCGGCTTGTGAGGCCTTCACTTTCTTCTGAAGCTCAAGGGATGATGAGAAAAACAATCAAGAAAACTTACTGTGAGCTGTGCAAGCTGAGTGTGAAAAAAATCAAAAAGAAGAAGCTCGTTTGAAGGCTCAAATAGAAGTTTCCAACTGGAACCCTATCCATGCTTGGCGGCATGCTCCCTCAGGCAGAGCTCAAGTTTTCCAAAGTAGTTAGTGCAAAATGAAATAATTAGGGTTTGACTTCTTTTACTCATACCCTAATTCGACCCAACACTATAATTGTTTAGGATATTCATGTTGGTCAAAAAGCATATGGGTTATTTTGGATTATGGTGGCTTTGTATTGTGTTTCTTTCAAAGTCTAAGTTTAATATTAGAGGGAGGCCGAAATCTATATGCCTAGGTTGATATTAAGTCTTTAAGGCTTATATTTTGTGCCTTAGGAAAATAAGGGTTGAAGGATTCCTTACCCTAGGGTTTTGTTTGATTTGAGGAAAATCAATAATGTATCTTATCATTTAGGGTTTGCTTTCTCCTTGAAAGTTAATGATCATTTTAGGGTTTTTATTTGTTTTATTGATTTTAGAGAAATCAATGAGAAGTTTTGATAAGAGGAAGATTATGTAATGTGTTTTTATGATTTTTGAGAAAATAAATTATTGTAATGGAGAAATAAGGAGATTTTCTTTTTGCAAAAGATTTCCAATCTTTAGATTGCAAAAATAGGCAAATTGTAAAAATCTGCATCTTGTAAAGCAGAAGCATAAAAGCGATATTCTATAAATTGCTTTATGTTTTCTTGCTATTTTTAGCAGATCTTTGATTGACTTTTCCTCTTGGTCGGATTTGGGACTTATCTTGGATAGATAAGGTGGTTTTTGTGCTTTTAAAGCAGAATCAGTCTATTTTTAGAGGCTTGACAGGTTCATCATGAAAGCATTATGCTTTTTTCTACTTTTAAAGGAATTTTGAGACAGCTTGGAGCCTTTTTTCCTTGAGCTTTTTCTGAGCTCGGATTAGGGTTTCTTGAAGGCTATGTTTTGATAAAAACTTAGTTTACTTCATTCTCATTAGCAGAAGTTTAGATTTGAGTTTCTTTCCCTTACACTTTTGGAGGAGCTTGTATACTTATGTGTGCTCAGATTCTGAGAGTTTCCACTCCATCATTCAATAAAATAGCAGAGCTATCCTTTCTCATTTCCTTTTCATTACTTGGAATAGTAATATGATTTGTTCTGTGATTCAAATTTGTTGAATCCTTTTCTTTTCTTACTATTTTCAAGTGATTTGCAGTAGTTTCATGTTGGGTCAGGTTATGCTTTTGTGTTATTTTAACCTTTGCATAAATCACTGTTGAACTGCCTAAGTTGTGAGATTGTGAGGTTTTAATTTTTTAAGAGTTGATGGGAGCGAGTTATTATCAGAATCTTCTTACAGTTGATTAATATTTTAAAATGATAGAGTTTCAGTTTAGATTTCAGATCCAGTTATCCTTCTATCCCTTTTCCTGAAAAGCCATTTAGAATAAAATTTATCATTCAGAGAACCAGCTCACTCTGGAGATTCCTTCTTCGTTTAGATCACCCACATCTGAAGAAGGTTTCCATGTTTCAGTAGTTTGCTGAATACTGCATTCAGTGGGGTGCAAAACTATTGATAACAGTTACCAAGTGAAGGATCATCTGAAGGACAAGGATGTGTTGTGAATAAGCATAATCTACTACAATGTAGTCCTCATGGGACATAAGTTTTCTTTAGGGGGTTGTATGGTGCAGGTGCACCAAGTTCAAGACATGAAATTAGAAGATCTTAGTTTGGGTCTTTTAAAGTTTGAGTCTTTGTGATGTAATAAGGCCATGTCAAGTCCATTCTTGGTATTTTTTAATCATTTGATTCCATTAAGTGGTTAGAAGAGTCAATTTGCAGAGTATTGCAAAAAGTGCAAAAATAATGTAAAAAGTTGTTAAGCAAAAGTTACAAGATTGCAAGTGTGAGGATAATCAATGGTCACCTTATTCAAAATTTAGTTGTAACTAATGATGGAGGTTGGAAAAAAAAATTAAAAGGCTTGTAAACTTTGTGGTAGATGTTGGAGAAGTTGATCTTTGAGAAAAGGAAATAAAATTCATTGTGTTTCCTTGCAAACTCTTTTTTTCTAGAAATTTTGATGTTTCCTTGAACCGTATGGTTTTGTATAGGGTGATCTTGGTCTCTTATGGATTGAAACTTGTGGGACGCAGGCTTAACTCCATTCTAGACTTTTTTTGGATTGATTTCATTAGTTTTTTAGCATTTTAGAAGCAAAATATAGAAGATTGGCTTGTATACCCTGTTTTAAGGGTTTTGGGGGTGTAAAATATCATTTTAATCCATTCCACCCACTTTTTTCTCTTTTATATTGGTGGAATGGAATAATTATGGGTAGGGAACATGTTTGAAAGGTTTCATGAGCAATGGAGGCAAATAGAGGGTTTTTAGGTGATGCCCTAGATGTCAAATGGTGCATTTTTTGAGTGAAAAATGGTGGTTTAGCACTAGGGTTTGATGAAATATTTGGGGGAAGTAGTATATCATGAAAATTTGAGTTTTTGTATGTCTTTTGTGAAGTTTTTGTGGCATTGGTTGGGTTAGATAAGCCCTAGAGATAGGATTTTCAATAAACCCTTGTGAAATTTGGGAAAATTGAGGGTTTTGGGGTTAGTAGGGTTAGAGCCCTTATCACACCCTAATAGTGGTAGATTTTTTGGTTTAGTAGAAAGGTTAGTGCTTCCCAATGGTTTTTTGTGTGAGGAAGGAAGAATAAAGAGTGCTTTGGAAAATAGGCCTATTTGGCCATGTTGGATAGCATAGTTGCTTGATTTGATGGTACTAGTCCAAAAGAGTCTCATGAAGGTTTGATGTATGTTAAAGAATGATTAAATGGGTACCTAAAATGGTTGTTGGTTGTAGAGGTTGTTAGGAAATTCTGAGAGTTAAAGTGAAGAAAATAGATATGCAAACCTACTAGAGAGACTAGGCAAAAAAATGAAAACAAGCCTAGATTGAATTTTGAGGGAAGAAAAGTGGTTGTAATCTCTTGTATTGTGAAAGTGAATTGATTGCCTCCCTGTATTTCTATCAAATATACACACCATATCTGATTGATATATTAACTGAAATCCTTTTGGTTTTTTCATGTAAACTTCTTCCAACTCACCATTTAGAAATGCTAACTTGACATCCATCTGATAGACTTTGAAATCTTTATGAGTAGCCAATGCCAACAACATCCTTATAGATTTTATTCTTGCTACCAGGGAAAAATTATCTTGAAAATATATTCCTTCTACTTATGAGTAGCCTTTACACACAAGCCTCACTTTATTTCTAACAACTTATCCATTCTCATTCAACTTATTTTTGAATACCCATTTTGATCCAATGATATTTTTATCTATCGATCTTGGGACCAATTCCCAAGTCTAATTATTCTCAATATGAGAAATTTCTTCTTTCATTGCTTCCTTCCAATGTTCATCTTTATAGGCTTCACTTATTGTCTTTGGCTCAATATCAGAGAATAAACACAAATTTACTTCAAAATCAGCTTTGCTTCTAGTTAACACGCCTTTTTTCTTGTCTCCAATAATCTAATTTTTTGAATGATTCCTCTATACATATTTCAGTGTCCTAGGGAACATTACCGGATCATCTTCTTCTCTTTCATTCTGTTCATCCTGCTTTTTCTACTCATCTTTATCCTGTTCTTCCACAATTTCTTCTATTCTTTCACAATCATGTTCATTAGACACATATCGATCATTATCAATAGAATTCTTCATTATCTCATCAACCTTCACATTCGAGCTCTCTACAATCTTTATCAGTCTTTTATTGAAACATTCGTATGCATTTCTTTTAGTATAGTATCCAAGAAATATGCCTTGGTCACTTGCATCAAAATTTCCCAAAGTTTCCTCATCTCTTCTAATATAGCATTTGCTTATGAATACCTTGAAATATTTAACTGTAGGAATTCTTATGTGTCATAGCTCATAGGGAGTCTTTTTATTGTTTTCTCTTTCTTGAACTCAATTGAACACATAAACAATAGTATGAATAGCTTCTTTCCAGTAAAATTTTGATAATCTAGCTTCAGTGATCATTGATCTAGTAGCCTCTTGAACTGTTCTATTTTTCCTTTCAACAACTCCATTCTGCTGAGGAGTTCTCAAATAAGATAACTGACTCTTTATTCCATGCACTTCACAAAACATATTGAACTCATGGAAGGTGAATTCTCCACCTCTATCAGATCTTAAGCATTTTATCTTCAAATTCACTTCATTTTCAACCATAGCCTTGAATGTCTTGAATCTATCTAATGCATCTTATTTCTCTCTAAGAAATGTAACCCATGTATATCTAGAAAAATCATCAATTAAAAGCATAAAGTACCTTTCACCAAGTATACTTCACACTCTCATAGGACCATAGAGATCTGTATGAAATAAACTCAGTATTCTAGTAGTAGATTATTCTTTTGATCTGTAATGATTTCTTGCTTGCTTCCGAAACTGACAATTCCTGCAAATAGCATTAACAGGCTTTGTAATTCTTGGTAAATCTTTCACAGCTTGAACAACATTAATCCTTTCCAAGTTATCAAAATTCATGTGACACATTCTCCTATGCCATAACCAACTATCATTTATCTAAGTCATAAAGCATCATCTATCGGCACCCTTAAGTTGATAAATATTCCCTTTGGATTTCTTTCTTCTAGAAATCAATGTTTTGGATCCTTTTTGAATCTCACATTTCTCATCCTTAAACATAAGATCATATCCTTTTCTACACATTTGACCAATGCTCAAAAAATTATTACTTAAACCCTTAACATAGTAAACATTGTCAGTATGATGCTTTCCATCAAAACTTACTGAACATATCCCACAAATTTTAGCACCAGTATCATCTCCAAACGTAACCAAGCCTCCATCATATTTCTCAAGTTTAAAAAACTTACTCTTATCACCAGTCATGTGATGTGAGCAACCACTATCAACTACCCAAAAATTATTTTCTTGTTTAACATCTAGGGCAAAGATAACTGTATCTTCATTTTTCTCCTTTTCCTACTTCGGAGGGCTTTCCTTTACCTATTTTCTGAATTAGTAGAAGTAGATTCATCCTTAATCGCCAATAACAAGCATTCATTGTCATCTAGATCTTTATATTTTGAATCTTCATCTAAAATACTAGCATTCACATTCACATAGTAAGCTCTATTAATCTTATTTCCTTTCTTTTCTTTCTCATATCTTTGTTTATTCCTTTTAGCTCTTTCTAGACACTTTGCTGCATAATGACCTATTTATCCACAACTAAAGCATTTAAAGGAAAACTTACCTTCATACTTACTGGAGCCTTTCCTCATTCTTCTTACAAAGTTAGCTTCTATTTCATCAATTTTTTCTTCATCTAGATCATCAACTTTTGTAGCTTTAAAGATAGTCTTTGATTTGCATCAATTTCTTAGAATCGGCTTCCTCATCTCATAAGATGTCAAAAATCCTAACAGCAGATCCTTAGTACAAGTCTTATAATCTATTGTCTACTCAATATCACTCACCTTCTCAATCTAAGCATCAAGAAGAGTTCTGAGAATCTTCTTTACAATCCCGATTTCATCTATAGTAGCACCAAGTGATCAGATTCCATCCACTACCTCATCCAATCTCTGTACATAAGCTTTAATATTTTCATATTCAGACATATGTATAAGATCAAACTGTGTTTCCAAATTCTATACTTTTTCCTCTTTAACTCTTTCATCACCATCATGCACTCTTTCTAAACCATCCAAGACTTCCTTAGTTTTCTTCAAATTCTAAAAGTTAATCATCTTGGAATGTGTTGGCCTCCAACAATGATTTAACAACTAAGCCCTTACAGCTGTGATTTAGATATTGGACATCTAAACTGAATAGCCATTTTAATCATCATGAAGGTACATTTAACTTGTCAACCCAGGGACGTAAACTTGAAATAGGCTAGCACAATATGTGCACTAAAAATCTAAGGTAGCCATTTTCATTCTACAGCTAAGAAAGACACAATGATGAAAGTAAATTGCATGGAAAGGAATAACATAAATGTTGAACATCAACCAAAAACTATACTAAGCTGAAATGAATGACATAAATGAAAATCTGATCAACAAACAAGAAACTACTCTGTCTGCTTTGGCTGCAGGAACAGTCACAGAATAGAATTCTAGTGGCTGCAGGAACAGTCTATGCCAGATTCTTAACTTATTACTGAACAAAAAGTAATATCTAAATGTCTAATACTAAACTAAAGAATGGAATACTCACTAGGTGGTCCCCCTTAGATAAGTATCCTCTAAAAATAATGTAAACTCAGATACACGGGCTTATAACTTCATTTTATTCATTGGAAAACATGAGTACAATAGACCAGTGTAATTATATCACTGAAAACTAAGAATGTAAGCACATCATCAGATCATGCAACCTTCTAAGAAGGAGCATCCTGGTCTTATTTATAGGAAAAGAAGCTACTAACTAATCACCTAGCAAGGTGGTCAACTCCAACAGATTAGGAGGATGCCACTTTAGGGAAAGCATGAAAAGTGGAGAGGCAGTTACGCATGCACAGAATCTAGTCAAACATGCTTTCCTCAACGCAAATTTAGCTCAACAGTAACACCTATATTCACTTAATAGTAATAAAGACCATTTACAAGGCAATTACAACTTGATTTGCATGAGGAGTCTCTTGCCATCGACGTCCATTGACATTTGAATGATTCCCTTGTTGAACGTTATGGCAAATGACCAACTGGCAGAATCTTCTCAATTTAGTGGCTTCTAATCATATCTACATGGCAATATTAATACACACAATAATTGCATATCTATAACTATCTTAAAGAACATTCATTAATCCAGATGTAGAATTAACAAGATAGTCCATATAACATGTAAATGTCATTAAAGATTTGCAGAAATAAAATTAGGCCCAATGTCTATGGTTTTGAGGAAATATCAACATTCAAACATCAAGGTCCATGACAACTTCAACAAATAGATCATAAATTCTACCTAAATTAAGCCATAAAATAGACTCATCACTCCCCCCAACCTAAGGTTTTGCTAGTCTTGCAATAGGGGAAGGGTTCTTCTGCTTAGTCAAAGCCCTAAAATTTGCAACCGCCAACTGTCCTACATCAGTGTTTGTTGTGCGTGAATCAAGATCCTAATAGAACCCTTGTTTCCTATCCAATTTGTTCCATCTTTGTCTCTCTACAACAATATCATAGTGGTAAAACCTGAAATTTGGCACAAGCCACATCAGGATGGGTGGCTGAAAAGTCAGTGGAAGCCAAAATCATCCCTTTGTCCTTCCAATCTGTATATATCTGTCAATTCTTTTAAGTGTTGCAGCATAGTTCTATATAGAGTGAGGCTTAGCTTGTTTTAGCTCATCAGTTAGTTTGTTCCATCTTTCTGAGAGGTATCTCTTCAAAGTTTCCTCTTTTTCTTTTGCCGCCATCTCATATTCACTGTAAACTGCTTCTATCCAAGGCATGATCCTATTACCATAGCTAGGTCTAAGAAGCATTTTGTGCCAATCCTAGTAAATGTCCCTTGGGTTTATTGATTTCTAGCTACAAGGCCTCTTGTTCCTATTCTTACTCATGCTATAGGAACTCTTGCTACAAGATCTCTTGCTATAGTAAATCTTGATTTTCCTCATACCCTTGATTCTCAACTTGTTATGAAATATCAACAAGATCTGCCAATGTTATGTTTGTTGCTTTCTCAAATATGTCCTCTTTCTCGACATTCACCTGCCCCATTGGAGATTTTGTGTCCCCCTTGTGGGGTTTCTCAAGGCTTAGGGCTTTCCTATAGAGGCATATCAAAGGTTGTCCTGACTAGTCTTGATTTCCTATGAGGGCTTTCACATTTTTCTTTGGCTGCAAGATGAATAGTGTCATCCTTCTGCTTCCTAGAGCTTGGTACTTCTTTTTCTGCCAGTTGCTTTTTATCTTTTCCTTTTCTTATTTTTTCTTCTCTCTTTTGTGCCCTAGTTTTCATTAGGATGCAAAGAGGAACATCATCATCAAAATCTAGGGAGGAACTTTCTTTGTCTTAGTGCTCTCTCTCAAAAGAGCTAATCTCTATGGTTTGTTATGTTGTAGGAGGATTTACACTAGGGCCTGCGCCAAAGGTTGAAGCACCAAGACTGGATTCAGTCATACTGAATCTCTTGCTAGACCTATGAGAATGAGGTAAAACCCTAGGTCACAAATGCTCTGGTTTAATTTGATAAATATTTATGAATTCTTCCCAAGTCATCTCAGACACATCATGCAAAGACTTCTCAACTAACAATTTAATCAAACAATGGTGGGAAATGGAATTGTCCCTACCTTTCTGAGTCTCATCTGTCATGATTCAGAGAAGGTACAGAACATTCAACATATTCATCCTCCTCCTGTGTCTCATATGATTCAAAATTTTGAAGTGCATAGAATGTAGATTCAACTGGCATCCTTCACAGCTGATATATTTTATAACATGAACAGTTATTTGCTTCCATGTCTTAGACAGAGAGGTTCTCTTTGCACCTTGTTTTTCCACACTCAATGGAGAGTGACTAGGTTTTGTAAATTTAGCCCTAGCTGATTTGGCATCTCTAGAAGCAAGGTAATTTTCACTGTCGACAGACAACCCTGCAACTTCTGCAATTATTTCTTCATTAGCCAATAATTCTAGCTCTTTTACCGTGGCTTTTCCCTCAGAAAATGTCTAGAAAAATTCTAATGCAATGTCTTCATTAAAACCAGTAAGCTTCAAGAAGTATTCTAACCAACCATAATTTCTGAATTCATCTTGTGAAGGTGCATCCTGTAGTAATATGTCATGAACCATGGGTTCATTCCTAATTATCCCACTTCCCATTGTTTAATTGCTTGCATTCAAACAATCACTTTACAAAAATTTCCTTCCTACAACACTACCAAATTTCCAACACTAATGTTGTTTGAATTTTCCCTTTCTATTTTACCTTTTGGTGACTTAATATTATGACAGGATCAATAATGGCATTAAATGAGTAATAAAGGAAGGTTATGATGGAGAAAAATGGCGACAGTGGTTGGTGTCACCTCACACATACGAGACATCATCTCACTCAAAATTCAAATTGGCTTGATTTAAACTTTCTGACATAGACTAGCATGGACTGACACATCAGAAAAGTACTCACATCTTTCCCCCCCAACCTAAATTTGAGCATGTGTCCTCGCATGTGAGGTGGTAAGGATGATTTGACAGGGATAGGGAATAATGACATGTTATGGTGAACATCCATATTAATTCACAACAATTAAATGAATGCACTAAAGACAATTAAGAGATAAAAATTAATGTGCACATACCTAGATTCATGGAAGATTCATTTGCAAAGATCGTGGAGAAAGTACCTATTGCCTTTTAAGAAATAAGTTGAGCAATTAATGAAAATGGGGTGGAATGAGGTGAAGTGGAATGAAGTGAAGTGGTGGAAGAGAGAGAAAGGTTGAGATAGATGGGCAGATGGGTGGATGGGTGAAGAAGTGGACTCCCACATAAGTTGAAGTCTTTATTGTGACAAGTACATACCTTAATTAGCCAAAAGGAGGGATGCTAGGTCCACTTCTGGTGCAAGAGCACCTAGATCATGTAATGCCTTCAATAGGCTAATGTGTAAAGTTTGAATTTGTAAATGTAAAAACAAGTGCACAAGGTCATATGAGGTCACATTTAATTTATTTAGATTCATGTACTAAGTCCTTAGGTGGTCACCTAGTTAGATTTTCAAAATATTCTCAAAAGGTGGGAAAAGTTGTCAAAATGTAATTATGCAAAAAAGAGCATAAATCAGGAATATTAAGAGGCATGTGGTAGTTTAGGAGGTTTGCACCAATGGAGGAGTTGAAGAATCAGTTACTAAGTTGGAAAAATCTATAAAAGGAATTGTAGAGGTGTGGAAGGGATCATTATTGTATTCTTGTAACCAAAATTTAAAATAAAGCCCCTGTTTTCTGAACTTGTAGCATCCTTTTTCATTATTTCCATTTCTGTATTGATAGATTAGGAACATCAATAGCTAATTCTTGTGTGAACTCATTTCAGCAGGAGTTAGCTTTCATTCCAAATAGTGAGTAGGTTAATCTTTTAAGAAACAAAAGAACTAGAAGCAACTTCCTATACCCGGGCAGTGATCTTCACATTGTGGTTTTGAGTCATTAAAGAAGTTTAAGACCCATCCCACCAATATAAGCCTAGTAGAATGGTGAGATGGGATAAGTAGGGTGTTTTTATGTGATTTTGTTGTGTGTAAGTGCAGGGGTGTCAAAGAATAAGGAATATGATGGTTTTTTCAAACCAAAATTATGAGTTTTACCCTTGAAGATAGAGATTTCAAATAGGGTTTTGAGAAAATAATGTATGCAAGGACCTAAGGGAGATTTCAAAGGCTTTTACAGACTCATTGAAACATGTTTCAACTATTGGCCGGAGACCTTGATATTTACAATGGTGATATTCATGAAACCCTCTCTATCTTTGGTGATTTCACCCTATAAACAAGGGTTTACTGATTATTTGTGTTGTTAGGTGTTTCCCACCTTGAAACTTGATTATTTGTGAGTTTTTACACCTTTTCTAAGACTTTTTTGGGTTTGGAAGAGCTTTGGTATTGATTAATGGGAACTTGGTTTGTTAATTAGACCTAATTGAGGGCTTTTACTAGTGGACAGCGTGTTGGTTCTCCTATATTTTGTGAAACAAGTGTAATTGTCATTTGAATATGTTATTATTGACTAAAAGGGGTTTAAGAATCTGTATTGAGTTTGTGAATAAGATTTTTGATTGAAAAGAAATCACCTGATTCAAAGGTAGACTAACCTACTAGAGGTATATGGCATTATTTGATCAAAACAGAGTATTTATAAAAACAATGAAAAGAATGTTGTTAGATGCTTGAGAACAGTTTCATTTGTGATATTATAGGTGATTTTATGCTTGGTTAGGGTCTGGAAGGCAGATTTTTTAGTTTTGTGGTATTGAACAAGAGAAACCCTATGTGAAAAAGGTGTCTTGACTACAAGAACTGATGTTTCCATGCTTATTTCTTGAATTGTTTCAATCAAAACATGATGAAATTGGTGTCTTGAAGGACCGATAATAGGTATGGAGATGGTTTGGCTTTAAGAATGCATACTTTGTTGAAATTTTAAGGTAAGTTGAAGTAAGGAGGGATATGGTGTGTCTTGATTTACAGATTATTGAGCAGATTAGTATTTTGTTTTTGTCAAGTTGATGTTGTTGATGGTTTGAAATGGATAATAGTAGAGGTGCATGTTTAGTTGTTCTTTTTCCTTGATAATAACAAAGTTGAAATTGATTCTGAAAGTGGTTTGCTAGATGGAGATGGTGATTTGGCTACTAATAGCCTTATGTTTTCAAATGAAAATGAATGGATTTTGGTTGAATGAAAAGTAGGAATCTGATGACAATACAATTTGATCTTCTCCTAATTTGTTTGGGATTGAAGTTCCCTAATGAAATGAGTTTTTGATGGTTTTGTTATGATGCTCTGCATCAACTTCCCTCAGCTGTAGGAAGCTCAAGTGTTGCATGCTAAGTGAATTGTTGTAGGAACTCCTATTTGGAAGTTGCCTTGTGATACAATCTCAAGTGATGACCAATGACAATCAACTTGATTTTCACTAGGTCAATAGTAGTGAGCTTAACAACACCATTGGGGAATACTTTAGCAACCTCATATGGTCCTAGCTACCTTGTTTGCAATTTTCTTTCATTATCCTGATACCTTGATTCATAGAGCAAGGCCCAATCTCCTAGTTGGAATTTTTTGTCCTTGATGAATTTATCATGCCACTTGATTCTCTGATTCTACACTACCTTTGTGTGATGCAAGGTTGTTCTCCTCATCTCATCCAAAGAATTTAGCTGCATGATTCTTTCTCTTTGTGCTTCATAGATATCCATCCCCAAGTATACTACAGTCCTAAGAGTCTTATGTTTAAATTCAAATGGAGTGAAGCCTATAGTTGTTTTCCAGGTAGTTCTGTAGGCCCAAACAGCTTTTGGTAACCTATTTTCCCAATCCTTTCTGTGGATGGCTATTGTTTTGGTTAGAATAGCTTCAATTTCTCTATTGGTCACCTCAACTTGGCCATTGGCCTGGGGGTGATAAGGAGTAGACTTCATGTGTCTTCTATTGTACTCATTGACTAGTGTTGCAACAAGGGTTGATGTGAATGAGCCCCTTGGTCGGTCACTATCTCTCTTGGAACTCCATACCATGTGAAAATCTCCTCATAAAGAAATTTTGCAACCTTATTGTCTCTTGCATGCTTCATGGCCTTAACTTCTACCCACTTTGTTACATAATCAATGCATACTAATATATAAAACTTACCATTTGATGGAGGGTCAATGGGTCCTACAAAATTGAATCCCCGTTTGTCAAAGGGAGTGATTATTACCTGAGGGTAAAGTGGAATCTCATCAAATCTAGTTGTCCTACCCATTCTATGGCATCTATCACATTTTCTTGTATACCTTCCTGCATCCTTGTGAATTGTGGGCAAATAGTATCCCATGTTCAAAATATTCATTGTTGTCCTCTTGGCTGCAAAATGTCCTCCACATGGTTCATTGTGACATGCATGCAAAATTTCATCTATCTCATCTTCCCTCACACATCTCCTCATGACATGGTCTGGTCCAGTATAAAACAAACATCCAGCAATCCATGAAAAAGGAAAATATTTTTCAATGAGCACCCTTCTCTCTTTTGGAGAGAAGTGAGAAGGAACTCTCCCTGTGACCAAATAATTAGCTATGTCATCATACGATGGTGTTTGCATGTTGATGGAGAATAGATTCTCATTAGGAAAAGAGTCATCTATAGCTTGATTGTTTTTTGATGTAGTCAGCCTTGAAAGAAAATCTGCAACAACATTGGCCTTTCCTGGTTTATCTACAATGGTTATGTCAAACTCTTGCATCAAAAATAACCATCTTGCTAGCCTACCAAAGATCAAAGGTTTATTCACAAGATATATAATGGCTGCATGATCTATGTGCACAAAGATTTGGTAACCTGTTATGTAATGCCTGAATTTGTTCAGGGCATAGATCACTACCAACATTTCTTTTTCTGTCACTGTATAGTTGAATTCAGCTCCTTGCAAGTTTTTGCTAACAAACTAAATGGAATTTTCAATAGCTCCTTCTTTCTATCCTAAGACTTCTCCTATGGCATAGTTTGATGCATCTATATGGATGTGGAAAGGATGATCCCAATTAGGTCCTTTGAGTACATGAGCATTAGTCAAGGCTGCCTTCAAATCAGAAAATGCTTTGTCACAGTCTTTTGTCCATTGAAATTCAGCATCTTTGGTTAGGAGAGTATACAATGGAGCTACTATTTTGCTGAAATCATTGATGAAACACCTATAGTAGCCTGCATGGCCCAAGAAACTTTGAACATCTTTTTGTTTTACAGGTGTGGGCAGATTTTTTATCACCTCAATCTTTGCAGGATCTACTTGAATTCCTTTATGAGAGATGTAGTGGCCATGAAGAACTACACCTTCCTGCATCATCATGAAACACTTTTCACTATTTAGAGATAGATTTTAATCTTCACATCTCTGTAAGAATCTCTTGAGATTCTCCAATGCTTCATTGAAATCACCACCATAGGTGGTGAAATTATCTATATAAATTTCTATGCAATCATGAGAAATGTCTAAAAATATGCTAATGATTGCCCTCTGGAAAGTTGCAGGTGCATTGCATAAGCCAAATGGAAGTACCGAGTAGGAATAGGTCCCCCATGGATAGGTAAAGGTGGTCTTCTCTTGATCCTCGGGTGCAATTTGGATCTGGTTGTAGTCACTAAAGCCATCTAGAAAATAAAATTATTGTTTTCCTGCAAGTGAGTCAAAAACTTGATCTACGAAGGGTAAGGGAAAATGGTCATGTTTGGTGATAGCATTGAGTTCCCTGTAATCAATACAAACTTGACATTTCCCTCCTTTCTTGGGCACAATCACCAATGGGGACACCCACTAGCTATCTAAAATAGGGTAGATAAATCTTGCATCTAGCAATTTTTGTAGTTCTTCTTTTACAATTTCTCTTAGTGTAGGGTTAATTCTTCTTTGTGGTTGCCTCATTGGGGTGCAATCATCTCTAATGTAAATTATATGAGTTCAAAGCTTAGGATCCAATCCATTCATATCATGATAGTCCCATGTAAATGCATGTTGGTGGGTCCTCAATAAGTTTTCCAGTAACAATTGTTGTTCTTCATTCAGTTTGTTGTTAATATTTAGATATTTTCCTTCTGACACCTGCACTTGTGTAGTTAACTCTATCATAGTTGCTTCATTAATACATGGTACCTTGAGTTCATATTCCAGCAATGTATGGAACATACCTATTGCTATAGGAAGAGTGGCCATAGGAAGAACATCTACAGGAAAAGCAGCTACATGAAGAGCAGGTAGAAGTGTCTTGACTAGAGCAGTAGAATGAGAATATGATGCTTCCTCCACTTCACAATGATTCTAAATGATGTTGGCCAATACTTCATCTTCATCTTGAAGCTACATGAAAGATATTCTTCCTAACATCATATGTTGTGCCACATAATTAACTTCCTCGGCTTCTTCACCAACATGTGGCCATATAGAATTATCCATATCATGGGATGGTTGAGTAAGAGGGTAGAGAGAAAGCTTTTTGGTGCTCTTTCCAATAGAAATGGTCATGTCTCTTGTCCTGCATCCAATATATGCATCTATTGTTACTAACCATGGTCTTCCTAGAATGATAGGGTACCCATCGAGTGTGGATTTAGGGGAAATAATCATGAAATTTTTTGGGTACTCCCATGAGTCCAGAGTTACCAAAAAGTCCTCCACTACACCATCAAGTTTAACGGTTGAACTATTAGCAAGCTACAACATAGTAGAAGTAGGTATCATTCTTGCAACATTTAGTTGTTGTAGGATATCCTTGGTCATTACATTTATTGCTACTCCCAAGTCAATCAGAGCATTCTTTATCTAGATCCTATTTATAACAACTCCTACCATAGGACTCCCTGGGTCATTATACTTAGGGACAGTCACTTTTCCAAGCATGATGTCAGCTAGTTGTCCCACCACATGAACCATAGTGGGTTCTTTCTTCTTCCTTCCTAGCTTCTTAAGGCATGCTTCCTTGATTGCTTTGCCATAGATTGGAACATCTTTTATGGCCTGAAATAGGGGTATCTAGACACATATATGCTTCAACTGATCTATAATGTCAAAATTTGTGTCCTCTTTTTCTTCCTTTTTCTTGGAAACTTCCAATCTCTGAGGAAATGGTGGCTCTTGTTTTGTCTACTTAACTGGGACTGGTTTAGGATTTTTAGGTGCATTAGGTTGAATGGGGGTATTCAGAGGCTCCCCTTCTTCCATGGGAAGCTCAATGATAATGGGTGTGGAAGGAGCTAGAAAATTAGTTCCTGAACACAAGTGGATGTCACTTACAGTCACAACATATGCAGGGAATTGATTTGAGTCAGCAGAGTATACTGGTTGTTGTTGTGGTTTGTTATTTGGATTGGGTGTGGGCTAAGCTGGTAGCTGAGTAGTTTTGGGTGCATTTGAACTTAAACTAGCAGGAGGAGGCATTATAGTAGTTTGTTGGGGCTGAGAAAGTGGTTGCATGAAACTATTTGGATAGTTTGGCCATTGTCCTCCCCTCCATTGACTTGTTTGCTGCCAATTTCCTAGGGGTGGCTACCAATTTCCTTGAAACTACTACCAATTCCCCTGAGGTTGTTGCCACTGGGGTGGAGAGTTTTGATTATTGGGCCAAGCATTTGGAGGGTTACCCCAAGGATGTGGTGGATATCCTCCATAGTTGGATAGATATGGGGGTTGCCATTGGTTACCAAATGAAAAGGAATTGAAATATAGCCGAGCAAAAGAGAGTGGATCTGGTGGCATACTTTGTCTTGGAGCCCATGGCCTCCTTTTTGCAACATAGTAGACTTGATAGTCTTCAACCTGGATTGGCTTGAACTTAGGTGCAATCTTCTTCCTGTCATTATTAGCTATCATCTTACATCTGCAAACCTTCTTTTTTCTACAAGGGGGGCAATACTTTTCCAACTTTTCCTCTACCTCCTCTTGTTTTGTCTTGGCCTGAAGTGTATCCAACTGAGTACTTAGATCATTTATAATGTCTTTCTTGAAGTCTACCAACAAATGAGTGATCTCCATTCTTGAAGCTCCACTGGTAGATGACTTACCCATAGAATATTGGTAAGCTCTCCCTTTCTTTGAAGCTTCCCTAGAATGGTTCAGACATATTTTCTTGATGTCTTCCCAAGGAACTTGGGTGATATCTCCTTCTTCCATCAGTTCCAAGGCATCAATGCAGCTATCATTAATTTCTCTTAGGAAAAATATCTTTTGTGATTCTTCATTGAGGGTATGGTGTGGAGATTTCTCTAAGCAGAGTAGAAACCTTGAAATGTAATCCTCTAGGCTCTCATCTTCCTTTTGTTGCATCATGAAAATTCCATCTCCTCTCATGTCACTTCCCCTGCAATATTCCTTGTATTTCTCAAGAAACTTTATCTTCATGTTATCCCATGTCTCCACAGTATCTCTTCCTAGGCTCATGAACCATCTTAATGCAACCTATTTTAGAGTGGTAGGAAATAGCTTGAGTCTATGAGCATCTATGGTATAGTCATAACTCTTGTAGAGTATTTCAAACTCAAACAAGAAAGTATCAGGGTCTTCTGTAAGAAGTCCATAGAACTTAGGAAGGGCTAAAGCAGGGATTATTTTGAGATTGTCAACTTCATTTTGATGAGAAATGGGGAAATGAAAAGTTGGTTGGTTAGGTTTGTTTCTATTTGCATCACCCATGTCTTCCTAATGTAGTTCCAAAGCAAAGGGGTTCTCAATCAGATTTTGGTCTTCATAGGAAGCTTCAAAACTAGTCAAATTAGGAAATGCATCAACAAAGGGATTTGGCTCTTCTTCTTCTTCGTTTCTTGGTAGATTTGGAAGCTCTTCTAGTTGGAATGGATCAGGATTATTAGGAATGAATCTCCCATAAGCATCTCTTCTCCTTCCTCTATGCATGCGGTATCAACTCACTATCATCCAACTCACACAAAAAATTGGTAAAGAATAAGGGGGTTCATTACTTCCTAAATGAGGGGTATACTAAGAACAACTTTCAGAAATACTATAGCAAGAAAAACTATCAATGACTCCAAAGAACTTCCTATATTGACACCATCCTTGGCAATGGCACTAAAAATGTTGGCCTCCAACAATGATTTAAAAACTAAGCCCTTATAGTTGTGATTCAGAGATTGAACATCTAAACTGAATAGGCATTTCAATCATCATGAAGGTGCATTTAACTTGTCAACCCAAGGACGTAAACTTGAAATGGGTCAGCATAGTATGTGCACTAGAAATCTAAGGTAGCCATTTTCATTCCACAACTAAGAAAGACACAATGCTAAAAGTAAATTGTGTGGAAATGAATAACATAATTGTTGAACATAAACTAACAACTATACTAAGTTGAAATGCATGACAAATAAAAATCTAAGCAACAAACAGGAAACTACTATGTTTTCTTTGGCTGCAAGAACAGTCACATAATGGAATTATAGTGGCTACAGAAATAGTTTATGCCAGATTCTTAACTTATTACTGAACAGAAAGTAATAACTAAACTAATACTAAACTAAAGGATGGAATACTCACCAAGTGGGCCCCCTTGGATAAGTATCCTCTAAAACTAATGTAAACTCAAATGTGTGGGCTTATAACTTCATTTTATTCATTAGAAAACATGAGTACAATAGAGCAGTGTAACTGTATCACTAAAAAATAAGAATGCAAGTACATCATCAGACTGTGCAACCTTCTAAGAAGGAGCATCTAAGTCCTATTAATAGGAAAAGAAGCTACTAACTAATCACCTAGCAAGGAACTCAACTCCAATAGATTAGGAGGACCCCACTTTAGGGAAAGAATGAAAAGTGGAGAGGCAGTTACAAATGCATGGAATCTAGTTAGAAATGCTTACCTCAACATAGATTTAGCACAACAATAATTCCAATATTCACTCAACAGCAATAAAGACCATTTGCAAGGTGGTTACAACTCAATTTGCATGAGGAGTCTCCTGCCATCGACGTCCATTGACCTTTGAATGATTTCCTTGTTGAACGTTATGGTGAATGACCAGTTGGCAGAATCTTCTCAATTTAGTGGCTTCTAGTCATATTTGCATGGCAATATTAGTACACACAATGATTTCATATCTATAACTATCTTAATGAACATTCATTAATCCACATGTAGAATTAACACAAATAGTCCATATAACATGTCAATGTCATTAAAGATTTGCAGAAATAAAATTAGGCCCAATGTCTATGGTTTTAAGGAAATATCAACATTCAAACATCAAGGTCCATGACAACTTCAGCAAATAGATCATAAATTCTACCAAAATTAAGCCATAAACTAGACTTGTCATAATGTATCAGACTATTTTTCAAAATGAACTTCACCTTATTGTTCACTTCATGTGCTCTGATCTCTTTAGGTATACTCGGATCATTAGCAAGAGTGTAGGGATTCTTGTAAGCCTTCTCCACATCATATCCACAATGCTCCATATATTCTTCCATTAATACTTTCTAGATACCATAATTGGTTCCATCAAACCTTAGATAATCAAGGACCATTTTTTCTAGCCATTCTAGACCTTCCTCAAGTGGTTAAACTCTTCACCAAGGAACCAAGCTATGATACCAATTTTTTAATAGGACAATTGAGAGGGGGGGTGAATCAGTTGTCAAAAATTTTAACCTTTAATTCAATCACCAAAACTAATACTTAAAACTGCTTAAATGATTAATCATCAAATTCCAATGCAGAAACTCAAATCCAACACATAAACACAATAAACCAGATTTACATGGAAAACCCAATGACAGAAAAAACATGGTGAGGATTAACTCACACTATAGAGAATATCAAAATTGATTACAAAAAGGCTCACTACCTGAAACAAGGCTCACTGCTTGAGATAAGGCTCACTGCTTGAAACAAGGACTCACTGTCTAGAACAAGGACTCATTGTCCAACAGGACTACAACCCAGAGGGCTCACCACCACAAAGATACAAAGAAGACTTGTTACAGAGAGACTACAATCCCAATACAATAAAGGATTCCACCATAGTCACTTGATCAACTTGCATGAATGATAGAGTTCCCCTTCTGCTCACTACATCCAGAAACTCAACATTAAGCTTCACACTGATTTGCCACACACAACTCACACACACTTTTTGAATAGCATCAATGTCGTGTCTACTCTTTCACTTATCTTCCTTCTTCTCTCTTGTATATTTTTCATTACTAGCTCATATTGTAATTATACCAACTTCAACTTTGAAACATATCCAAAGTTTCCCATCCAACTTCAAATTCAAATTAAGTCAGTGCCAAAACATCCTAGGTTGGAATTAGAATGAGGGCAACCCAAACACATGCTTCACTGGGACCCAAAATAGATCCAAAACACTTCCTCAACTTTGAAGATAGTGCTTAACACAAGGTCATCCAAACTAGTGTAAAACACATAGATCAGTTAACCTCAAAACTTCTAGAAACCAAAAATATCTTCAATGCAATTAGAACATCTTAATTGTAGAACCACAACTCAAAATACTTCATCAAGGAGAAATCCAAACCAACAACTTTTCTCCCAAACCTCAACCAGAACACAGAAAATCATAGTTCACAATTGGTGAACACAACTTGAAATTCGCAACAAACCAACAACCAAACATTTGGATATAGAAACCTTTAATAACCATGACCAACATATTTGAACTACATGAACATAGGGGAAAATACTGGATCATCACCCAGAGCAATAACTGAATACCTATAAACTTTCTTTAATACAATTTTCTCAATATCCTCAACATATACAACCAACAACAAATAGTAGATAACCAATTGACCAGTTGACATCAATGACAAAACCTTCATTCCTTTCTCCATTCTTGCAACATGTTTAAGTTATGTTTTCTATCCATAGAGATTGGATAGTGTTAAGGTTGTGTGTGCTTAATTGTTTTATGTGTTTTACATAGGTATTGATCAACCTTGTATTAAACACTACTTATGAAGATCATGGAAGCATGTTGAGATGTGTTGGGACTTATTTAGGTCCTCACTAAGTGTGTGTTTGGGTCACTCTCATTCTAATTCCACCATAGAATGTTTTGGCACTAACCTAATTTGAATTTGTAAATACAAATGGTATGTGGCCAACCTTGGATGAGTTTCAAAGTTGAAAATTGTATAAATATAAGTTGAGATGTTTGTGAAACATGAATTCAAGAGAAAGATAGATGTGAGATATATGTGAAATAGTGTGTGTGATGCGAGTTTGAGAAGATCAGTGTTAAATTCAAGTGGCGATTTTCTAAAGGCGGTGAGCTGAAGGTGTACTCTATCATTCAGGCAATTTCTGTAAGTGTGTGAGCGAATTGTGGTGGAAATCTCCATTGCATTGAGATTGTTTTCTCTCTATAACAAATATATTCTATCTTCTTTGTAATTATGTGGTAGTGAGTCCTTCGAGTGGTTAACCCTCATTGGACTATGAGTCCTGTTTTGGACAAGTAAGTCTTGTTTTGGTAGTGAACCTTTGTAATCGGTTATGGAATTATTTATATTGTAAGCTAATCCTCACCGTGGTTTTTCCCTCATTGGGTTTTCCACGTAAATTTGGTGTTATTGTGTGTATGGTTTTGCTTCTTTCAGTTTCTTCTTTTACACTTAATGATTAATCACATTAGCATAGTAAAGGATTTGTGAATGGTAATTGATCTAACCTCTGATGGAATTTTTAAAGGTTAAAATTGTTACAATTGATTCACCCCTCCTCTCAGTTGTCTTGTTCAACACTTTTCTCTAATCTCCTTGCATTGTAAGTTATTGCATTCAGTTGTGAAAAGATTCTAATAATATTGAAATAATTCCCCTTTGATGCATTCTAAGTCTTTTACTAATCCACCTTCATCCCAAATGACACTTATAGCCTCCTTTACTTCCTTATCCTTCAATATTTTGAAGAAAAATTTGCACCCCCTATCACCTTGGGATGCCCATTTCAACCTTACTCTTCTATTGAGACCTTGGTGTCTGTAATTTTGAATTCTATATTCACTTCATAGTTTTGGGGATCATTTTGGATTATACCTTCTACTTGGAAGAGTTTCTTTTAGAAGATATTTTCAGCCTTCCTTCTATCTTTTACTTTTTGTTCTCCAATAGTTTGAAATATTCTTTGCCACCTCTAAGCATTGGTATTCCATCTTTCAATGGAAGATTTGTCCCGAAGAGACCAATTGTTTATTTCTCTTAGGGTGAATATTGCATTATTACAATCTTCCATTTTTAGGAGGCTTGAATTGAGGATAAACTTCTTTTTTTCATGGGAATATTGTTTGCACTATTTCCAAATACAATTTTTTATATGATGGGGTGGTGGTCTGATAGGGTCTAGGGACTAAACCTAACTATTATATTGGTATCCACAACTTGATCAATTGAGAATAGTTTTTTAGTGGCACAGAATCTATCAAGTCTACAATAGATTCTCCTATTGCCACTTTGAAAGTTACACCAAGTATACCATATGTCTTTGTTCTCTTTCTTTACTTCTTCAAGGGGATCCACCAGCTTAAGCTTATTTTTCATTTTGAACCAAAAAAACTTCTCATTCCCTTTCCACCCCATATCATTTCCACCTATCCTATTTTCCTAGTTCTCCACCATATTAAAGTCTCCTCCCAAAATCTATGGGATGTTTAGAAGCTTGGTCACCCAATTCCACAATTCACATCTATGCCTATATTCATTTGGGGCATAGATGGAGCATATCCCAAACTTTAAGTCCTCTTTCTATAGAAATCCATACAAACCTATTATAGGGAGAGGTTCCATGATCTTTAACCCAAATTTTCCACTTGTTAGATATCAGAATTGTTGTGCCACTTTTTCCTTTCTCATGATTTGTTGTAAAGAAATTAGAATCCTTCCAAATGAACCTTAGGTTAGATTCTAGATTGTGTTTTAATGGCTTTAATTTCTTAAAGCATTATCACATCTTTATTTTTAATCTGATTTAGAAATTTTCTTATATAATATATCCTGTTAGGGAATTCAAATCCCCTCACATTATCAGAACTGAAATTAAAATTCATCTACATCCATATCTTGGGTTTCATCCTATAGATTCCTAAATCCCTCAAATCATTTAGGAAAATCCATTTTTCTTTTCTCTTTTCTCACATAAGGGACAACTTTTTTTTCCTTCTTTTCCCTTCCCCTTTTTTTTGGCCTAGCCACTCTTTTACAAGGGTTCTTTTATCTTTCCCATCATTAGGAGCACACACCTCTTTACCTCCATTTGGATTCTTATTTTCCTCCAAGTCTCTCAACTCTCTTGGAAGGATTGAAGTATCATTTAAAGCTTGTTTAGCCTAGGGTAGGTTTGCCACATTAGTTGCAAAGAATTTTTTGGCCTTTTCTAGATTCCAAGATTGACTATCAATCTAAAATTCTTTATTATTCCCCCCCCCCTCCAAGGTTCATGTTATTATTTTTCTTTATTGTCTCCCTTGAACTCAAGTCCATCCAACCCTCAATTACACAATCACAAGCATCTAGTATCTTTTGATTTTGAGTTTTATTAACCTCAATATTAGGGATCATAATGTTATGTTATAAATCCTCATTATGTGTCCCTAAGAAGGTTGGAACTGATTCCAAACAAAATCCTTGTATTATTTATAATGTCTATGTTAGGATCATCACTCTTTTTGTTAATCTCATGTTGGATTTGGTCAGAGGAACATCCTCTGGTAGTGGGGGAAAACTCCTTTATTTTGTTGTTTGCATCTTTGAGGATTTTTTTTATTTTCATTAATTTTTTTTTTTGAATTTGTTCTAACGCCAATTCTTGTGCATTCAACTTGTGTCCCAAGGGTTTAGGCCTACTCTCAAATGAGGTATGGAAGTCCACTTTGTTTACCCAATTTATGGATGCTTTGCTTTTAAAATTTGTTTTCCTCTAGAACTGCCTTCTTCCCTAAGACATTTAGTTTCCTCTATACCTTTCCTGAGAACTAGGTTTGCTTCCTTGGGAAAAAAATTTAGTGCATTGGAAAGAGCCTATGTAGGTTCTACTTTATTTATATTTTCATTTAGGGTATGTGCATTCTCATTAGGTCTAGTCGGCTCAACACAGACAGCCCATTTCGCGTCCTTTCTTACCTCAGGTCCTCTGTATTCAACTAGACCATTCACGCTTTTAGGATAAAAATTAGGCGCTTTCTTTTTATTCAATGTTCCATGATTCTTAATTATTGGGTAGTTTTTTCCTCACATGGCCCTCTCTTTTATAGAGGAACTACACATTTAAACCCCCCAGTAGTTCAATTTTGAAATTAAGAATAGCATTTTTAGTTTCAATTTCAACTTCATCTAGGATTTCAATGCCCATTGTGATTAAAATTAAGACCCTCGCATTTAGATGCGATAGGTCATATTTTGTTTCCTCAATTCTCAAGACTCTCATGTACTTTGCAACTAGCTGTGAGATGAAATTCCAAAGGATTGGGGGAGATTTTTTAGGGGTATCCACCTTAGGTAGGAAAGTGTCATCACTTCCTCATTTAACAAATTTGAAGACCAGGAAATAGCCCTAAAGGCTAAGTTCCCAATAGACCAGAACTCTTTATTTATTACTTGCTCTTGCATTTCACTACTTTTAAAAGTAATTAGAAAAAATACCTTTTTGTATCATTCTACAAAATGATGAACAATTCCTTATTTCTTATTCCACATATTTACCATCCACTGGCTGAGGTATTTCCTTGCCAAAATTTTAGAACTATCTATAGCAGCAAAAAAGATAGCAACATTTTTTTACCATGAATCTTCTTTTTCCAAGGCCGAAGCCATATCATCATTAAGAATCAAGAAATCCTTTTTAATATCCAGGGGAGGGCACTTACCAAAGTTGCCTCCTGATTTAGGGTTTCAGAAGTACCCTCCATCTTCAACTAATAGGAAATGTGTTGAGTTTGGAATCACCCTTTTGTCCTTCTTTGCCATGATATCCTTGAATGAATGACCATCATTACCAATGCCACCAAGAGGATTTAAAGGAGGGTTAACGCCAAACCCCCAAGGGGGTTGTCCAAATTATGGGGCATTTCGTTCATTGATTTCCCTGCACAAGAAAACTCAGTGCAGTTGGGGGAGAAACTTATTGTTAAATGATGCATACAAAGGGCATACACGGGGCAAGGGGAGGCAACCAGAGAATGCACTATGCACAATGATACCATAGGTCAGTTGTCTCATTTTGACTTTATGGTTGTTGGGTGATTTGTGATGATACTTAGTTAATTGTCGATTATGTTGTTTAATTAGTTATTAAATTTAAATTAATTGTAATGGTAATTTGCAGAGAAATTAATGTTATGAGTTGCCTTGTTTAATCGATTTAATTAAATTAAATTGATTTATAAGGTTGTTTAATTAATTTGGAATTAAATAAATAATTAAATAAATCAAGATTGAAAATGGATATTTATATGGAATTTTTTATAATTAATTTATTAAATTAAGTTGTTATGTGATAAAGTATTTTAAAATTAAAAATAAAGATAATTATTATTATCATTGAGATTTAATTAAGCAAATGATAAATATAATATAATTTAAAATAAAATAGTTAATTGGATGTGATTTCGAACAAGTTGTTAAAGCAATTTAAAAGATAGAAAAAGTGGAGTTCGTGCACATGCACGACTCTGAACTAATTGCTAAATGGAAACTTGTTCTTTTTATGAGATTTTTATCTGCTTTTTGTTTTTGAAAAACAAAAGCTTTCCTTGGTTATTAAATATCACTTTGGGGAGGAGATTTTGGGTTTTCATTTTTTATTTTTGGCTTTCGAACAAGAACTTTGTCTCAAGAAATTCTCCTGTAGAATAAGTTGCATTTTATGAATTATATGGAGATAAAATATTGAATTGAAAAAGTGGATCGTTATTGAATAAGAATCTGAAGAGGTGGATTATTGCAGGCGTAGAGGTTGGCTTCGGTACCTGTTGATGATGTTTTTTGCATAGCAACAACTCAAACAGAATATAATATCATATCTCTCTTGAAAGGTAAATCTCTATCAGCAAGCCTCAAGAGATAACCCCAAGGTCTATAATGTCAGGTCTTGACAATGCATAAACAACTCAGTGATAAATGTGAAAATGTTGGTAATCATAATGGGACCTTACTACAAGAAAATACTAAATCTCTAATTATCAGATCTAGCAATATGATGATACTTCAATCCTAAATCTAATCCAAATGATAAAAGAAATAACAAAAGATATAAGGTTTCAAAGAGATTTCTAGATTTAACACTACTCCTAAGATTTAACAATGTAAATGACAAACACTCAAAATGGAGCAATCCCTCAGAAACTAATTTCTACTTGACCCAAATGGATCTGCAATCTTATAGAAACAATGCAATCTTCTAAGGTGTTAAAGATTTTAAGATCATGAACATTCATTAAAAATAACCCTATTGCAATTGAAATGAATAAACCTTCACAATTGAACTAAGCACAATGAATATAAAAGTCCAGGATAACTTTGCAAAGCAACTAGCAATCAGTTGGTTGTGACAAGTATGGACCAGGGATTGCTACAACACTTCAAATATCAAACCATAAACATCATTGAATCAAATCTAATTCCAAATATCAAGCTATCAAATTTCCTCAAAGCAATTCTAAAGATAGAATAATAAGAACCACGCAAGATCAGAAGAACACAAGTATGGCACCAAATCACAATGTCATTATTTGCATCAAATTATCCACTATAGCAACAATTCCAATTTTTTGTTACAATACTTGCTTGAGAACAACTACTTTCTAATTCTTGCTCTAATTAATTTGCTTCTATTAGCTATATATCTATTCGTCTATGTCTAGCCCTTACAAATGATGAAAAATGCCATATTTATAGAAACCCCCCAAGATATGTTGGCCTAGTTTAGGGTTTACAATAATAATTGGCCACAAAACAAGTCGGCAAAGAGAAATTAAAAATAAAATAAATTATGCATTAAATGCTCAAACTTCATCCAGGTCAGCCTGGGATCTCCAATGTAGCTCGGACCAATGCATGCAAAATGATAGGGAAGCATAAATTTTGATGTAGCCCAGCATTAACTATCTTCCCCTTTATCTTTATTTCCTTGTCCAACCACTCTGGAATAGTGGACTCTAATTGTACTTCACTCTGTCCTACTTCCTCCCATTGATCTTTAGGCATATCTTCATTCAAATTTTGCCTCTCATAAACCTCTTTGGCCTTATCTTCCTCTTCTTCAGCATGCTCCTCCCTATGCACAAGTGATAGAACCTTAACTGACTCTTCTTCTCTTGGAGGCGATCTAACATCTTCAATTCTAACTGGCGAGTCCTCATATGCAACCAAGGGAGACTGCACTACTCTTTCTACTTCTGCCTCTGCACTATAAAGCTCACCCTCATGAAATTCTTCTCCTTTTGTTTCTTGGTGATCTTTAGCTTCCTTAGATTCACCTGGTTTATTTTGAGCTTCATGGGAATAAGGGAGATCATCATGTTGTTTTGCATGAGAGGCAACCAAAGGAGAATCTTTCTTTGGCACATTATCCTTAGGAGGAGTCCTCGATTTCCTTGTATATACCTGTGTCTTTTCTCCTGAACTCTCTACATTTACCACAGGTGTACTAACTTCCTTTCCATCCTTAGAACCTGCCTTTTGTGACAATCTTAGGATTCTTCTCCTTTTAGGCATAGGAGCACCAACCTCAAGATCTTGCTTTTCAGTTTCTTCATTTCCATATTTCTTAACCTTTGAAGTATGCCCTCTTTTCTTAGCAATAAGCTTTCTCTATTTTTCTGCTTCCTGAGCTTTCTCCATTTGAATATCTTTGATCTTGATTTTAAAAGGGGAGCTCACCTTTCCTTTACCTTTGGGATCCTGCTCGGCTGACTCCTCGGAAGTAGAGTGAGGGTCCAAATCTCTCATCAGATCATAGGTGCACTATACACCTTCATCTTCCAACTCCCATATTTTATGCTTCAGCCACATCTTGGTATACTTGGTGACTAGATCCATCAACTGTCCTAATTTTGTCTTTTCTTCTTCCAGCCAATCTACCTCACCAATTGGCCTATCCTTAACTGCCTCATAAGCATGGCCTTGAATTAGGTCCCCATCATCCTCGAGTTGATTTGGAACTACCTTTACATTATATAATCAAACTGATTCAACTGGAAGCCAGGAAAACTTCTTCTTCCTCACCTCATATTCATCACTGCAATTGGCCCAATGTTCTTCCAACTCAACTTTATGGCTATATTCCCGACTGGCCTTCTTTTGAGCTTCACTAGTTATGTCAAATTTAGTTCTCTTGGAATGAAAGGATAAACCAAGAGCACTCATCTCCTCTTCTAAACCCTGAGCTGAATTAATGGAAGGACATGCCTCTCCAGTGCCTATCCTCAAAGGGAAGTCTCCACCAAACCCGGTCTTATGTTTTTCTCTTTTGACAATAGCATCAAAGTCACATATCTGTCTAGTAACTTCCATAAGTAAAATATGATCAATGGGATACCTTGGAAGCCCGTATGGATCCCTTTGACAACCATCAATCCTAATGTATGAGAAGGTTGGAAACTAAAAAAACCAAGCCCCATATTTCTTGATTAGATCCTTGGCCTGATCTGAAATCCTCATTTGTTCTACACCCTGAAGCAATCTAGTGATATGCATGGTGAATGCATCATTCACCCTCCTGTAACTTGAGCTCCCTAAGTGCAATTGAGGGTAAACTAAATAAATAGCATCTTGTCCAAAGACTCCCTTGGTACTTAATCCCTTGTATGGATGAAATCTTGCAAGTGCATAAACTAAGTACGAGGTCATTGTGAAGGTCTTGGTTTGCAACACATTGAACAATTGCTCATGAATCACTCTACTTATGACACCTGCCCAATGATAGTTAATCCTTTCCTATTACATCCTCACAATAACATGGCACATCCAATTCTCAAACATACCTGCACTCTTTAATCTAACCACCCTGCTAAGAAGAGTGATGGCATCATAATACTCCTTTTTGAACTTTGTTCTGAATAGCTGTTTAGGAAATTTAGAATAATGAGACTTGGACTTCTCCAGCCAAGAATTGATGAGCTGCTATGATTTAACAGTCTCTTCTTCATAGTACCTCTTAGCTGCTTCCATGTTGAATTCCACCACATGGGATCTATCTGGCATGTCAAAAGTCTAGGCTATGGAGACAGGATTTAGTTTTGCCACAATCCTCCCTTAGGGACCAATAATTCTCTGTGTATACTAGTCATAATGGTTGGAACACTCAAGGATTAACTCATAACATTGCACTATAGATGGAAAACCAACTACATGTGTCAAGCCTGACTCTAGCATTCTGTTAGCCACCAAGGAAAGATGTTGCACTACCATTCTGCCTTTGAACTCTTCATAGTCCCATAGTCCAACGTTCGTGTCAATCACCTCTGACCAGATAGAGGTAATCTTTCTCTCCAGGATCTTCCTCCTGACATCCATCTTCATTCTTTCAGCTTCAGCTATGAAAGACCCCTCCATGTCACTCTTATCCTTTCTAGTTGCTACCTTGCTAAACTTGACCTGCACTTGACAAAGAAACCACAGTAAAGATCACATGAAACTGAGGTTAATCAATCAAAATCACAACAAAAATGAATTACAGGTAAGCAAGGTTCCTTTAAATCTAATATAGAATGATCATATTAATATTCTAGCTTCAGATCCATCCGCGAAATCCAAGCCAAGGAGGAATTTTGGAGAATTATGGGCCAGACGGATTCCAGGGGAATAAACATGAAAACACCTATTTGTAACTTAGTCAGATCATTATCAATCAACAAATAGCATGTGAGATCTCAAAATGGCATAAATTAATCATAAAATGCACCATCATTCGTTAACAAATCATGTTATTCCATATTCCCTCACATTTTATCAAATTCTGGGAAAACCTGCGTGGAACGGATTTCCGTAAAGGAGGAGACATTCTGCAAATTTCATAAAAACAAAGGAACACACGATTTCAGGAAAATTCAGATTCAACATAAATCTGTGAAGAAGATGAATCTCCAAAAGCTTGCAAATTCTAGGAAAATGTAAGAGGAGTGGGAAAATCGGTAAAATCCACTAGAGCTGGTGTAGACACGTAAAATATACTGATTGACATCATGCATTCGATCCTGACTCACTAACATCGTTTCTCCCTGAATCATCCCTCGGTCTAACTATTTAATCAAATTCCCCTATCTGATTAAATTCATCAATATTCCTCTCTTGATTAAATAAATCACTTTATCTGAATCAAGTCATTTCTCTTGTTAATTAAATCAATCTATTTGATCTAATTATCCCTATTTAATTAAATAATCAATTTATTTGATTAAATTTTTTAAGTCTATCCATTAAATTAAATAAATTAAAACCTTATTTGATTTAATCTAACACCATTCCTTCTAATTAAACAAATCAAAATCCTTATTTAATTAGCCTCCTATCATATTCCTCTCTTATTTGATTTAAATAAATCTATAAATCTAAGTCAAATAAGTCACATCATCTAATCTCCTATTAAATTAATTAACCCTTGATTAATTTAACCTCATCTCATGTCACATCCTCTAGATAATGCAAGTTGCACATGAAAATAGATTTAATTCATTTATTAAATCTCTATTTTCCTCACAAGGCATCTTTTGGAATATTCCCTCAATTTGAATTCAAAAATTCCAAGTCAACATGTACATCCAACAAAGCATTTAAAACCTCTTACATGTCCTTTGCCTTGAGCCAAGTGGCATTTATTGCATTTTCCCTTCCCTCTTGCATGTCATTTCAACAAATTTGAATTTCAAATATTGGCATTTATTGGCACAAACCCCAACTCTTGCACAACCATCATCCATTCATAGTTTCACAAGTGGCATCATATCATTGGATGAATGATAGTCCCACATTGCTCAAATTTGGGCATTCATCCATCTTGAAATCCTATAAATGAAGAGCTCCTCTCCTCATTTTATCATCCACAAACATTGCAAAGTTACCATGCTAAAATACTTAGCCATTCTCATCCATCATTTGAATTCTTAGCTAGGCTTTTTGCAAATTTGGCTTGGAGTTCTCATCTTTCATCAAAGTGGACCAAGATCATCTTCAACACATCAAGACTTCATCATAGGAATTTGGAAAGGGCCAATTTTCACATCAAATTGGCACCAATTCCCCCATGGGATCAAGTGTTTGCTTCTCTAATTAGGATTAAATCTAATTTTATCTTTTGTATTGTGTTCTTCATCAATTTCTTTCCTATTTTGAGTTTGCAAATGGATTTCATGGGGAATCCTTGTTTTAGCTTGTAATTCCTTGTCTAACTCATTTATTCATGTTGTTTTGCAAGTACTAGGAAAATGGTTTGCACATTTGGCGCTAGGAGGGTCAGATATTATTAATTCTAACATTTTCTTAAAATTTCCACGTTTTTCTTTACACAGGAAATTCCAACGCGAGCTCGTCAACGTCACTGTTTTGGCACTGTGGGCTCGTCAGCGTCGCTGTTTTAGCACCGTGGGCTCATCCGCATCACTATATGGCACAACATGAAATCCAAATTGCATCGCTGGACTCATCTCGCCAAAAAAAATCAAATTTTTAACTCTACCGCTGGACTCGCCAATCTGCAGAAGTTTTCAAAAAAATCTTAAATAGTGATGCTAGACACAAACTCCGATGCTGGGCGAAACTGCGATGCAATCAAGCTCTCTGTCCTGACACAGAGCGCCACTAACTAGTAAGCGGCATTGTGAGAGCAACGCTGGGAGAACAAATAGCAATGCCTTCACAAGTTGCGACGCTGGGAGACAGTAAAAGGGAAAATTTAATTTTTTAGCACATGCTTTTAATTTATGATTTTTTTACCTTCTATTTTCCGGTTTTTAATTTCTATGTTTTTTCCAGAAACTGACTATTTTTCTTCTTTATAGGTTGGAAGTCGAAAAAAAAGGGGGGAGGAGGAGTATGGTGATCACATTTTGTCCAATCAAAGTGTTTTTAAACACTTAAGTGTTTGTTTAACACTTCTTTAAAAATTTGTTATCTTTTCATCCTTAGGACACTATTTTTCAATTTGGGCTTAAAAAGAACCTTTCAGTTTCTTCTTGAAAAGGTTAAAACAAACAATAGGATCAAACAACTTACTCGATTTTCTTTTCTTGGGTTAAAAAATTGAACAAATGTCTTTCACTTGTGATTTGGTGCTCTAAAATGAACTCACATATTGCTTTGAGGAGTTAAAAAGAACAAGTGTAGCTTTGCTTTTGTGAGGGCTTACTTAGACTAAAGCCATTGAAAAAGGACATATGCACTTCTCTCACGCTTTATAGCGATCTTGAGAATCAAAAGGCCTTTTTTCATGACTTTGGGTTAAGATAAAGCAATCACCTCCACACTTCGATTTGGGCTTAAAATTGAACAACATATTGTGCGAGTGTGAGTGGGGGCCTTGTTGTGTATATTCTCTCTCCTTGTTGCCAACAAGGATTGATCAAGTTACAAATATTGTTCTTCATTCGCTATTGTTTATCCTAGAGGGCCTGCCTTGGGGAAAAAGTACTCACCCAAGGGAATGACTCAACCGATAACACTCTAAAGCCAAGAGTATTTCCAGTTGAGATATAAATGTGGATATTGGACGAAACACCAATATCATGCAATTGATTCCGACAAGATGGATCTGAAAGGGGACTCTTGTCGTATGGGTCAATCTCCACGAACGGAAAGTCCTTACTAAAACCCATGTGCTAGAATTTTCCAAAATCCTTTAATCTATTTGTTAGCGCAAGAGCAGTCGTTCTGAAGCCACCCCACACTTTTACGGTCTTCTAGTAGAAATGGAAAGCATGCCATGGGAGTTTCATGGGTGTTGATGCTTGGTTGCCCCTTATAAGTGAGTGTCATGGAGGGGAGTCGGTGGGGTCAAGCATCTAACCATTCATTAGAGATAAGCGTAGTTGGACTTGTCCAAGTGGGAATCCAACAAATATTGTCTTACACATCCATAGGATTGTAGTTATTCTTGGGTTACAAAATGCATTGCTTGATCAAAAACATCTCAAAAACAAACACTTAACATCATCCAAATTTCAAACCCTTTTGAGGACAAATATAATTGACTCAATCCATATGTTATTGCTTTCCCTTGGGATTCACGTCCTTAGAGGTTTCTAAAAATTGGATTATATCTCAATTTTTCTTCTTAAGTAAACAATAGGAAGCCCTTGCCTTAAGTTCATTGAATTTCCACTTAACATATCTTGTGGGGTTTAAGGAAATTAAGACATTGGACATCTTAGTTTGAAAACCTAATTGAAGAAAGTGTTTTTGGTAAAATAAAGACATTAAGTAAAGCTAAGCAAAATGAACTTTCATATGTGATTGAAGACTCACAACCTCAAAAGAAAAAAAATCATTGGTTGGAAATATGAAAATGAATGTTCAAATGAAATCATTTCTTGGTTACAAAGGTCATTAGGAAGCATTTGCATGCTCTTCAATACCTAGGTCTAAGCAAACAAAGTGTACCTTTTTAGGTTCATCTTAGGATCAAAACATATCAAAATATCTTTTTCATCCATCCTCCAAAACATCAAAACAAATCCATCTCATCATCAACTTTTGGAAAATCTTGAAATCATCTTTAATACTAGGCTTTGTAGAAAACTCAAAATCATCAATATCATTGAGACGAAATCCTTGAAAACATTAGCAAAAACACCTTTGGCTAGGTATGTGCAAATGCATCCTTTTGCATATACTTAGTCAAAGTTATCTTGTCTAGCTTAGTGTATGAAGATGAATCCTTCTTCATATGCTTAGTGAAACAATCATCTTGTTTGAATAGGTGTGGGTAGATGCATCCTTCTCACACATATTCAAATTATCATCTTTTGAGCAAAGCCATCCCTTAGATCATCATCCAAAATCTTAGGGTCTTTTTGTTCAAAAATCAAAAATCAAAAATCAAAAATCAAAATCAAGGACAAAATCTCAAAATCAAAAATCAAAAATCAAAATATGCAAGCCTAGTATCTCATTCAAGATTTATCAAGAGCCAAAACATCCATATCATCCATCCCTAATATCATCATCTTTGATCCTCAAGGCATCCTAAAAACTTTATACTTTCGGACATAAAATAGAGATTAATTCAAAGAATCAAGAGATTCATCTCCCATATTCTTGATCCTTATTTTATGGTTCAAACGAGATCTCAATACAAGAAGAGTATGGAAGCCAACAAAGAAACACCTGCTTCAAGCGATCTTAGCCAAACAAACATAGAAATGAATCCAGCTGAATCAAGTAATCTGTTGACCCTCTCATCATCACAAAATCCACAAGAAGAAAATCAAGGAGAGGATCTTACCTTTGGAATGTCTCACGAGGAAATGACTGAAATGCTTCAAAATCTGGAGAATCATAAAATCATCAACATCATGATGAGACTCAACCCTTCGTTGTACATGCTTGAGCTAGCAAAACAAGGGGCCAAGTAACCTTCGAATTTTGATGTAAGTACTATAGTGGAGACATCCTTTCCACCTATCTTATCCACCATCCCCATTTCATCTACACCTCCATCCCAAAACATCATGCAAAACATTCTACAAATCACAACATCGTTTGCTCCAACCCAACCCAATGTCAACAAGGGAAACACATTTCTCAATGCTCTTCAATCACATCCCCTTGTTAATATTCAAAACTTGGGTGAAAACACCACATTGGAACAAAACATACCCAAAAACCCATTACACAAGAATGTTCCTCTCACATTCCATCACGATCCATCATCATCATTCTTTCATGCAACTCCTCAAACACCTCTTCTCACAAATTCACAAGAAGAGGGAGATACATTCGGACTAGGGGGCTTATTCGACACCATGACATTTTCACAACAACTCACACCCCTCATCTTTCCACCTCTTCCACCATTGCCATTATCATCTGCACCACTCCTTGGTTTAGGGCTTCCTCCCCTACCAAGTATCAATCAAACCTATATCCCAACCATCAATCAAAGGATTGCACTAAACACGCAAAATTTATCGTTGATATCGCAACAACAAACAATAAATGCACAAGCAATGGCAACATCATCAAACACACCCTTAACATCACAAAGCATGGTCTCTTAAGGACCAATCACATCAATAGCACTATCCAACACCCAAAACATCAACACAACATCATCATGCACCACCATTCTGAATCCACCACCACCTCCACCACCACCAACTTTCACCACATCAAGCCAATACGATGCAACATTGCAAGCTACTTTTCAAAGAGGATACCAACAAGTTCAAAAACAAAAAGCCATGCAACAAGCTGCTCAAGCTACACAAGCTGCCCAAGCTGCACAAGCGCAACAAATGCAACAAGCCCAAGCTTTATTGCAACAACAACAACAACAAGCCACCCAAGCTGCACAAGCATTGCAAGTACAAAGGGCCACTCAAGCACAAATTTTATTGCAGCAACAAGCTGCACAAGCACAAGCAGCACAAGCGCAAGCAGCACAAGCGCAAGCACAAGCTCAAGCGCAAGCTCAATATCAGCAAGCACAAACACAAGTAGCTCAAGTGCAAGCATATTAGCAAGCACTAAATCAATACCAAGAGCAGCAAGAAGTAGTAGAATTAGTAGCCCAACAACAAGTGTTGTGGGAACAACAACAAGCCCAACAACAAGCGTTGTTAGAACAGAAACAAGTGCAGCAACAAGCACAAATCTTAGTGCAACAACAGCAAGATCAACAACAAGTGTTGTTCATACAAAAGCAGGTAGAAGCCTACCTCGCTCGCCAAAACATACATATACCATCGAACAATGCACCAACAAACCCATCCATCCAACCCACAATTCAAACACCCCAAAACACCTTCATCCCACCCCCTGATCCGCAAAGTGATGTGACGACACAACTCAGGTTGCTCTCGCAACAAGTACTCGACCTTCAATCAGGGTGAACAACCAAAACACCAAGCAACTTGTGTCCCTATCCATTTGATAGGAGCTTAGAGATGAAACCATTACCTAAGGGATTTGAGATTCCTAAATTTGACAAATATCAAGGGATGGGAAACCCTGAAGATCACATCAGGGAATTCTAGGTTCATTGCATGGAGGTTGCATATGACGATACTTATCTGATGCGGCTATTTCCTAGAAGCTTGGCAGGCCCCGCTATAGAATGGTTCTTTTTCTTACCTTCAGGCATTAGAACATTCCAAGAAATCAGGGATGCATTCATTAAGAACTATGCATGTAACATTGCAATGGATGTTAGTCTTGAAGAACTATACGCTCTAAAACAAGGAAAGAATGAATATTTTGCTTCATCCCTTCAACGATGGTGATCCAAGGCCAATCAAAGCAAGTAGACCATGCCAGAAGAACACGTATGTACCATCATAGCCAACCTCGAAAGCCACTTGGCTTTTCATCTCAAAGTTTAGGGCATCACCACATATGAGCAATTGATATCCAAAGCGCTCAACATCGAAAGAGCCCTTGTGACTCAACCCATGGAATCAACATCATATCATGAACCGAAAAACAACCACCCATCATCTAATTACAACGATAAACCTCGCACATGGGCAAGGAACAAGAACATTACTAATGATGGTATCGTTGATTCCAAGGTGGTCATTAGTGGTCCACGCCAAAACACTCATCACACAACATACCAACCCAACAACAATCCAACCATCAATAACCTCAATGATCAAAGAGGACCACCCCAACGCAAAAGTTATCCCAAATGAAAATACGCTATCTTGGGGGAACCATTGGAAGACATAATGAAAAAGTTGATCGACAAAAAACTCATCAAGCCTCCTACATTTGAAAATTACCAAGAACCCGATGTCAAACCCCCTTGGTATAACAAAAATCAACTTTGCGAATTTCATAAAATCAAAGGTCATACCACAAACAATTGCATGAGACTCAAAAACATCATCCAAGATCTCATTGACAAGAAAATCATAAATGTGGAACAACCTACCGGAAATCAAGAACTTAAAATCTACACGAATCCGATGTCGAATCATGGAAACAAAGGGAATAAAAATGATAAAGGGAAGGGCAGTGTAAATCATGTGTACGAAACGGTCATTGCCTCCCTAAATGAAGACTGCATGGTCATCACCATCTAGGGTGCCCATGCTGAAGATTGTGGAGTCACCACAAGAGGCAGCAAAGTCACCATTGCAGGATCATCCCAACCTAATAGAATCCCTTCATCTAGAGTCGTTTTGCATAGCTACAATCTTGTAGAACAACTCAAGAGAACGCCAACACAAATATCCATCATGGAGTTGTTAAAAATCTCATCAACACATAAAAAGATTCTCAAGGAAGCATTAGCCTCATCCACTATCCCCGCAGATCTTGATGCGGACCAATTCCAAGCTATGGTCAAAAATATCATAACGCCTAATCTCCTCACATTTTCTGACCAAGATTTCCCCGCCCAACCATCTCACAACCGTGCACTTCACTTGGAATCCATTGTACATAAGAGCAAAATCAAAAGCGTCCTGTGGATGGGGGTGCAGGTTTGAATATATGTTCTCTCAGCCTCATTAAGCAGTTGAAAATATCAGAAAATTTCATTGACAAAGGTAAGGGCATCACGATAAGAGCATATGATGACCAAGAAAGAGTGTCTCAAGGCACGATTAAACTCCCTATTCAAGTAGGTCCAATGCTCATGGAAACCACCTGTCAAGTCTTGGACCTCGACTTGCCATATAATATCCTCCTGGGATGCTCATCAATCCATGCGATGAAAATTGTAGCATCAACCTTCCACCAATGTGTGAAATTTACACATAATGGACAAGAGGTTATTGTCCATGGAGATCCTGAACCATTTTCATATTGTAAAAATCTAGAAGCAAAGTATTACAAAATCCCCCAAGTGCCAAAGAATGATGAGGGCCCATCCACACCATACATCAACCCCGCCACTCTCGCGTTGACTTCTACGACATAGACACCCACCATCTCCGATATCAAGCTCATCATCCAGGAGGACGGTTGTGGAAGCTACAAACTCCCTAACAATGCTTTTGTGATAGGAGAGTTACCACAATCTCCTAGATCACAAGGACACCCACAAGAAAATCAAGCTTCCACATCACAAACCCATCCTCAAAACTATCCAGAATTCACAAGATGGGGAGACCTTGGCCATGAGGTTATTGAACCAGATCCATCTCACATGTATCAAGATGAAAGACCGGCAGCCAATTTACCAATGGATGAGACAAGCAAGGGCATACAAATGATGCTCGCAATGGGCTACGATAGAAATCAAAGACTAGGAAAAAATGGCAATGGGCTCATAATACCTATCATGCCAGAGATGTGACCCATAACAAATCTTGGTCTTGGACATACCCCTCTAAGCATAACCATATGTGGCTAAAGTCCTCCGGTTAGAATGGTTAATATTTCTCCTCAGCTAGTACTAGTACAAGTACACTCACCAATAGTCATAGGTAGAGACACATAATTTTATAATTGAGCCTTATATTAGTAGCAATGATGAGGATACCATATCCAATCTACCTAGGTTATTTGAGGACACCACCCTGTGTATGATTAGCACCCTCTCCTTTGAAACAAACCTTCCAAATCATGAGATCCATTTAGTGTACCCCCAATTCAAAAATGATGAAGCACTCTCAGAATTCATGGGATTGAGAGATAACATTCTAGATAAAGATCACAAGGTAGGGTTTATAATGGATTTGGACACACATGCCTATTACGGGGAAATGATTGAATCCTTTAGTCGCAAAAGTGGGAAACTAAGAATCATATCCAAGTCCTTGAGTGAAAACCACACTGTTGCACTCTCTGACAACAAAATAGTAAAAATAAAGGACATATCCAATGGTGAAAACCTCTCTGAGGCACCTGAGGATGAAGGATTCAATCTTCCTTTAAGAGCTATTCATCAAGAGAAGTCAGCAGTCTTGGCCGAAAAATGCAATCATGTTAACCTAGGCACATAGGAGACCTCACATATCACATTCTATGCGGAATCACTATTATCAGAAGAGCAAGAACTCTTAGCAGCATTCCTAAGGGAAAGACAAATAAACTTCACATGGAGTTATGCTGACATGCTAGGGCTTGATCCAGAGACTGTGGTTCATCATTTAGCAGTGTACCCAGAAGCAAAGCCGGTCAAACAAAAACTTCAAAAAATGCATCCTCAAATCGCTCTGTTGGTCAAAATGGAGCTCAAAAAGTTGTTAGATGCAGGATTTATCCGACCAATTGATTATCTGGAATGGGTGTCAAATTTGGTACCTATTTCAAAACCTAACGGAGCCATCAAAATCTATACAGACTTTAGAGATTTGAACAAAGCATGTCCCAAGGATGATTTCCTACTTCCCAATATCGACATGATAGTAGACATGATAGTAGACATGATAGTAGGGCATGAGATGCTATCACTAATGGATGGATTTTCAGGATACAACCAGATCATGATAGCAAAAGAAGATCAACATAAGACAGCTTTCACTTGTCCATGGGGGACCTACTGCTGGAACATGATGCCATTCGGCCTAAAGAATGCAGGAGCAACCTATCAATGGGCCATGACACTAATATTCCATGACATGATTCATAAAATAGTTGAAGACTATGTCAACAACATTCTAGCTAAGTCAAGGAAAAGACAAGATCATATAGAAACCCTAAGCGCTATCTTTGACAGACTAGAGGAATACAAAGTCAGACTAAATCCCAAGAAGTACGTCTTTAGTGTACAATCAGGTAAATTTCTAGGATACATAGTCTCCATGAGGGGTATCAAGGTGGATTCGGCAAAAGTGAAGGCAATCCTCAACATGGAAGCACCAATGACATTAAAACAATTGAGAAGCCTCCAAGGCAAACTTCAATCCATTTGATGGTTCATAGCACAACTAGTAGACAAGTAGAACCCATATTCTCACCTACTCCACAAGGGGGTAGTGTATAAATGGGATACAAAGTGTGAAGAGGCATTTAACAAAATCAAGGAATATCTACTGATGCCAATAGTTTTAATGCCACCCATCCCAAAGAAGCCATTGATCTTATATGTGTCAGCAACAGCAGGAGCCCTTGGAGCTCTCCTAGCTCAACATGATGAAAATGGAACCGAGAGGTCCATCTACTATATTAGCAAGACAATGGTCGGTCACGAGCTAAATTACTCATTCATCAAGAATGCTTGCCTCGCAGTAGTGTTTGCATCTCAAAAATTCAGACATTACATGTTGGTACACAAGATAAAGCTCATTACAAAAATTCATCCCCTCAAGTATCTCCTATCAAAGGCAATGCTCACAGGTCAAATGGCAAAGTGGGTAATGATATTATCAGAGTATGACATCGAGTATGTAGAGCGAAAAGCCATTAAGGGACAAGTTATTGTAGAGAAACTAGCAGAAGCACCCATTTATTCTAAGAACCCTCTTGTCTTAGAATTCCCAGATGAATCCATCTTTAACCTCAATATAACTGACCATTGGAAACTATACTTCGATGGTTCATACACACAACATGGATCAGGAGCTGGTGTCTTCTTCATCATATCAAAGTCATACAAATTGGCATTTCCTTGCACCAACAACATAGCAGAATACGAGGCTTTGACTATAGGCCTCAGGATAGCAGTGCAATGGAACATCATAGCTCTCAAGGTGTATGGAGACTCTTAGTTGATCATAAATCAGGTCAATAATGAATATTAGACTAAGGATGATAAGCTCACTCCATACAAAAAATTTGTAGACTCTAAAGGAATCCTTCATTGACATAACATGTTAGCAGATTCTGAGAACCAACAATAGAGCAACAGACGCCATGGCTACAATTGGGTCTCTATTAGACATCCCTCATAACGTGCCAAAATATAAATTTCTGATTGAGCAACTTTTCATTCCCACATTCGAGGTACCAGAATCATAATTTGTGTGTGAAATCATTGGTCCCGATGATCCTTGGTACCATGACATCTACACATATCTTCGCATAGGAGTCATACCTGCTGACCTCCCATCAAACTTAAAATGAGCCTTTATCAAAAAGGCATCTAGATTTTTCATCTTATGTGATACCTTATACCATAGAAGCATAGAAGGTACCTTGCTACGCTGTCTAAGTGCTGAGCAAGCATTAAACACTCTAACCAAGGTTCATAATGGTATCTATGGCTCACACTCAAGTGGAATGACCATCACCAAGAAACTGCTAAGGATGGGGTATTATTGGCCCACAATGGAAAGAGAAGCGCATGATCATGCTAAAAGGTGTTTACAATGTTAGTAGCATGGGGACCTCATCCATGCTCAACTCAAGATCTTCACCCGCTCGTCACACCATGGCCTTTTTCGCAATGGGGACTCAATCTCATTGGCAAAATCTCACCCACCTCATCCAATAGCCATAAATTCATTATAACTACAACTGAATACTTCACAAAGTGGGTGGAAGCCATACCCATGACGTATATCACTGGGAAGTAGATCTCAAAATTTATCCTAAACTATCTCATCTGTCATTACGATGTCCCACAAGCCATTATCTTAGATAATGGGACACCATTCAAGAACCAGGAGGTTCATGACTTTTGCGAGAAATTCAAAATCCAACATCACTTCTCCACCCCGTACTATCCCCAAGGCAATGGCCAAGCAGAAGCCATGAACAAAACCATCCTCAAAATCCTCAAGAAAATAGTCAATGACGTAGGTCGTGACTAGCATCTACAGCTTAATCCCGCCCTCTAGGATTATTGAACCAGCATCTGCACACCCACCAATGCCACCCCCTTCTCCTTGGTCTATGGATCAGAAGTCGTACTCCCCATTGAGATCGAGCTCCCATCCCTCAGAATATCATTGCAAAATCTCATCATTGATGAAGACTACTGGGTGTCAAGATTAAACGAGTTAGAACTACTAGATGAGAGACGCATAGATGATTTAAATCACTTGCAAGTCTATCAAAATAGACTCAAATGGAGCTACAACAAAAAAATCAAAAGCAAGACTTTCCAAGTCAGAGAACTAGTCTTAAAAAAAATCAGAAGAATGTCCCAAACCTCAGCAGCAAAGGCAAGTTCAAACCTAATTGGTTAGGACCTTTTGTCATCACAGCAAGTTATAAGTCTGGGGCATATCAGCTATCAACACCCGAAGGGGAACCTCTACAGGAGCCAATGAATAGCTCCCATCTCAAAAAGTTTTATGCCTAAAATCTTCCAAGGTATAGAACAAAAAAATCCAAAAAATCAGAAAAAGTCTTGAAAAAATGGTTACTTAGGTGAAAACCTAGTAAACAGGCATCTTGGTGACAACAAAAAAATTAGAAAAAGGATCAAAAAAATCATCCTCTAGTGAAAACCACTTTGGTGGCACTTTGGGCAAGTACCTTGGTGAAAACCTGGAAAACAAGCGCCTTGTATAAATAAGCACTTTCCATCCACCAGGATCTTTACAGCTTATTCGGCATCATTCATCCATTTCGCTTCCATCATCCATCACATCCAGGTCTCCATCCATCACTCATTCACTCACATCTGCACCATAGCTTGGTACTGTTTTCGTATCATGATCCCTCCTAGTACTACTCGGCCCATCCTCAAGGTCAGTTTTTTCTGCCTTTATCGGAGTAGTCTATTGCATCGCATTGGGGGCACACTCTCATTGGATCAGATTTGTGTATATTCTTAAAGTCCTCAAATCATAAAATCCAAAAATCCAAAAACAAGTCAAAAAGTCATTCAAAAATCCAAAAAATAGAGTCGTCCCATCGAACTACGTCATCTCTGAGCTTGAACGTAGGCAAGGTTGATCTTTGATCATCCCTCGAGACATTTAGGTCAGTTCTATAGGAGTCTATCATAATAAACTGACATCTCATCATGTATATCTCCATTTGTAAATCGGTCAAGTCGTCAGTCAAACTACGTCGTCTCTGCGTATAACGTAGGAAAGGCTAGTCTGTCGACCAACCCTCAAGACCCCTAGGATAGGTCCTTAGGTTAGTTTCTTGGTCAAAATATCAGAAAATCCCAAAACATTTGAAAAAATCAAAAAATCAAAACATTTGAAAACCTCAAAAAACACCAAAAAATAGCCTCAAAACATTGCAAAACTCCAAAAACATCCAAATATTTGAAAAATCCATCTGTCTCATCTCGCTTGCACCCGCAATAAACACCACTCATAATAAACTGATCGTCATCCTCAACCTTTGGTAAAACAATTGGAAACAAGTCTAGCAGATTAAAAGCGAAAACTCAAAACGTCAAGTCTTAAGTCTAAGTCAGTGCGTAAGAAAATTGGTCATCTCTTTATATTGGTAACACATCATCTAAATTGGTCCCATATCAATCATCCCTTATAAATGAAATGATGTGCCGCCATACACTAACATGTCCTAGGATGAATCCTTCCTACAATGGTCATTATCTTTTGGCAATAAGTTCTGGTTATCATCTTAGAAAACACATCCTCTTTCCATTAGTAGTATTGAAGAGCATCAGTTTGTTTGTTTACTTGGTCTTTATCTTTTGATTTATCTTATTTGCGCTCCTTCCAAGGACGTCTCGATGATATCCCAAAATAGCGGATTTAGAGAAATATGAATGGGGCGATGATCATTATCTTTTGTCTGTTGTGCTTGTTGGATGTTCTTTCAATATAACCTTGGCGAATACTTGCTTTGTTAGGTATGTATGGAAGAGGTCTAGGGAAACTTGTTGACTATTATAGGGATAGGTTTACCATTCTGTGTTTTGGTCTGAGGTGTCTGAAACTTCTGAAATACATCCTAGCAAGGTTTTTGTATGTCAGGTGTGAACAAGAATACTCCTATCTGATTGTCGAGTCAAATTCCATCACAATGGGTACAACGCCATCTTGGTTTTTCTATACCTCGATGCATCGTACCACATGTGTTATCAAACATAAGAAAATCTGGCCCTTTAAAAATCCGAATCCCTCAGCAAGTAATCATCACCATCACAATCTACATTTGTGTCATCTTGTGTCTTGTTGAAATGATTTCTTCTTTTCTTACTAATCGCGCTAACAAGGTACTATGACAGTTGATCATCATCACCATCATCGTCATCGATCCTAAATCCACACACCATTAGCATATTGCATAAACATACCATATAGAATATCATAAGCATATCATATAGGAAACATACACATTGCATTTTTATCATCATATAAACAGGTTATCATAAATAGTCTTCAATAGGTGCATCCATGTCATTACATTTCACCCATTACATTACATCTCATGGCATTATATCAATCATTGCATAAACATTCACTTGGATTTCATTTCATATTACCATCTAAATCATCACATAGTATCTACAAAATCATTCCATAATCATTTTTACATAATCATAAGAAATAGGTATATAAGCATCTAATTCATTAGGCATACATACTTTCATAACATCATGACATCATATCGTCACATTACATTTACATTACGCATCAGCATATCACTTTGTATTAACATATCATTGCATCACATACATCATCATTTAGGATAATAACATTTGTTATTTTAAGCATCTCAATTTCATTATGCATTAACACCATTTCATTAGCATCATATCACGACCATTGCGTCATATCACATTCATCCATAAATCATCTCATATATAAGCATTTTCTCCACATCATTGCATATACCATAAATCAAATCATTTCACATATCACATTGGCATAAAATAAATCATCATATAGATAAAATTATTACACATCATATCATAGGTCAGCATAATATAGATCTATTAGTCATAATCCTTGCATAAACATCATTAGAAATAAATGCATCCATAAAAAATCATTGCAAAACATATAGAAATAAATCATACATGCACACATTGCATCACATCAAAATCGGCTCATATATATATCATATCATCAACTGTCATAGTATAAAGAATAATCGGATCACTGTACATATGTGTCAATCAGTACAAAATGACCATTGGGCTATCGAAAATGAGCCCATAAGGCATAAAAAGTGTGTATCATCTGGATCATGCTCGATCTTAGTGAATGCTACCCTCACCCCTGTCACTATGACCCTCTAGTGGTCTCTGGCTAGCCCGCTCTGAGTACTCAAGGACCCAATCTGCTCTAGGTATAGTGTCATGGTAAGCTCGACAGTAGTATTTTATCTCTCGGATAGCATCCCTATAAGATCACATCGACACTGTACCCTAGGAAAAGGAGGCTATCATGCTCTCAATCTGCTACTTGTGACCTAGCTCTGTGGATACATGTAGCTCTGCAGCCTATCTCTACTGCACAGCCTAGTCCCTCTCTACTCTGAGCTACTCTCTCTCAGCCCTTGCCTAGTCCCTCTCTATTGTCATTGCCTGAACCTGGGCCTGCAACTGTAAAATCAAGGCATCCCGTGCATCTGCCTACCCTGCTAGCTGTACCCATGGCTACACATTAACCTGATCCTCACCCTCGGCTCGTGGTGGTGGGACTAGAAAATCCTGCTATTGGTCCTGCATGTGGACGTCCTCGTGACCTGGTGGGACTAGGGGCACCAATGGTGGGTCCTGACGAATCTTGACCCTAGGTCCTCGTCCTTGCCCTTGTCCTCTCGCTCTACCTCTGACCCTATGCATATTTGGATCCTCACCTAGAATGGTCAACCGAAGGGGAGGTCTAAACCAATCTCTGTAAGCCTATGTGGTCCCCAAATCTATTGGGCCCTGATCATAAGCCCACGATTGGGCTACCAGCTATCGAAAACTACGAACTACCTCCACAGTAGGAATGTCAGGCCCCCATGTTATTTTTGTCATGCTACGTGCAAAGACGGCTACATAACCGTCATCAGGCCAATCTTGTGGCTCTCTAAACTGACGTTGTACGTGCCTGGGTAGGTATCGCTCGATCATCGTCTGCTCTCTCCCCTACATGTATCGATCCTAGTGACAATAGAAGAGCTAAGCAGCATTGTCGGCCCATCTGGGCCGACCAAGGTATGGACGCCAAGTAAACACAAGCTTCTTGTCCAGACCCGCCTCCAGTAGGGGATCCCATGCTCCCTAGTGTGTTTGAAGGACATACCACCTCTGTATAGTGCCATGAGGGAATCCTCTGCCCCCATCAGAACTGGAACGACCCGTGGACGTAGCACAGAAATGTGCTCCCACACCTAGACATGCAAAAGTGTCACTCCAGCCCCTAGCACTCTGCCATCCACATAAATGTACTCGTGGAGATCCCTATAAAGTGAAGCTAGAAGGACAGGTCCCCATGCAAACCAAAATGGCTTGTCCTGGACCATCCTCTCCTAGTAGTATCCACAACCCAGATTGAAATACCACCCTTGTCTGTCTGGGGCAACCAAACCCGAAATAATAGTTGCAACTGCCCAGCGGAAGGCGGATGCTATAACCCTATACCACTCCAGCTCGATCTGACCCTCGCAATAGATAATATCTCATGTAGTGAGGACTCTAACGTAATGCTCACGTCCCTCCTCCTTATCATAGATCACCTGGCGGCCATGAATGGGAAATCGTAGTATGCGCCAGACGTCCTCCAAGGTGACGGTCACCTCGCCAGTGGGAAGATGAAATGATGATGTCTCGCTATGCCACCTCTCGGCCAATGCTGACAACATCCTGAGGTGTGTGCGCATGAGTGCTACATATGCAATGTGCCATAGGCTAGTGGCTCCTAGTCAGTCTTGGTCTCTGTCGCTCGAGTCCCATAGGATGCTCGCCAAATCCTGTGACCGGTGCTCCCGAGAATAAAGCTCCCTAGGCCCGTCCTGCACCAAGGGAAGTCAACATGTTAAAAATTTAAAAAAAAATCCTAGCCTAACGCTCAAAGCTCGCTTCCAGCGGCGTAGTTTGTGATGGCGTCACAATTTGAGTTTCCTCGAACTCTGATGCTATACCCTAAATTAAGCCAAAAAGTGCTGCCACAACGCACCTTTCCCAAACTAGTCTGTCGAGCCCGAGCCTAGCGGCAAAGTATCTAAACTCCAAACTAACAAAATTTGGGGCAAGTTTTGATATTTTAAAACTTGCCCCAAATTTTGATATTTTAAAATTTTGTGGCCTTGATCGAGATCGTTTATTCTTTGAACCAACGCAACGAGTGCATTGCTTCAAAGAGAGGAAAAATGTAGACACATAAAATATACTGATTGACATCGTGCATTCAATCCTGACTCACTAACATCGATTCTCCCTGAATCATCCCTCGGTCTAACCATTTAATCAAATTCCCCTATTTGATTAAATTCATCAATATTCCTCTCTTGATTAAATAAATCACTTTATCTGAATCAAGTCATTTCTCTTGTTAATTAAATCAATCTATCTGATCTAATTATCTCTATTTAATTAAATAATCAATTTATTTGATTAAATCTCTAAATTCTATCCATTAAATTAAATAAATTAAAACCTTATTTGATTTAATCTAACACCATTCCTTCTAATTAAACAAATCAAAATCCTTATTTAATTAGCCTCCTATCATATTCCTCTCTTATTTGATTTAAATAAATCTATAAATCTAAGTCAAATAAGTCACATCATCTAATCTCCTATTAAATTAATTAACCCTTGATTAATTTAACCTCATCTCATGTCACATCCTCTAGATAATGCAAGTTGCACATGAAAATAGATTTAATTCATTTATTAAATCTCTATTTTCCTCACAAGGCATCTTTTGGAATATTCCCTCAATTTGAATTCAAAAATTCCAAGTCAACATGTACATCCAACAAAGCATTTAAAACCTCTTACATGTCCTTTTCCTTGAGCCAAGTGGCATTTATTGCATTTTCCCTTCCCTCTTGCATGTCATTTCAACAAATTTGAATTTCAAATATTGGCATTTATTGGCACAAACCCCAAATTTTGTACAACCATCATCCATTCATAGTTTCACAAGTGGCATCATATCATTGGATGAATGTTAGTCCCACATTGCTCAAATTTGGGCATTCATCCATCTTGAAATCCTATAAATGAAGAGCTCCTCTCCTCATTTTATCATCCACAAACATTGCAAAGTTACCATGCTAAAATACTTAGTCATTCGCATCCATCATTTGAATTCTTAGCTAGGCTTTTTGTAGATTTGGCTTGGAGTTCTCATATTTCATCAAAGTGGATCAAGATCATCTTCAACACATCAAGATTTCATCATAGGAATTCGGAAAGGGCCAATTTTCACATCAAATTGGCACCAATTCCCCCATGGGATCAAGTGTTTGCTTCTCTAATTAGGATTAAATCTAATTTTATCTTTTGTATTGTGTTCTTCATCAATTTCTTTCCTATTTTGAGTTTGCAAATGGATTTCATGGGGAATCCTTGTTTTAGCTTGTAATTCCTTGTCTAATTCATTTATTCATGTTGTTTTTCAAGTACTAGGATAAGGGTTCGCACAGCTAGAAAATCTTGAACTAAGGAAGAAACCCGAATATCAACCTTCAATCATGATTTGGCTCAAATTGATGAATCTATCATAAATTTCAAGAATCTAGGCCTGAGACAAGTTTGATACAAACCTTCTATAGATTTTCTTTAAATTCTAGGCCAATTCAAAAAAAAAAACTAAGGTAAAATGGTGATGCCCTAAGTATCAAACCCCACAAATCCGCCATTAACGCATAGGAAAGCTCAGGATTCAATCATTTTAACCGCTAAATATTTACTAGGGGTTATTCACGGCTCATAAGCAAGGTTCCCCATGATGCAAAAAAATGAAAAATATCATAAACTACTTGGGAGACCATAAACAAAGCAATATCAGGCAACCCTAGCATCAGACACTCAAAGACACAGAAATTTGAACCCTGAACATGTCTAGAACATCAATGACCAATCCCATTCATCAATTAAAAGAGAGGCAACGTGTACATACCATTTGGTGAAATGAAAATCAATCTCAAAAATAACAAATGTGAGTTTAATGGCACTCAGCAAAGAACAACAACAATAATCACGCATGAAATCACCACCAAAGCCAATAATTTGCACGCTCAACGCTCCAAATCAAATCCAACACTCCCAAAATGCACTCCTTAGGTCAATCAATCAAAGAAAATAAAACATAATGGCATAAGAGTCCTCAAAGATCAGTTAAATGCATCCCTTACAAACACTACAAATGACATTAATGTCGCCGACAAGACAGCCAAGAAAATCTAGGAACCCGACGACAGGACAGAACTTGGAAAAGTCCAGCCCACATAGAATTCCATGAAGATCGGAAATCTCTGAACCATAGCATTCAACCAGAGTTCGAGCAAGATCCAAGAAAATCCGGCTGGGGTGGAAAATCTTGACCTGAAGTGAAAACCCGAACTTAGCTCAAAACTAAATATCTTTAATGTGCAACTTAGAGAAATCACTTAGGCCAGCAACATAAACATTTAAGCACATGCCAAGGCAAAGTAAATCCTCAAAATCAAAGGGCCAAGACACCAAAAAACAAAGTGAGAGAGGGTCCATGCTTTCAGTGGGGCATGTGTGCAAAAACTACACAACAAATGGCAACTCTGCTGGGAAATGCTCCAGAACATTTGATGACGAACAAGAATCAAAAACCTAGAATCTCTAGTTTCAGTCTCACTATCAAACAATCAAATCAAAATGAAAATATTAAAGAATCAGAACCAAAGGGTAGACCGAACCTTCCATAAATTGAAAATCCAAGTGTGTACATATGAGTTCATTTCCCTCCTTGAGCTACTGCAGAAACCAAGTTCAGGCAGGACAGGCTACGTAAAGATTCTAACTTCAAAATCAACCTGGATAGAGCCTCGCTTCCAGTCAGCCGTCTATAGCCCCAATGAGGTTATCGATGTGACTCTCTCGAACATAGCTCTATTGCCAGTCAGGCGTCTATAGCCCTGATAGAGATATTTAGATACTCCTGATATATTGAATTCATTTGATTTTTAATATTCTCTTTTTCCTTCTTTTGATATTTCTTTTTTGTGTCACTTTTTCATTTCAACCTATGAACAATGAAGTTCACACTCAGGGATGAGAACTATAGTGGCACTGAAGCAGTAATAGGATTTTTCACTTGACAAAACTTCACAAGGATCCTACGATAACATCATGATTCTTAAGATGTATGAAAGATATAAGATTTCAGAATACTTCAAATTCAAATCAAAACTAGTGACCCATCTTCTATAAATTGAATATTTAGACTATTTGACAGTAACAAAGACTTCAACCATCCTTTCAAGACACATGAATAAATTCCACCAATAAAATACTTAGAACAGTCCCAGATAATGATATATTTTCCATGCAGGTGCAACATATCCAGAAGGAAACAAGAAAACCTCCAAAGCAAGAGCAGAGAAAAAACACACCAAACTGAAAGCAAACCTACACTAACCAAAACAAACAAAATCAAAGAAAAAAGGGAAACCTACTCTAACCAAAGCAAAGCAAAGCAAACAAAATAGAAAGAAAACCTAATCTAACTATATACAAGAAAAGAGTTGAAAACAAGTCAAAATTGGAAATAATGCTTCAAATATTGCCCATTTACAGGCAGTGGGATATCCTCCCCAGTGAGAGTTTTCAAACAGAAAGCATTATCACCCAGGATCTCTAAAATTTGGCAAGGGCCAAGCCAAAGTTTGTCAAATTTTCCATGCTCCCCCTTATGGTCATGGGCTTTATCCCATTAAAGAACCAAGTCAGAAATCCTAAAAGCTTTTACCTTGGCTCTTCTATCAAACCACCTTTTTACTACCCCCTGATGTTTGGAAAAAATTTCCAGGGCTTCATCTCTTTTCTCCTCAAGGTGTAATAACTCAGCAAGTCTGGCCTCACATTTATCCTCCTCATCATAATATGCATTAATGAACTATACGATGGGGATTTTTAACTGAATAGGAAATATAGGCTCTAACCCATAAACTAGGTGGTAAGGGGATATTCCTATGGAAGTCTTATGTCTTGTACGATCTGCCTAGAGAGCAAATCTAAGTTGGGTGTGCCAATCCTTAGGATTTCTTTTTAACAACATGCGATTAACAGTCAGGAGATTTTTATTGGAAGACTCAGCCAAACCATTACCCTGAGGGTAATAATTGGATGCAAACTTAATTATAATCCCATGATCGAAGGTCCAGTTAGAAAATTTCAATAATGCAAATGTAGGACCATTATCACAAACCAAAGACATAGGACATCCAAAATGACTGATAATACCTGATTCGACAAAATTAATTACCACCTTAGAAGTACATTGCTTGCAAGCAAGGGCCTTAGTCCATCTTGTAAAATAATCAATGATAGTAAGGATATACCTATGACCTATAGAGGAAGGCGGATTGATTGGACCTATGAAGTCCGTACCCCACTATGTGAAAGGTTATACCTCAAAGGTTGGTTGGAGTGGGAGTGTTGTATACTTCTCTCTAGTTGTTGTTGTCTGACACACATGACAAGTTCTAACATGGTTGTGTGTTTCCTTGAACAATGTAGGACAATAGTAACCAACTCTCAGAATTTGGTTCACTGTAGAAGGTTCTAACCCATGGCCTGTACCATATCTATCGTGAAATTCCAACATTACTCTTTCAGATTCTGCCTTTCCTAGACACCTTAAGTAAACACCCTCATAATTTTTCTTATATAGAACAGCTCCCATCAACATGAAATTGTCACTCTTTAAGCATAATTCCCTTCTCTGTACTGCATTTAGATGGTCAGGGCATCTTTGAGTCAGGAGATAGTGAACGATATCATCATACCATTTGCCAGGAGAAACATCCTCTAAATTGTAATGTTGGGTTGCAAGATCAAGGCCTATTTTTACCATTGTCTTTGTAAGTCCTTTCCCTCTTACCAACTTCATAGGTTGAATTTCAATGTCGTATTCTTGTAACATGGTTACCCACTTAGCTCTACACTCTCCTAGCTCATTCTGCATCAACAATAGCTTGATTGCAGGATCAAGAACTATTGCAAAGATTTTGTTTCTAAGGATGTAGTGTCTAAATTTCTTTACAACTCTGACTAAGGAATAAGCCTACTTTTCCACACTTGGGTACCTTAGCTCTGCATCCTTCAATGGTGCACTCATGAATGCAATGGGATGTTCATTTCCTTGGTTAGATTTTTGAGTCAGCATAGTAGCACAGGAGTGGTCAGAAGCAAACGAATATATATAGAATGGCTTAGCATAGTCTGGACTCACCAAAAATGGAGCTTCAGCAATATCCATTTTAATCTCTACAAATGCTTCCTTTGCTTTTGCATTCCATTCAACTTTGGCCTCCTGCTTCAACATTGCATTCAGTGGCTTGACTATTTCTATGAATCCAGTGATGAACTTCCTCACAAAGTTGATCTTTCCAAAGAATGATTTCATTTCTTTCTTGCTAGCAGGTGGTGGGATCTTGAGTATAGCTTCCATTCATTCTAGATCAATGGAAATTCCTTTCTTAGAGATAACATGCCCCAACAATTTACCCTCTGTAACTCCAAAGATGGATTTCTTTGGATTGAGAGATATACCAAACTCTCTGCATTTCTGAAAAACCTTGCACAAATCTATGATATGATCACCTCTCTTCTTTGAAAATATTGTCAGATCATCCATATAAATGATGATGCACTTACCAATTATGTCTTTAAAGGAAATGTCTATGGCTCTTTGGAATGTGGCTCTAACATTAATCAAGCCAAAGGGCATCCTCCTGTAGGAAAAAGTGCCCCACTTGGTGGTGAAAGCAGTCTTATGTATGTCCTCATATTGCACCATAACTTGATTGTATCCATAATAACCAACCAAGAAAGACATCATCTGAGATCCATTGACAATCTGGAGTACTTCATCTAGTGAGGGTACTGGATAATTATCTATTTTTGATGCTCTGTTGAGATTCTTGAAATCTACACATAGCTTGATTTCACCATTTTTCTTTCACGCTGGAACCAGGTTTGCAACCCAAGTTGAGTGTCTAACTAGAACTATGATTCTTGCAGACAGTAGCTTCTACAATTCCTTCTATATTATGGGTTCCATTAGAGCATTAATTGGCATTTTCCTCTGTTTGAAAGGTTTTGCTCCTGGATTGAGAGGGATAGTATGAGTTATGATTGATGTGTCATAGGTCTTTAAGTCTTCATAACTCCAAGCTATCACATTTGGATATCTATGTAATGCATTGATTATTCCTTTCCTTTCTTCTGGAGTGCACACTTTACCAATGAAGACATTTTTGCCATCATCTTGAGTTCCCATATTATACTTTTCACATTGTCCACTGATGGACTCCCTCTTAGCATCCTATTCTTGATCCCTAACCTTATCCAGATCAAAGATCCTTTCTAATTGCACCATTCCTCTAGGAATAGTATTGGTCTTCAAATTAATTACCCCTTCCAAATCCATCTCTACTTCTTTGAGTTCATTTTCATCAATAATTTGAGAAGCAAAGAGATCTGAGCTTGTGATAAAATCTAGAATATGCTTGTCATCTCCAAATACCTAGAAGTTGGTAATGTTATTAGGTACTGAAGGTATTGGGGTCAGTTCCATTGTAAACTTCTTCAATCCAGAAAGAGACAGAGGTTGCAATGTACTAGTCGCCTGAGCAAGAGAATCTATCGTTTGATTTTTATTGCGTGGTATCAACTGAATGTTGAAGGCATCAAATCCTTCAATAAGGTCCCATACTCTATGTCTATAATTGGTCATTCTTATGTTGTGACAAGAGTACTATCTCCTAACTGGCTTGACTACTAGCTCAGAATCCTCAAAGACTTGTAAAATCTTAACCTTTTTCTTTAATGCCATTAACAGCCCATGAACCAAAGCCTCATATTATGCTATATTATTCATACAATGAAATTGAAGTCTATGAGCAGCAAAGAAAGTCTTACCTCTTGGACTGATTAGCTCAAATCCTTCCCCAGCTCCTTGCTTTGATTTGGATCCATCAAATCTTAAATTCCAACAACCATCAACTGCAGAATTCTTTGTTGTATCTCTTGCACTATTGCTGCTAGATGGCTCTTTAGAAAGCATCACCCTTTTCCCTTTGGGATCCTCTTTTACATTCTGGATATTAATTTTGACTGTTGGAGTGGGGTTGATGCATTTCTATATTTGTTCCACTACAGCTTGGCACAAGCAATAGTCCAATTCTAAATGGGAAGCATTATGCACTTTGCACCAATTAGGCAAGAGTAGTTCTCCAAAATTCATTCCTTGACCCAATTTAACCTCATCTTCAATGCACTTATGAATGAATTCTTGAAAATTATCTAGCAAACCCAGCTGACTATCTTCCGGATCACCATCATCTTCAACTGATTCCACTAAGGCTTCAGTACCACTGGATTCTGTTGTGAGATCAATAGGCATTTTATGCAACATAAGGACTTCTTCTACATCTAACTCCTCAAAGGGGGATGCAAGCACATAATTACCTAAACTTACTTCTGATATCAAAATTTCATTGGAGGTATTCTAATATTCTGTGATCATGTATTTCATTCTAGGTTTTCTTTCAATTCTAATCTGGTTTGGCACTCCCTTCCAGGGAAGCCACATGTCAGAGTGATTAGTCAAGACATATCCATTCAAGGCCCTGGTAAAGTCTCTTCCCAAGATTAGGCCATAAGCATCAGGTATATCAATCACTTGTATATTAATAACCTATTGAATTCTAGGATCGGAAACAACCTGCATATGAATCATATTTAACTCCTCTACAACATTAACTTTAGTTCGAGTAATACCCATAGCTCTACATACACCAAAGGTAATTACATTGGTAGAAGCACCTGAATCTAACAAACAGTTATGCAAGTTCTTACCAAATATACGAACAGAAATTAGGAATGGAGGAGTGTCTGTATTCCCTTGAAACAGAGTTAAGGGAGTATCCACTTGAGCAACTTGAGTTTTTTCCTTCTCCTTTCCCTTATCTCTAGGAGGCATGTGGACCTGATTAAGAGTCTGAATTTCCCTTCCTATCGATTGAGAACTAGATGCTCTATTGACACTTTCACTAACTAATTTATCTTATGATATAGAATTTGCATTATAAGCTCATAGAACTACATTCCTAATGGTTGTAACTCTCAATAACTCAAATGCAAAGAGGCTTATCTTTAGTTTTATGAGTTCTTCAACAACATACATGGCCAATTGTTCCTCACTCAGATTAGCAGGGATCTCCTTTGGGTATTCCATCACCTTGTCCTTGTTTGCATCAACACCTCTCCCTTTTGGCATATCAGTATGTCCTTGATCTTGAGATAAATATTGCCTAGACACCTGAGGAAGTGATGGATTATTGCTAGCATTAGGATCTGGAGGCGTAGTGAAGTTGTTTGGTGGAATGGAGGTGGTGAAGGGGCCTCCAGCCTGTGGATGTCTATGTGGGAGATCCCTCAAATCATACTTCTTGACAGGTTTCTAGAAGGTCTATACTTCTTCAACATAGGCCTCTTCTTCACCCCTAGGGCCATTGTCATTCACTGGACTTTCATCAAATAAATATGTAATCTCATCCCCATTGCACACCTGTTCTGCCTCTTCCTTCAATTGGTCAAATTCTTCTTCAGGTACATTCTCCTTACTTCATGGAAAAGAAGCATGGTTCAATACCAACACTGATGAATCATAGGGAGCAGATGGCACCATTTCCTGATTACCTACATTATTCTCCACTTCATAATAAAAAATTGAAGCTACCATCTGGAACTCTTGACAATCTAACTCAGAATGTTGACTTGTTTTATGGAGCCTACACCATCCTGATAAAGCAGCCTTAGCTAAATATACACCATTAGGAGGCTTCTCTTGATTAACTAGATAATTGATAGGTTGATTGACTGGTTGATCTAATGGGGTGGGGACCCCTCCATTGTTAGGCCTCATATTCCAAGTCCTATTCTATCTGGGTGGCTTCCTCCTATCGAACCCTTGTCCACCACCTTGCCCTCTATCAAAGTTTTGGCCTGAGGATTGTCCTTTATCATAATTTTGTCCTTTGTTATTATTATACCCTCTGTCATTATTATATCCTCTATCGTTGTTATATCCTTTTTCATTGTTATATCCCCTTTCAAGATGCTTCCCTCTATCAAAATGTTGTCCTTGTTGATTCTCTCAATTTTCTTTGCTCTAATTGGACTGCATATTTCTCTGAGCAGCTTGCAACTGACTGTTCTAGTTCCTCAAATATGTTACCTCCATATTCAGCTTCTTCACTTGTTCAAACAATTCTTCCAACCTCTCCTTGTCAAGATTACTGTATGGAGGCTAATTCGTATTACTTTTGGAATATCCTACTGCAATATTGGCATTCAATTATTGGTTTAATACTTCAAAATTCTACAGATATGTGGGAAAACTAGCCTGAGGATGTGTATGAAGAAGTTGATTTACATTTTGTTGAGGGTAGTTGATTGTGGGTGAAACTTGTCTCACAAGAGGTCTTGGGTGAGGGACTAGAGGAAACTGAGGTATTGGATTCATGATAGGAGTGTGCTTAGCTAGAGATGGGACTTGTCCAAGGTGAGCACTGGGTCCTAATTACAGTAAAGGCCCAGACAGATGTTTCCTTAAAGCAATGCTAACCTTCACAGCCTCTGCATATGCATCAAGTAGATTATCAGGAGGATTGTTCCTCCACTTCATAAAGGTAGTTGTCATACTATCAAGTCCCTCATAATAGACTTCTAAAGTAGTGGCTTCATCAACCGCATAGGGAGCCTGCAATTGGGTATAGGCACAATGAAACCGGTTGTTAAAGGACCATATAGGATCATGCACTTCTCTCTTAAAATAAGTGAACTGAAGATAGAGCTCATTGGGACTAATGGGAATCCTAAACTTCTCAAAAAATGCAGTCTCTAGCTCAGTCCAATTTTGGATAGACCCAGCAGGTATATGATTGTACCAATAGAATACATCCTCACCCAAGGAATAAGGAAAGAGTCTGAATGCTACATCCTCATGATTGATTCCTCTATCATTAAGGCCAGTTTGAAAGATCCTGATGTGTTCCTCAGTAGTTCTATTGGGATCATTAACATGGACCTTCAAAAAAAAGTGTTTGGGGTTCTTGGGCATGTCATTGTAATTAGCGAAACTCAATGGAGATGGCTTATTAGCTAGGCAAGCCATTGGTGGAGGTTGGGGTGGTAACAGCTGATTAATGACTGGTAATAGCTGATTAATGACTGGCTAAGGTTGTGGAATGGGAATGTCCTCAGACTCAGACTCAGATGAACCTGATGAAGATGGGGATGATGGAGATGATGGAGTGGATGATGATTCTCCCCTTCTGTTGGTCCTTCTTGACCTACTAGGGACTAGTAATTCTTGAAATTCCTCCTCTCCTAGAGTAGATCTGGTTCTTCTTCTAAATATTTTAGGAGAGATGGCAGACAAAAATCAATCCAGCTTGCTTATTCAAGCTATCCTTCTAGTGCCAATCTATTGATGATGTTTTTTGCACAGCAACAACTCAGATAGAATATAATATCCTATCTCTCTTGAAAGGTAAATCTCTATCAGCAAGCCTCAAAAGATAACCCCAAGGTCTCTAGTGCCAGGTCTTGAAAATGCATAAACAACTCAGTGATAAATGTGTAAATGTTGGTAATCACAATGGGACCTTATTACAAGCAAATACTGAATCTCTAATTATCAGATCTAGCAATATGATGATACTTCAATTTTAAATCTAATCCAAATGATAAAAGAAATAACAAAAGATATAAGATTTTAAAGAGATTTCTAGATTTAACACTACTCCTAAGATTTAACAATGTAAATGACAAACACTCGAAATGGACCAATCCCTCATAAACTAATTTCTACTTGACCTAGATGGATCTACAATCTTATAGAAACAGTACAATCTTCTAAGGTGTTAAAGATTTTCAGATCATGAACATTCATTCAAAACAACCCTATTGCAATTGAAATGAATAAACCTTCACAATTGAACTAAGCACAATGAATATAAAAGTCCAAGCTAACTTTGCAAAGCAACTAACAATCAGTTGGTTGTGAAAAGTATGGACCAAGGATTGTTGCAACACTTCAAATATCAAACCATAAACATCATTGAATCAAATCTAACTCCAAATATCAAACTATCAAATTTCCTCAAAGCAATTCTAAAAATAGAATAATAAGAACCATGCAAGATAAGAAGAACACAAGTATGGCACCAAATCACAATGTCATTACTTGCATCAAACTATCCATTGTAGCAACAATTCCAATTTTCTATTACAATACTTGCTTGAGAACAACTACTTTGTAACTCTAGCTCTACTTAATTCACTTTTATTAGCTATCTCTCTATTCGTCTATGTCTAGCCCTTACAAATGAGGAAAAATGTCATATTTATAGAAACCCCCCAAGATATGTCAGCCTAGTTTAGGGTTTACAATAATAATTGGCCACAAAACAAGTCGGCCAAGAGAAATTCAAAATAAAATAAATTATGCATTAAATGCTCGAACTTCATCCAGGTCAGCCTAAGATCTCCAATGTAGCTCAAACCAATGCATGCAAAATAATAGGGAAGCACAAATTTCGATGTAGCCTAGCATTAACTATCTTCCCCTTTATTTTTATTTCCTTGTCCAACCACTCTAGAACAGTGGACTCCAATTGTACTTCACTCTATCCTACTTCCTCCTGTTGATCTTTAGACATATCTTCATTCAAATTATGCCTCTCAAAAATCTCTTCGGCCTTATCTCCCAATTCTTTAGCATGCTCCTCCCTATGCACAAGTGATGGAACCTTAACTGACTCTTCTTCTCTTGGATCCGATCTAACTTCTTCAGTTCTAACTTGCGAGTCCTCATATGCAACCAAGGGAGACTGCACTACTCTTTCTACTTCTTCCTCTGCACTATAAATCTCGCCCTCATGAAATTCTTCTCCTTATGTTTCCTGGTGATCCTCAACTTCCTTAGATTCACCTAGTTCATTTTGAGCTTCATGGCAACAAGGGAGATCATCATGTTGTTTTGCATGAGAGGCAATCGGAGGAGAATCTTTCTTTGGCACATTATCCTTAGGAGAAGGAGTCCTCGATTTCCTTATATATACATGTGTCTTTTCTCCTAAACTCTCTACATTAACCACAGGTGTCCTAACTTCCTTTCCATCCTTAGAACCTGCCTTTTGTGACAATCTTATGATTCTTCTCCTTTTAGGCATAGGAGCACCAACCTCAGGATCTTGCTTTTCAGTTTCTTCATTTCTAAATTTCTTAACCTTTGAAGTATGCCCTCTTTTCTTAGCAATAGGCTTTCTCTATTTTTTTGCTTCCTGAGAATTCTCCATTTGAATATCTTTGATCTTGATTTTAAAAGGGGAGCTCACCTTTCCTTTACCTTTGGGATCCTACTCGGCTAACTCCTCAGAAGTAGAGTGAGGGTCAAAATCTCCCGTCAGATCATAGGTGCACTATACACCTTCATTTTCCAACTCTCGTATTTTATGCTCCAGCCACATCTTGGTATACTTGGTGACTGGATCCATCAACTATCCTAATTCTTTATTTTCTTCTTCCAGCCAATCTACCTCACCAACTGGACTATCCTTAACTGCCTCATAAGCATGGCCTTGAATTAGGTCCCCATCATCCTCGAGTTGATCTAGAACTTCCTTTACATTATATAATCAGACTGATTCAACTGGAAGTTGGGAAAACTTCTTCTTCCTCACCTCATATTCATCACTGCAATTGGCCTAGTGGTCTTCCAACTCAAATTTGTGGCTATATTCCTGACTAGCCTTCTTTTGAGTTTCACCAGTTATGTCAAATCTAGGTCTCTTGGAATGAAAGGATAAACCAAGAGCACTCATCTCCTCTTCTGAAGCTTGAGCTGAATTAATGGAATGACATGCCTCTCTAGTGCCTATCCTCAAAGGCAAGTCTCCACCAAACACGGTTTTATGTTTGTCTCTTTTGACAATAGTATCAAAGTCACATATATGTCTAGTAACTTCTAGAAGTAAAATATGATCAGTGGGATACCTTAGAAGCCTGTATGGAGCCCTTTGACAACCATCAATCTTGATATACGAGAAAGTTGGAAACTGAATAAACCAAGCCCAATATTTCTTGATTAGATCCTTGGCCTGATCCAAAATCCTCATATATTCTGCACCCTAAAGCAATCTAGTGATATGCATGGTGAATGCATCATTCACCCTCCTGTAACTTGAGCTCCCTAAGTGAAATTGAGGGTAAAATTCATAAATAACATCTTTTCCAAAGACTCCCTTGGTACTTAATCCCTTGTATGGATGAAATCTTGCAAGTGCATAGACTAAGTACGAGGTCACTGTGAAGGTCTTGGTTTGTAGCACATTGGACAATTGCTCATGAATCACTCTACTTATGACACCTTCCCAATGATAGTTAATCTTTTCCCGTTCCATCCTCACAATAACATGGAACATCCAATTCTCAAACATACTTGCACTCTTTAATCCAACCACCCTGCTAAGAAGAGTGATGGCATCATAATACTCCTTTTTGAACTTTGCTCTACATAGTTGTTTAGGCAGTTTAGAATAATGAGACTTGGGCTTCTCTAGCCAAGAATTGATGAGTTGTTGTGATTTAATAGTCTCTTCTTCATAGTACCTCTTAGCTGCTTCCATGTTGAATGCCACCACGTGGGATCTATCTGGCATGTCAAAATTCTAGGCTATGTAGACAGGATTCAGTTTTGCCACAATCCTCCCTTGGGGACCAATAATTCTCTGTGTATCCTGGTCATAATTTTTGGCACACTCAAGGACTAACTCATAACATTGCACTGTAGAGAGAAAACTAGCTACATGTGTCAGGCTTGACTCCAGCATTCTTTTAGCCACCAAAGGAAGATCCTGCACTGCCATTCTACCTTTGAACTCTTCATAGTCCCATAGTCCAACATTCGTGTCAATCACCTTTAACCAGATAGAGGTAATCTTGCTCTCCAAGATCTTACTCCTGACATCCATCTTGATTCTTTCGGCTTTAGATACAGAAGACCCCTCCATGTCACTCTTAGCCTTTCCAGTTGTTACCTTGCTAGACTCAGCCTTCACTTGACAAAGAAACCATAGTAAAGATCACATGAAACCAAGGTTAATCAATCAAAATCACCATTAAAATGAATTCCAAGTAAGCAAGGTGCCATTAAATCTCATATAGAATGATCATATTAATATTCGGGCTTCAGATCCATCTGCAGAATCCAAGCCAGAGAGGAATTTCGGAGAATTCTAGGCCAAACAAATTCCAGTGGAATAAACATGAAAACACCTATTTGTAACTTAGGTAGATCATTATCAATCAACAAAAAGCATGTGAGATCTCAAAATGGCATAAATTAATCATAAAATGCACCATCATTTGTTAACAAATCATGTTATTCCATATTCCCTCACATTCTATAAAATTCTAGGAAAATTTGTGCGGGACGGACTTCCGCAAAGGAGGAGACCTTCTTCAAATTTCAGAAAAACAAAGGAACACAGGATTTCGGGAAAATCCGCAGTCAACGAAAATCCGCGAAGAAGATGAATCTTTGAAAGCTTGCGAATTCTGGGAAAATGGAAGAGGAGTGGGAAAATCAGTAAAATGCACCAGAGCTAGAAAATCCCGAACTGAGGAAGAAACCCGAATATCGACCTTCAATCACGATTTGGCTCAAATTGATGAATCTATCATAAATTTCAAGAATCTAGGCCTGAGACAAGTTTGATACGGACCTTCTACTAATTTTCTTTAAATTCTAGGCCAATTCAAAAAAACAAAACTAAGGAAAAATGGTGATGCCCTAAGTATCAAACCCCACAAATCTGCCATTAATGCACAGGCAAGCTCAGGATTCAATTATTTCAATCGCCAAATCTCTACTGGGGGTTATTCACGGCTCAAAAGCAAGGTACCCCATGATGCAAACAAATGAACAATCTCAGAAACTACTCTGGAGACCATAAACAAAGCAATATCAGGCAACCCTAGCATTAGATGCTCAAAGACACTAAAATTTGAAACTTGAACATGTCTAGAAAATCAATGACCAATCCCATTCATCAATTAAAAGAGAGGCAATGTGTACATACCATTTGATGAAACGGAAATCAATCTTAGAAATAACAAATGTGAGTTTAATGGCGCTTAGCAAAGAGCAACAACAATAATCGCACATGAAATCACCACCAAAGCCAATAATTCACACACTCAGTGCTCCAAATCAAATCCAACACTCCCAGAATGCACTCCTTAGCTCAATCAATCACAAAAAATAAAACATAATGGCACAAGAGTCCTCAAAGATTGGTTAAATGCATCCCTTATAAACAGTACAAATGACATTAATGTCGTCAACAAGACAGCCAGGAAAATTCGGGAACCCAACGACAGGACAAAATTCAGAAAATTCTAGCCCACGCAGAATTTCGTGAAGACCAAAAATCTTCGAACCATTGCATTCATCCAAAGTTCGAGCAGGATCTGGGAAAATCTAGCTGGGGTGGAAAATCCTGAACTAAAGTGAAAACCCGAACTTAGCTCAAAACTAAAGATCTTCAATGTGCAACTTAGGGAAATCACTTAGGCCAGAAAAATAAACATTTAAGCACATGCCAAGGCCAAGTAAATCCTCAAAATCAAAGGACCAAGACAACAAAAAACAAAGCGAGAGAGGGTCCCTTCTTTCAGCAGGGCGTGTGTGCGAAAACTGCACAACAGTACCGAACTTCATGGCAGTTGTGTAGGAATCTAGGTTGGCTTTTTTCATTGTTCTTTGTTTTTTTTATCCGATCAACGTAAATCTTAATTTTTTCTCCCTCTTGTTTGTCAAAAAGGATTCTTGTTGTTTGATGAGCCAGGAAATATGCTAATCCTTCATTCTATTCCACATTTCATTTCTTTTAGATCGTATGCCTCATGAATCAACGTTGCATGTCATAAACACTTTGAAAGACTTCATATTATATTAATTTTCCTTATTTTAGGCAATCAATAGTGTATCCTTTGAGCTTTTTTATAATCTTGATGATCGCTAGGCACTCCATGATTAGCTTCACCACATAATTTACATTCCTTGCTATGTTTGGCCTGCGTTTTCATCTTATTTCCTATACCTGTTTTCCTTTTATATCCACTTTAACTATATCAATTTCATTAGAAGGATGATCCTTTTATTTGGATTCGATGTCTCATGCTTGGTAAGCAATACTATAGATTGCAAATTCAATTTACTGTATTTTCATCAAATTCAATCTATTCCTAATTCCTTTTATCCTTGTATTGGCAAACTTTGATATATTGGTCCATTGATTTTATTGCATTTTATATACATAACTTCTTTCGAGCATTTATCAAGGGCCATACAATGATTCAAAAGCTTTAATATATTTTTCAACCAAAAGTTGATTATGTTATATCATTCATTTGATACTGGTCCATGACTATTTCAAATTGTTAATGGTTTTTTTTCATACTTGCTATGATCGATCTCATGCAAGCAAATTTATCATCCTTTCATTTCTTGACTACCCATATATTATTTCCTTATTCATTTCCTTAAGTTAATATCCACAAGAATTTCTTAAATGTGTTTCTTTTCCTACTCTTAGAATTACTTTTTGTGATGGTAGCAAGCCCAATTTGGTATTGATTTGCCTATCAAGATGTCAGATCTATTTATTTCCTTACCAATTAGATTACATTTGTGCAATTCCATCGAATGTTATAAACCACTATTGCACTTTAGCAACTTTATAAACCATATTCATGGAAAATTTATTTGTACACATGGTCTTTGGTCTTTAGCAGCTAATGGAAAGCAATTTCTTTTACTGTTGCCAGTTGCATTTACTTGAAATTTTCTAAAGTCTTTTAGGCTGTGCCAACCCAGTCCTCTCCTCAAGTTGTGCCTTCCCCTTTTGGCATCAACCCTGATTGCTTAATCTCATTTGCTCGATTCCTACTTGGGGCGGTTTGGTGCTATGGTCTAATATTTATTTTTCATAAACTATTTTCTAGTTTAGGCATTCAAATCTATAAGCACTGAATTCACATCACTTTGATATTTTCAATATTTGATATTGTTTGAGATTACACCTGATTTATTATATTCGGAGGTCGATGGAAATATTAATATGTGTTGATAACTGCATGTGGAAATTCATTACTAGGTGTTGACTATAATTAGAGATCTCATCTTTTGAGTTGTAGAGTATTCAATATTGCAGTATGCCTTTTATTTGATCTATATGTTTGTTGTGTTGGTTGTTGTTAAATGTAAAATGTTGAATTTGATACTTGGTAGATTCGTTTCATTGCTTTTGATTTTGTATGTATATAAATGTAGACATGTGTATATGTATATTATGGTTTGAGTAAAGAATATTTCTACTTTATAAATAATTGATTTTGTTAAATATAAATTGGATAATTTTAATATGGAGATTGATTTGGTTATAATTAGTTAAAATGAAGGATTTGAAAACTAGATCTTATTGAATAGGTAAAAGTATGGGGTATTTAGTTAAGTGAATAGAAAGGTTATTTAACAACATAGAATAATATTAAATGATTTAGGTTAAATGATCATTTATGCCAACTTGTGTTGAAAAAAAGGTGAAGAAATATTGCAATATGAACTTAAATGTGTGAATGCAAATCTGAAATATGTAGATTAACCTTAGCCTTAGTGTGAAGAAAGAATGAGAGATAGATAGAAAAAATCATAACACATGCAACAACAGATTTACGTGGAGAAACCCCGAAGGGAAAAAACTCCACCATTGAAAGAGAGGCAAGTATATTACTGATAATCTCCAATATTACATGCAGCAATAGACTTCTCTTATCATTCCATGTAAATCCAGCAGCACCCTGTTACCCTGCAAAACTGAATTCTAATAACACTAGCTCAAGGCCCCAAATTATAGAGATCTGTGAGGATGAAAACCACCATGGTTTCACCAAAAAATAGGCAGCAATACCACCTAGAAAACCCACGCCTCCCTCCTTGAAATGGTCAAAAAATACCAAAAATAGCCTCTTACAGATGCTATTACAGCTGTCATAAGGCATCTTTTATGCATGGGCACCTGGGCTCTAAAAATAGCATATTTTGTCATAGGGAATCTGTCATACTATCATAGCATCTGACGACAACTTGCATGCATGTCATAGATGCTCTTACAACACCCTATTTTGACCCAACAACCTAATTTAAGAAGATTCCAAGGTGGGACGCCTAGCTATTTTGTCCTTTTTCCAAAAGGACAAGTAGTAACGATAACACTGCATTTACATTATCCCTTTCACCACTGTTTGTCAAATAGTTTCACCTCTTATGGGTAAATGTACAAAACAATTTAGGAGAATAACAAATTAAATGATTTACAAGGTTGATGACTCCTAAATCCTAACATTCTCCCACTTGACATCATACATTGTAAATTACACCCATAGAGATACAAATACATAGACTTAAGTACAGTGGTCAAGGCCCATGGCCTTTCTGCACCAAGAGAACTTTTCCGAGGTGACTGGCTTCATAAGAGAATCTGCAACATTATTCAAAGTGTCAACTTTTTCAATCAAGACTTGTCCATTCTCAACCATTTCTCCCACAAAGTGATACTGAACATCAACATGCTTAGTACGAGCATGATACATAGGATTTTTAGCCAAACATATGGCACTCTGACTATCACATCCGATCCTCACTATCCTGCAATCAAAACCAATACCATTACCAAGTCTTTGTAACCAAATTGCCTCCTTAGAGGCATGTGTAGCAGCCATATACTATGCTTCAGTGGTAGACAAAGCAACTATAGGTTGTCTTTTACTCATCCAACTCACTGCTCCTCCAAACAAAGTAAACACATAGCCACTAGTGGACCTTCGACTATCCAAGTCACCTACCCAATCTACATCAACAAAACCTTGTATGTCCAATGACTTATCAACATTGTCAGTACCATGATAAACCAAATAGTAATCAGAAGTGCCTTGCAAATATCTAAATACCCTTTTAACAAAAGTCCAATATTCTTTACCAGGGTTAGACATAAACCTGCTTAAAACTCCCACTGCTTGGGCTATATCTGGTCTAGTACAAACCATTGCATACATTAAACTACCGACAGCACTAGCATAAGGAACTTTAGACATTTCATCAATATCATCATCCGATTTAGGACACATGTCTAAACTCAACTTAGTACCAATAGGAAATGGAATATTTACTGGTTTACAGTCCTGCATATTAAACCTTTGCAAAATAGTGTTAACATACTTACTCTGACTTAACCAAAGCTTTCTGTGAACCCGATCCCTAATGATTTCCATCCCAAGAATATATTTAGCAGCCCCTAAATCTTTCATATCAAATGTGCCAGAAAGCTGAGTTTTAAGTTCCCTAATCATTGCCTTATTGTTACCAATGAACAACATATCATCCACATATAAGACAATAATCAGTATCTGATCATCAATAACTTTAAAATAAACACAGTGATCCTCATCACTTCTAACAAAACCCATATTTAATGCAAATGCATCAAACTTCTGGTACCACATCCTAGGTGACTGTTTCAAACCATATAGAGACCTTTTTAACCTGCAAACCAAGTGTTCTTTTCCTTTCACAACAAAACCGTCAGGCTGTTGCATATAAATTTCTTCCTCTAGATCCCCATGCAAGAAAGCAGTTTTAACATCCATTTGTTCTATTTCTAAATCATAAGCAGCAGCAATGGATAAAATGAATCTAATAGAGGTTAACTTAGCAATAGGAGAGAATATTTCACCAAAATCAACTCCCTCTCTCTGGGAGTAGCCCTTGGCCACTAATCTGGCCTTGTACCATTCCAACTTTCCATCTGCACCAAACTTCTTTTTATATATCCACTTACAACCAATGGCCTTTCTTCCTTTGGGAAAACTAACAAGATCCCAGGTGTCACAGTTTTTCAAAGACATCATCTCATCATGCATGGCCTGCATCCAAGACTCACATTCTTTTGAAGAGAGAGCCTCCCTGAATGATCTAGGTTCATCATCAGTACATAACAAAGCAAATTTACAACGAAAATTAGGTGGGCTATACCTATCAATTGGATTTCATTGTCTTGTGGATCTTCTCAAAGGTGGAGTAAGAGGTTCCTCCTCATGTTCATCCTCATTGTTTTCAACTTCTTCTGTTACAATGGATTCGTCAAAACTCTCTTCTTCTTCTCCATCTTCTTGTCCATCTCTCTATTCTTCCACATGTGCATCTTCTTGCTTAGTTTCAAAATGCATTGTCTTTGACTTTTCCTTTGGTTGCACATCTTCAGAGTTAGCTCTAAATTCCCTAAAAATAACATCTCTAGAAAATATCATCTTTCGTGTTAGTGGATTCCAAAGTTTATAACCTTTAACATTTTCACCATAACCTACAAAGATGCATTTTTGAGATTTGGGATCCAATTTAAACTGCTTCTCTTGAGGCACATGAACAAAAGCCTCACAACCAAAGACCCTTAAATGTGAAACTGAAGGCTTTTTACCCAACCACATTTCATAAGGAGTTTTATCAACAAGAGCTTTACAAGGAGATCTATTAATTAAATAACAAGCAGTACCAACAGCTTCTTCCCAAAAGAATTTGTCTAACTTAACACTACTTAACATGCTTCTAGCTCTTTCCATTAATGTATGGTTCATTCTTTCTGCTACCCCATTTTGTTGGGGTGTTTAAGGTGTAGTCTTTTGCCTAACAATTTGTGCATGTTTGCAAAACTCATCAAATTCCTTAGAACAATATTCAACCCCATTATCAGATCTTAATACTTTTATCTTATAATCTGTTTGCTTTTCAACCAATGCCTTAAATTCCTTAAATTTGGTGAAAACTTCAGATTTTGTATGCATAAAATAAATCCAAGTATATCTTGAGTAATCATCAATGAAGGAAACATAATAATGAGATCTACCCAAAGAATCTGTATCCACTGAACCACACACATCCAAATGAATAAGTTCTAACAATCCATTAGCTTTATTAAATCTTTTAGGAAATGATGACCTGTTTTGTCTACCAAACACACAATCCTCACATAAATCATTTTTACCAACAGAATAATCAGAAATACCGTCTACTAGTTTCTTATCAAGTATGGTCCTAAGACCTTTTTCACCAATGTGACCCAATCTATGGTGCCACAACATACATGCACTTTTAGTGCTAGTTACAAAAGAGGAGTTACAAAAAGTAGAGGCATGTAGCGTAAATAAATTCCCTGTCTGAGATCCTTTAGCAACCACCAAACTTCTCCTTACCATCCTACAACCAGACTTGTCAAATGTCACATGCATCCCAGAATCATTCAACTTGGAAACTGAAATTAAACTTTTTGTAAGTCCTGGAATATGTAAAACATCATCAAGGGTTTTAACCCTCCCATCACTAAAACACAACTTTACCTTTCCTTTACCAATAACCTTTTGTGAGCTATTATCACCCATGAAGACCTCTCCTCCATCATATTCTTTGTATGTAGAAAACCACTCCTTATGAGGAGTCATATGGAAGGAAGTGCCTGAATCAATAAGCCAAGCATCATTACAAACTGTGTTAGCTGAAATAATCAAAGCATCAGAATCACCGTTATCAGAGGACTTTTCCATGGAGGAATTTGCATTCTTTTTCTTGTTTCTACATTCCTTCTTCACATGTCCCCATTTACCATAGTTCCAACACTTCACTCTGCTCTTTCCAGGGGTCTTAGATGGTCCTTTAGACTTATCCTTCTTCTTATCCCCTTTAGGCTCTTTCTCCTTGGGCCTACCTCGCACATGCAAGGCATCTTGGGAGCCACTGCGCATGGTCTTTCTCCTCATCTCCTCTAAAGAAGTATGGGAATAATAGTATCCAACTTAGGTTCTACACCACCACTTGTTATAGCAATAACTAAATTTTCCCAAGATTCTGGCAAAGAGCAAATCAATAAAATGCATTTATCCTCATCTTCTATTTTAACATCAATAGATGCAAGCTGACTTATAATCAAATTAAAAGCATTCAAATGTTCAGCAATAGATTCACCATCCTTCATCTTTAATGAATACAAACATCTTTTGAGATACAACTTGTTAGACAAACTCTTAGTTTGGTAGATTTCACCTATCTTCCTCCAAAGCTTGTATGTTGTGTCTTCTGAAGAGACATTCAGGAGGACAGAATCTGTGAGACACAACCAAATAGTCCCTCGAGCCTTCTTGTCTAACTTATTCCAATCTTCATCTGACAAGGTTGAAGTAGATGGCTTCTTTTCAACTGAAACTGGTAACCACTGATCTCTTTCCTCAAGAAGGTCCTCCACTTTCAACTTCCACATCTTGTAACCAGTTCCATTGAACTTCTCAATATCTAGATGAGAGGTGGAGGCCATGGTATGCAATCTTTCACAAATCTAAAACCCACAACACAAAAGCTCCCACTGCTGCAAAAAACCTTCAACACTCTAAAAGGAAAGCGTCCCTTCCTTAACAGAACCGTTAGCTTTGATACCAAATGTTGAAAAAAAAGGTGAAGAAAGCTTGCAATATGAACTTAAATGTGTGAATGCAAATCTGAAATATGTAGATTAACCTTAGCCTTAGTGAAGAAGAGAATGAGAGAGAGATGAAAATCATGCAAGATTTACGTGGAGAAACCCCGAAGGGAAAAAACTCCACCACCGAAAGAGAGGCAAGTATATTACTGATAATCTCCAATATTACATGCAGCAATAGACTTCTCTTATCATTCCCTATAAATCCAACAGCACCCTGTTACCCTGAAAAACTGAATTCTAATAACACTAGCTCAAGGCCCCAATTTATAGAGATTTGTGAGGATGAAAACCACCATGGTTTCACCAAACAATAGGCAGCAATACCACCTAGAAAAACCCATTCCTCCCTCCTTGAAATGGTCAAAAAATACCAAAAATAGCCTCTTACAGATGCTCTTACAGCTGTCATAAGGCATCTTTTATGCATGGGCGCCTGGGGTCTAAAAATAGCATATTCTATCATAGGGAATCTATCATACTGTCATAGCATCTGATGACAACTTGCATGCATGTCATAGATGCTCTTACAACACCCTATTTTGACCCAACAACCTTATTTAAGAAGATTCCAAGGTGGGACACCTAGCTATTTTGTCCTTTTCCAAAAGGACAAGCAGTAACAGTAACACTGCATTTACATTGTCTCTTTCACCACTGTTGGTCAAACAGTTTCACCTCTTATGGCTAAATGTACAAAAAAAATTAGGAGAATAACAAATTAAATGATTTACAAGGTTGATGACACCTAAATCCTAACAACTTGTTCTAGGAGTTGAGTTTATGCTTATATCGTTCTCTTATCATTATCTAATTATAAGATTGCCACCTTTTGTGAAATAATCTTCATCATCATTGTATATATAATGGTTAAGAGATTAAGAAGGATGTATCACCTACAAGTTAGATCAAATTTTAAATTAAATAAAGTATACATAAAGCATTTATGTGGTTTGGATAATTTCCTTAGGGAAAACCTTTGTCAAAGGTTTTAAGCAAAATGCATAATATCTTACCTTCTATAGGAGAGCCTTTTTATATATAAATATATTCGAGGATAGTTTCTTCTATCTAGAATTTATGATTGAATATATATTCATATTAAATATTAATATAGTTTCTTTTAGATATACCTAGTTAATAATGTAAAGAATAAAAATGTTATCTAATAGAGGGTGGTTAAAAAGATTGATTTATTTATCATTGGAAGGTTATTATTGAATGAGGAGTTAAGTATTTGTATGATATAAATATTAATGTAGAGGTTTTCAATATTTAAAATCTAATTAAGTAAATAGGTTTATGTTTCAGTTGAGAAAAGACAAGAATTGGAGTCGAGGCCATTGTAGTTTTCCTTAAATATTTCATCTAGTAAATTCATTTGAGATTCTATAATTGTTAAATTGAAATGTACCAGTGCATGGGTTGTGAATGTCTCCATAGATATGGTTAATTGATTGAATATTGAATGTCGATCTCGTTTGTAATCATTAAACTTGAATTCATGATTGTAGTGTTTATTTGATTGCTCGTTTAGAATGAGGTGTTGAATTGGTGAAAATGAGAAGATTTTGACTATCGTGGTTGATTTTGATATTGAGTTGATTTTGGTTATTGTTTTATGTGTTGTGCATATTTTGCACACACGCCCCACCAAAGGTAGGGACCCCCTTTTTTTCGCTTTTTCCTTACTCCTGCTGACTCGGTCCCTACACGCTAGCTTCGCTTTTCCCTTCATTTTTTGACTTTGGGGACAACTTGCCTATGGATTTGGGATTTTTCTGTCATGCCTATGTGAACTGCCAAGGTTTCGTTGAGTTTTAGGAAGTTACAAGCATTTCTTTGCAAGTCATCATCCCTCTGTCTCCATTCATAGGAATTTCTTTGTGGGTCCTTGTCCCTCTGTCGCCATCCGCAGGAATTTATTTGCAAGTCACCATCCCTCTGTCGATGTCCACAAGAATTTCTTTGTGGGTCACCGTGTGTGGGTTTCTGTTTGTGGATTATCATTTTTAGCACGGCAAACCCTCCAACTTCCTCCTTCCAAATCTCTGCATTTCCAAAAAAGGGTGCAAACTTCAATTTTTCATCATCTAGGGCCCATATAGTGAGTGTTTTTACATGCCTAAATGGGTTTGCATCAAATTTTTCATGTGTTTAGACATTGTGGAAATTTCACTATGGAAGTCCACTTGCAAAAGTCCATCCACAAAAGTTTGTTTGAGCAATGTCGTTGTAAAGGGCAGCAAACCCTCTGGCTTCCGCATTCCAAATTTCTACATTTTTCAAAATGAGTCAAATCTTAGGGAAATGTGTCTTGGCACTCTTTCTTCCCCTTTTCCCATGTGCTAAAATTGAAAAATCTCAAATTTACTAAGTTTTGTCAAGTCGCAGGAATTCCTTTATGGGTTGTCGTCCCTCCATTGTCATCTATGGGAATTTCTTTGTGGGTCACCATCCCTCTATTGCCATCTGTGGGAATTTCTTTGTGGGTCTTCATCCCTCTATCGTCACTCATGGGAATTTATTTGCGAGTCACCGTCCCTCCATCGCTATCCGCGGGAATTTCTTTGTGAGTCATCATCTCTCTGTCACCGTCCACGGGAATTTCTTTGCAAGTCACCATCCCTATGTCACCATCCATTGGATTCCTTATGCGAGTTGTCGCCCCTCTGTTCTCATCGCAGGTTTTCATGTGCTCAATTTCATTTTTAAGGAAATAGACCCTCTGATTTTCGCATTCCAGATTTCCACTTTTTTTTTGAAAGGGCCAAATCATTGAGGAATAAGTCCAGGCACCCTTCTAATGCATCTTCCATCTGCTTAATTTGGAAAAACTCAAAAGTGCTAAGAGTTGTGTCTTTACGAAACTCAACATGTGGGTCGCCATCTCCTGAATTTTGTCACTTAACGGCCAAGCTTTAATGCCTTTACACCTCACGGCACCTGCATGCCTCGGACACACAAATGCATCAAGCTTAACCTAGTAACTTCAAGTGCCTTACAATTTATTTCTACATGTGCCAAAGTGCCTCACTTGGAATTTTATCACCAAGTTCACCATGTGGAACTTTTTGTTGTAGGCAGCTGCCTGCAGGCCTCCATGGCCTTAGTGTCGTCCTACTCCTAGCTACTCTGAATGGCTTCTAGCCTAGGGGAACCCACACCTTTGAACCCACTTTATGTTTATGGTCCAAATGAGCTCCAAATGTAGAACAATGATGAATATTATGATCTTTTAATGATGCATGGATGGATCTAACAATGAGTTTGTAGGATTTGACTAACATTTTCCTTGATCTATGTATGAAAGCACTTATTGCATCTCTTATGTGCAGGATTCATGGAACCATGCTAAAGGTGTAGATTTTGCTATGCTCGAAGGGTGATTGTGACTACCAAAGGATCCGTTTATCTAAATATTGATGTCTAGGGGAGTTCTACCTAATTGAATAATCTTGCTTAAGGATCTGTGTCAAGCAATACCAAGTTAAGAATTCTTTCAAACAAGGAGCAAGAGGGAGCTATTTTATTTTCTACCAAATGATGATGGTGTTTGTCAAGAGGTATCCACCAGGATCAGGAGTAACATTTTTGCTTCTCAATAATACAAATCACCAACAAGGCTAGCTTGATTACCTGAAGGTATGCTGCAAACACATCAAACAAAGGGAAACTTTTAGCAATTTTTAGCTACAGCAAAGAAGGTAGTCAATAAAAGACAAAATTGCTAAAGTGTTAGGGTCACTACAACAAACTAGGGAAAGACAAAGATGTATTTTTAAATTTTTATATATTGAGGGTAGGTGAAATATTAACTTGTATTGAATCTAGGCCACACAATGTAAATCAATCTTGGCCATTCATTTGGGCTTTGGAAAACTATAAATAGGGGCTTGCTCCTCATTTCTAAGGTGTTGGTGAATTGTTGTAAGAGGCATTTTTCAACAACAAAAGGAAACATTGCATTGTTTTATGGGTGTTTTCTTTAAACTTACTCATTGTGCATGCATGATTCAACTTCCATGTTAAATTTAACTTGCAATTTCTTGGATGTATTTAATGGTGGTTGTTGTTGTAGATATCTAAATTTGACCACCCCCGTATGGTCAAATTCATCCCCTTTATTCATCTATCTAGCATCCCTCATCTATGTTAATTAAATAATTTATTTAAAAAAATATTTCCTCTTTTTCTAATGTTCCTGAGGTATTTAATTAAATAATTAAATACTTCATCTTTTATCCCCTTTTCTTCCCTAAATTAAATAAATGCTTTAATTTATTTAATTTAGTCATTTGGCTTTGTGAATTTAAATTAATTTTTAAATTCACTTTTTTTCTCTCTTTGTCCCATCCTCCATAATCCCCCTTTAATCTAGATTAATTTAATCAATCCATGATTAGGATGTGCACACCTTTAATCGGGATTAGTGTCACATCCTCCATAATTCTCCACTTACTCTAATCCTTCATTAATCAACTTAATCCCCTATTTGCACAACTTTAATCACATGATTAAGTCAACCTAATACTCATGAAATTTATGGCATACCCCCAAGTCAACTTTCATTAATTGCTTTCTCCTTTTGGAGAAGGCAACCCATTCCCCCATGTGAATTTAAAATTCACTTTTATTTCCCCCATGTCCTTTTAGGAATTTTTAATTCCTCTCCTCTTCCCCATGAGGATATTTGAGGAATTTTTAATTCCTCATGTGTCACATCACCCATATGGGGACAAGGACCTCCTTTATGAGGATATCTTGTTCCAATCCCTAGGTACCATAAATTACCTCCACCTCACCTTCCCCTTAACACATCATTGGACACATGGAAAGATGTGAGGGCTTGTGAGTCCTCAACTCACCCTGGCCCTTGATCTTATCCATGGTGGCTAAATCTCAGCCCTCCATTTTTCAGAGGCCTTTTCCCTAAAATTAGAGGATTTTTCCCTCATTTGCATCAATGAATCATTCATTCAATCTAGCAGACTTGTACTCAAGCCTTCAAGCATCAACCATTGCTGCAACTTTGAGCTCCATTTTGCATCTACATTGTGCACCCATCAAAATACCTACTTACACCATTGCATTCCCCACATCATCCTCATCATTTTGCATTAGGTTTCATGCTATTTACCATTTGAAGGAGCACACAATCAAATGAATCAATAGGGCCAACCAACCCATCCACTTGGACAAGGTAACTCACTGTCTTTGTTTTGTTTTTGTTCAAGTTCAGCTAGGCTAATCGTTGAGGTGTTGTTTATGCTTTTCCTTGCTTGCATTCCATTTCATTTTGCATTTTGGATTGGGATTTCACCTGCACACATTTCTAGCATGCCCAATGTGACCCATGTCACGGGTCTACATTTTTATGTTTGTTGCTGTTTGATTTTTGCAGGTTCAAGTTTACACGCAGGGGTGAATCCACCCTGGCAGGCAAATTTGTGCCTAATAGAGGTGAATTTGTAGTTAGAAACAAGTGAACTTGTAGTTAGGGGAAATTTTTCTAGTCACAGAGGCTAATTCACATCTAGGAAATTTGTCCTTTTTTGTTGAACAGGGGAAAACCTGTAATCACAAGAAAATTTTATTGAAGCAAGGGTGAGTTTGCAAGTTATCTCCAAAAATAGGTGAGGTTGCTCAAGTTACAAAGGTGAAATTGAATTCATCCATCCATATGGACAGGTGAATTTGCTCAGCATAGGGGCAAATTTTCTCATAAGGACAAGTGAATTTGCTTCATACAGAGGCAAATTTGAGGTAAACCAGAAACTTTTATTTTCAATTTTCAACATCCTTTTGGTTTCGGTTTCATGTACTAATCCACTAACTTATTTTTTTGTGCGTGTCCCTATATTTTTCTAACGCTTTGTGCAACTTATCTTTGTTTGTCCAAGATCGGTGGCCAAAATTATTGATGCATTTTCTGTAGGACGATTGGTCGAAGACCCTTTATTTAGTCTATTTGTTGTTTTTCATACTAGCTAGGCACACGTAGATTAATTAACATCTCAATTAACTTGTTTGTTGTGTTTGAGAGTGAATTGTTGATGTATCCAATCCCCTTGCACCATTTGGTGATCCTGGGTGACGAGAAATCATAGTTTACTCTAGTCCAGTCCAGTCCAGCTAGGAGGTACTAGTGCATCTAAGCTCTCCCCTTGCGCTACATGTGAGCCTGGGGACCAAACGAAAACATCTAGTATCTTCTTCCCTTAGTGGGACCTACCTAGGACTTCATCACCTAGGGGATGATCCCAACCACGGGTTACTCGAAGGGTATATAAAGGGGGGAGAGAAAAACCTATACCTCAATCCAATCACATTGTGTTTAGTGAAGCATCGAAGCTAGGGTGATACCTAGATAAGACACGTAGAGTTGGTTCAAGTTTCTAGTACCTTGTTGGGGCTCCTAACTCATGCTTGTGATGAGCTGGTGTTCACACGTGTTTCCCACATACCGTGCATATATCAAGGACACACGAGATAGCCTTGTTCAACTTAGATAGAGACCTGTGTTTTAGTTGCGGCTTGGTGTAGTGTAGGGGATGCACACCATACCCCAAAGTTACTCACCACGTACTCCCTTGGGTTGAGATAGAAATCCTCATGGTGGACTACGATAGTCTTTGAGAGAGAGTGTGAAGGTGAGCTCGTGGCATTTTGTTGGTGACCCTATGCCACTGGAATGCTAGCTATCCACCTTTGAGAGAAATGGTGATCCAAAGAACCACCCCATTATCATAGAGTATTAACCTTAGGTTTTTTTCTCAAGGTGGTGGGCCTACATCAATTTTGTAAACCCTCATCACTAATTTTAGGATTGTGCTGCTTGGCTTGTCTTCATTGTGTGATACTAGTGCTTTTATTTTTAGTTGAGTCAGCCTAGCCTTTTTTCTATTATTTTCCATGCTTGTTTTCCTTTTCCACAGTCAGCCCCTGCCTATAGAGGTGAATTTTCCCCTTATAGAGGTGAATTTGTACTATAGATAGGCAATTTTTCCCTACAAAAGGGAAATTCCATGTTTGAGTCTAGTCTAGGTCATCTTTTTGGGTGAATTTGTCTTTTTCAAAGGTGAATTCGCCTGTGGGTCACTTTTTTAGGTGACCCCATTTTTCCCATTCTCTAGAATAGGTGAGTCTACCCATCCTTTAAGAGAGTTTTTCAGTCGTCATCCATCGAATTCACCCATTTTCTATAGAACAAGTGAATTTTCCATCTCTTGGGGTGAACCTACTATCCACAGGGGTGATCCCATTTTCATTTTGTGTCATTTTTTTAGTCATCATCTGTCAAATTCTCCCATTTTCATAGAACAAATGAAATTTCCCTACTATCAGTCTGAGTCTCTCGTCCATCCTCTTGTCCAAATCAACCCTTTACCTTAGGATAGGAGAATTTGTGAAATCCTTAGATTAATTTGATCCCCATAAGGGTGATCCCACTTCCCATCTGAGTCCTTCATCCGTTCGAGTCAATATTTAGGCGAATACGTTTGTCGAATAGGCGATCTTTTTTTTAGGAAATTTTGTTCCCCGTCTGTATCGTTCAAGAAATAGGCGTGTCTATCAGCCCCTTGGGAAATTTTGCAAATCAAGTTCACTCATTTCAATGGTTTTAGGCGATCCTGCCTTGGGTATAGGCGATTTTGTCAAAGTTTGGGAAAACTTGCTATTAGATAGGAAAATTTTCTTATCAAATTCACCTATTTCTTGTGTCATCCAAGACTTAGGGGAATTTTCTCTCCTCGGATAGGTGATTTTTCTCATTAAATTTTCCCGTTTCCCATGTGCCCTCAAGATTTAGGTGAATTTGACTCCCCAGAACAAGCGATTTTGCATAACACTAAGGAAATTTTTCTCCCTTTAGATAGGCGAATTTGTGACATAAAGAGGTGAACTTTCTTGATACAGAGGCATATCTATTTCCCATACAAATTCCAGAGAGTGCATCCTTTGGACCACTAAAAGCTTTTCGTTCCCTGAGTCCTTTGCTACAATCATAAAAAATTTCTCATCCTCCATTTTCCTGTAATCGTCACTTTAGTCCATATGCATTTTCCAAAATTCATCAATCTGTCAATCAGATAATATAGGTGCTTCTTAGAACATCTCTAGATTGCATATCCATCATTGATTCATAAATCCCAATCCCCTGGAATTTGTTTTAGATTTTTTTATCCAAGTTGGCTTAGGTGCCTAATCTTGACCATCATCATCCACATTTGCTTAGGATTGTCATCTATCCTGAGTCAGTCATCATCTTTCACCCAATCAATCTACTTCCATCTTGAGGTAGATTCAGTGTCATAATCATCCCTTTTGTAGTTCAATCTGATCAATTAGCACTTATCGTCATCTAGTCAAACCTCTAAACTTAGTTTAGAATTGATTTCATCAATCCAATCCAATCAATCATCCAATCCTATCAATCATCTCATCTCATCAATCAGTCCTATCAAATCCTATCACATCCTTTATCCAATATGATCAATCAACCCCTCATCCAATCCAATTTAAATCCTTAGTCTTCACTTAGATCCTTCATTTAAGTACATCCTAGTGCGTAGCATCATCTTAGTTCTCCTGGTAGTTTTGCATTTCCATGACCCTTACCCAATCGCAAGCAAAGAAACTTATGGCAGACCAATAGGCCCAAGGTGCTCAAGTCAACACTCCTCAGGATCCCAATAATAGTAGGTCATCACAATCCAATACTGATGTCCAAAAAACTTCACCACCTAGTGATGAGAACATGGTCAATCAACATGAAGTCATAGTTGACAAATACCTCAATAATCTCGCCAATGTTCAGATGATAGATCACCTCCTCAACGAGCGTGGGGATAAAATCCTTGTTTCCTTACTCTTAAAGGGAGTCAAACAACCACCTGGTATTAACCTATCCCAATACATCAACATCACAACCCCTCCAATGTCTCAGGACCCTCAGAATTCATAAAATCTCCCAGGAAATTCCTACATCCATGAGGGTCCACCTATAGATAATTGGTATCAACCTGGGTTCAGGAATGTTGTGATTTATCAAGTCAACAACATTCCTTGGGTTCTAATTCCAGTCATGGGATCATCACCTAATCCTAATGATCCCCTTGCTTATGGTATGCCACAGAATCTACCGCCTCTGCCACTTGTTGTGCCTTTCCAACAAGGTCTAACCCCTGTGCCATTTGCACCACCTCTTCCACCCTATCAACTAGGTCAAGCACCAATAAACACTAGGGGCAATCCTTTCATTGCATTGCCACCACCTTCAAGATCTACACCCACATCAAACTTACTGCCACCACCTTTAGCATCCTAGCAATCACCCCAAGGCAACATCCCTGCTTTCCAGCAGCCTCTAGTTAATGCATAGTAGTCCACTTCATCACAACCACCTCACTAGTAGGTGACACAACATACCACTATCTTGTTGCAAGCACCACTACATACCGCTATCCCATCTCAAGCACCACAACATACTACCATCCCATTACAAGCAATACAACATACTGCCATTCCCATGCAACCCCCTCATCAAGAAACACAAGCTACTTCACAGCCTCAATATCGATCCCTCGACAACAACATATCACATCTTGCCCTCTCTACCAATAGCCACTGCATCAGCAACAACCATCCCAGCACACCCAAATTTTGACACAAACGCAAGGAAATCCTCTTGCTCAATACCTTTACCATCCATCAAGCACATATGTCATCTTTACCACCCCATCTAATCCTAATCCCAATCCTGCTCATCAAAACCCTCAACAATCCCAACTACCACCTTACACAAAAATCCAACAATCGCAATCCAATCTTTATTACCAAACATCAAATCTGCAACCACCTCCATATACTACCCAACTGCCAAATGTTGCATATAATTACCAATCCAATCCATATTACACCCAACAACAACTATCATACCAATAGGGTGCTTCCACCACCTCATATTACCAACAGCAACCACCGTATCAATATGGTGCTTCCACCTCATCATATTACCAAGCCCCTCCACCATATCAATAGGGTGCTTCCACCTCATCATATTACCAAGCCCCTCCACTATACCAATAGGGTGCTTCCACCTCATATTATTGGTAGCAACCACCATATCAGCAAGGGGCCTCCACTTCATATTACCAAAATCCATCATCCTATTATTAATCTTACGTCAATCCACAATCGCAGCCCACCTATACCAATCAATATTAGAAAATGCCTCCATATATGCCTCCACCAACATACAATCAAACCACTTCAGCCCCATCTTCATCCTACCAACAATATGCTCCTTATAAGCAATTCAATCTGTCTAATCTACCTCCCTCTAGACTTGCTAATGAAGAGTGGGAAGAAGTCAAAGCCACATTAAAAGACTTATAAGCAGGGACTAACAAAAAGTATTTTAAGTTTGAATACATTTGTCCCTATCCATTCAATCCCTCAATCTCACTAGTTCCTTTTTCAAAGCATTTCGAAATGCAAAAATTTGACAAGTGCAAAGGAACTAAATACCCAAAGAACCATCTTCAAGAGTTCTATTCCCATTGTCAAGAAGTCCTCCACAATGACAATTATCTCCTATGATTATTTCTAAGGAGTCTAACAGGGATAGCTCTTGATTGGTTTATGGCTCTCCCAAAGGGATCCATCGGGTCTTTTGTAGATCTTTCAAAAAACTTTTTCACACACTTCTCCTTTAATTTGGAGAAGGATATTGATACTTTGGATCTTCTGAAAGAGAAACAATGTGAGGGAGATACTTTTGCAAGCTACCTCCAAAGGTAGTGCACTTTAGCTGGTCGGATGAAATCCTCGCTTAATGAGAAGGACATGATCACTCTTTTCATCGTAAAATCTCACTTAGACATGGCACATAATCTTAACCTTCACTATGTCACAACCTTTGAAGAGGTAGTGGAGAAGGTTCCTATCATTGAGAGATCACTTATTGCTAAAGGAGTGATCAAAATTTATAATCCTAATAAGGAAAAATCATCTGGGGATAAATCCCGCTACTGGAACAAGAATAAGAACATAGTCAATGATGGTGTCATTGACACCAAACATGTTCAAGTAGCTAGCACGTCCAAAAGGAAACATGTCTCTAATCAACCATCTATTTCCAATGTCATATCAGTGCCACAGGGGGCACCTCGTCCTCCTCAATAGTCTAATCAGAATAATCAAGGCAACAATAAATGCCAATTAACTCAATTAGGAGAATCCGTAAGTGTCATTTTCAATAGACTTCTTCAAGCGAGTTACCCGATCACGTATGCTATGAACAAGCCTTTTGATGAGTCTAAACCCAAGCCAACCTGGTATAAGGAAAATGAATACCGTGACTTTCATAAGATCAAAGGGCATTCCACCAACAAATGTCAAGGGTTGAAAACCTACATCTAGGATCTTATAGATTGGAGTGATATACATATGGATGCTAACTAGGCCCCATCATCCAATGCTCAACTCCAAATATATCAAAACGGCTTCCCAAAACATAACCAGGGTGCTAGTACATCAAATACAAATCTTGGGTCAAGTAACAATAACAATTAGAACAACAGCACAAATAACATTAGTTACAAGAATGTGCCTTATAACTATGAGGGCATTGTCATGTGCATTAGTCAGGTCGAGTCGTGTGTTTCTATGATACACATAAAAGGCAAAGACCCAAAGTGTGTTGTTACCACCTATCGCACTCATATCAGTGTCCCAGGAGCTTCCACGTTAGCCCAGCCACCTCCTATAAGCTCCCAATATAATATTCTTGATCACCTAGGAAAGACTCTGGCCCAAATATCTATCTTAGATTTGCTTAAGTCTTCTCCTATTCACCAAGAAATCCTAACCAAAGCTTTATAGGATACCCATGTTCCCAATGATATAGATCCTACCCAATTCCAAGCATTGGTAGGACACCTATTAGGCACATATCAGCTAGGATTTAGTCAAAATGATATGCCTTGCATTGATTTGAACCATAACCATCCCCTCCATATTGAAGTCATCGTAGCCCAACATTAAGTGAAAAGGGTCTTGGTAGATAATGGCTCTTCCCTAAACCTTTGCACATTAAAGTTCATAAAACAGGTAGGATACACCCATGCTGACTTAAATAATCAAGTTATTACCATCAAGGCATATGACAATGCAGAGCATGATTCCAACGGAACTATTTGTCTTCTAATTCAGGTTGGTCCTATTATGCAGTAAACTACCTACCATGCCCTTGATCTGGACCTCCCATATAACCTTCATCTTGGCCACCCATGGATCCATGCCATGCAAGTCGTCCCCTCCACTTACCATCAATGCTTGAAGTTCCCATTTAATGGGATGTAAGTTACAATACATGCAGATCCACAACCATTTGAGTATTGTCGTGCACTAGAAGCTTCCTTTCCCCATTCTCACTACTATCTAGGAGTGGAAATGGGGGAACCTCAAGCATCATCATCTTGTCCATCTTCCAACATGTAATCCACCACATCATCCACTCCATCTTCCACATCTAAGTCCACCATTACCAAGGTCCAGATCATCGACAAGGGTTGTGGTGAGTATTAAATGTATACAACTTTGAATGTGGCAACCATGCCAACCTCATTGCATACATATGGCTAACCTTCTCAGTCTACGCCAAAGCAAGAAGAGACAAAAATCAATTTGAGCTCTAATAATGTGGGATCCAGCACTTTCTACTCCCCTGGAACAAGACAAGATACACCATAGGAACGACATCAGCTAATGGATATGTCGTGAGGAGCCCAAATCTTCTCCCCCTCTTAAAGAGTATTTCCAGGAGATGTATCCTTATGCCTCAAAATTATCTGAAAGATATAATTATCAAGGGAGAGGCCTTGGCATAGAAGAAAAAGGAAGGTGGCAGCCTGTTAATACCCTAGTGCGACCAAAATACTCGAGCTTAGGCCATGACACAAAACAAAAGGGTCTTATGCCATCAACTAGTGCTTCTAATAATGTTAGTGTGAACAATGGTCTCCTTGAAGAAATACCTGATGAAGAATCCATCATACTTGTGTATGATGGCATGGATCTCTCTTCCATGTTTGATTTCCTATCTATCTTTATCATCCTTTCCCTTCTCCATCCTAAGCTAATTGACAGGGACCTACACGATAGCGCACTTGTTGACACCTTTCCCTTAGTGGATACTTATGTGCACCTCATGGGATTGGGGGAGGATGAACACCCTAACCACAAAAATAAGAAGATACAAAATAAAAAAGGGTCATCTAGTGAAAACCTCCCTAAGGCACTTCTTGACTAAGCAAAAGTAAAAATAAAGGGTGTATCTGACAGTGAAAACCTCGATAAGGCACTGGAAGATGGGGATGTTCATCTTCCCCATGTGGGAAATCAGCTATTTCAATGATCTTCTATTATCATCGAAGAAACATAGGAAGTAAACTTGGGAACCGAAGAAAATCCTAAAATCATGTATGTAGCCAAGTCCTTATCAAAAGAAGAGCACTCTGTCATTGTTCAACTTCTCAAAGAAGGCATCATCAATTTTGCATGGTCCTATTTAGATATGCCATGTCTAGACCCTTCTCTAGTCGTACACCATTTGGATGTTCATCCAAATGCTACACCTATCAAGCAAAAGCTGAGAAGGATGCATCCCCAAGTAGCTTTGTTGGTCAAAAAAGAGTTGGAAAAATTGTTAGAAGTTGGGTTCATAAGACCCATTGACTACTCTGATTGGATATCCAACATAGTGCTTGTTGCTAAACCAAATAGGAATATCAGGATTTGTACAAATTTCTAAGACCTCATCAAATCTTATCCTAAAGATTATTTCCCCCTACCAAACATTGACATGTTGGTTGATTTAACAATGGGACATGAGATGCTATCCATCATGGATGGTTTCTTTGGCTACAATCATATCAAAATGGCACTCAAGGATCAACATAAGACTACCTTCACCACACCTTGGGGCACCTTCTTCTACAATGTCATGCCCTTTGGACTTAAGAATGCGGGGGCAACTTACCAGTGTTCCATGACGGTCATCTTCCATGACCTTATTCGCATCATAAAGGAGGATTATGTTGATGGTCTATTGGGGAACTCTAAAAAGAGAGTAGAGCACCCTATGATCCTAAAAAAATTCTTCAAGCAGTTAGAGCATTACAAGCTATGTTTGAATCAGAAGAAATATGTATTTGGAGTTACATTAGGAAAGCTATTGGGTTTCATCATCTCCAGAAGGGGAATAGAGGTAGATCCAACTTTAGTCAAAGCAATCATGGAAATTCCCCCACCACGCAATCTTAAACAGTTAAGGAGCCTTCAAGGAAAGCTACAATCCATCAAATGATTCACAACTCAATTAGCTAACAAATGCCAATCATTCACCCATCTATTGTGAAAGGATACCACCTTCAAGTGGGATCCAGAGTGTCAGCTAGGTTTCGACAAAATCAAAGAGTACTTGGCCCATCCACCCATCCTAATGCCTCCTATTCTGGGTAAACCCGTTATGTTGTACATTTCAGCTACTTCAGTTACCCTAGGGGCATTGTTAGCCCAACATGATGAGTCCTCAAAAGAACACAGATCTACTACACCATTCGAACATTAGTGGGCTATGAACTCAACTATTCTCCAATGTAAAAAGCTTCCCTAGTTGTAGTCTTCAGTTCACAAAAGCATCACCATTATATGCTCAATCATCCTATGAAGCTAATATCAAAACTTGATCCACTCAAGTATTTGTTATCAAGAACATCTTTAACTGGCTGCATGGCTAAGTGGGTCATGTTACTAAGTGAGTTCGGTATAGAGTATGTGAACCATAAGGCTATTAAAGGACAAGTGATAGTAGATCAACTAGTGGATGCTCCTTTGGTGGATTCCTATCCCTTGGTCATAGAATTTCTTGATGAAGAGGTTCTCATAGTCACAGAATTAGCTATGTGGACACTCTATTTTGATGGGTCTTACACCCATAATGGAGCTAGTGCAGGTATCTTGTTTGTCACCCCATAAGGTGATTACATACCAAAGTCATTCAAGCTAGTGTTTCCATGCACAAACAACATAGAAAAATATGAATCTCTTATCACTAGTCTCAGGATCGCCATCCAATGGAACATCACTCATTTACGGGTCTTTGGAAATTCTCAGTTGATTATCAAACAGGTCAATGACAAGTTTTAGACAAAGGATGATAAGTTTTTACCCTATAAATGTATGGTGGATGACTTCAAGAAATACTTCACCTGCATCCAATTCGAACAGATCCCTAGAGTTCAGAATAAGGCAGCTGATGCAATGGCTACAATTGGTTCCCTGATTGACATGCCAAAAGATTGAACAGACTGTGAGTTTCTCGTAGAACAACTTTTAATCCCAACATATGATATCCTTGAGAGTGAAATGGTGTGTAACATCATAGGTCCTGAGTCACCTTGGTATCATGACATTTACACCTACCTCCATGATAACATCTTACCCCCTAAACTTACACACAATCAACGTAAATCCTTCATCCAACGCACCTCTTGCTATACCATAGTGGGAGATACACTTTATCGTTGTGGGTATGATGGAACTCTGCTTAGGTGTCTATATGAACCAAAAGCTCACATTGCATTAACTAAGGTACATAGTGGTGTTTGTGGGGCCCATTATAATGGCATGGCCTTAGCCAAAAGGATTCTCAGAGTTGGTTATTATTGGCCTACAGTAGAGCATGACTCTTGTGAGTTCATGAAGAAATTCCTACCTTGTCAACAACAGGCGGATTTGATACATGCTCCAGCACAAGACTTGCAACCTCTCATAGCTCCATGGCCCTTTTCTCAATGGAGTTTTGACTTGATTAGAAAGATCTATTGATGAGTGCCTCAGAAATACTTTTAAATAGTCATTTTATGGTTTAAAAGACTTGGTTATATTATTAATTAACATGACTGGCGATAGACTATATGTTGATATATTTACTTGTTTTACTTTATGTTTGGCTAAATTACTAAATATATTAGAGGTAATTCTTTGCATTGAATATGTTGCTTTTGTGGTGATAATGATGAGTTAATTATACAGTTTGACTCTTTTATTGTCATAATTGGTATCCTACTTTTAAGAATCTTATTCAGGGTATTTAAGACTGATGATTGATGACTTAGTTCAAAGATAAATTTAAACTCCATGTTCAACCGCATGAAGACAATCACGCTCCTAATCGCTCCAGCTAGATGATGAATCACTAAAGTTTCAAATCAGCTCCTCTTAGTCAGTTTAAGAACTTCTTGTCCCAGCACTAATCTAGAATTTTCCCTCTGTCTATTTTTAGTTTTGTTTTAGTCTTTAGTTTAGACGCCATGTATCTTGGTGGTTAATGGCATGTTTTGAATTCAATAAGGATATATTATAAATATCCATCTTTAGTTTTAAGAGAGGGGTTAGATAATTTTCCATTAGAATTTGTAATTGTTGCACTACTCTATTATGTGTCCCTATTTGGGTGAATTTTGATGAAAATAAGAAGTTAACTCAAATCACTGTGTTAAAGGTCTCACCGAGGAAGAGCAGGGCCTGCTCAACCAAAGGAAGTGACCTTGTGTGGTATTTATTTGAGTTTATTTTATTTTTGTTCAATGGATATTGAATCTGGAATGTTAATTATATTTGAATCATTTTCAGTAGTTGTGTTTAATCACTTTTAAGCTAAGTTCATTATGGTTAGAATGGTTTATTATGTTATAAATTTTATTGGGTTAATTGAGATTTAGATGTTGTTTGTAGAAATTAAGTTTGACAATTATCTGTTAGGTTTAATGGAAGTAATGATGAAAACTTATGGAAAGATGAAACTGAAACTTGTTTGGAATTTACTCATAGAAATTAGTGTTTATGTTTTCTAGATTAATAATTATTTCCTTGCAAATTATTTATGTTGTTTAAATTAGAATTTATTTTCCAGCAAATCTTAAAATAGATTTCTTTTAAAGTAAATTAGAATTGAATTTAAATTTTGAATTCTAGATTAAGAATTAAATTAATTTTAATATTTTCCATGAATCAATATCAATCAAGTCAAGTGAAGTCAGAAATAAGTCAACAAAACTTTAAATTAGGAAATGAGATAGAATTAATCCTTAGGAATTAGTTGTTGAAGTTCAACTCCTGAGAGCTCCTGAAAGATCCTAAAGGAGTTAAACCGAAACTAGAAGTCACTGTTTATAGTGCAAAACCCCCCAAAAATCCATGAAAAACATCCTTATCACATATAGCTCTGAGACACACCTAGTTCAATAATTAAATGACTAAATGATGCAAGTTGTGACATCAATGACCTTGTCCATCACCCTCCATCTTCTGACAGCCACACTTTCATCATCACCGCCACTAAGTACTTCACCAAGTGGAAGAAATTCCACTCTCTCAAATTACAAGTACTCAGATATCCAAATTCATCCTCTTCCATATTCTCTGTAGATATGGAATCCCTTCCAGCATCATCATCGACAATGGAAATGCACTCAAAAATCAGACTATGAAACACCTTTGTGAAACCTTCCACATCTAGTATCATTGGTCCACACCCTATTACCCACAACGTAATGGCCAAGTGGAGGAAACCAGAAAAAACATTGATCAAAATCCTTAAAAAGGTGGTCAATAACATTGGTCGAGATTGGCATCTCCATCTCCCCCTACACTCCCACTAGCACCACTCTATATTCTCTTGTTTGTGGTGTTGATGTCATCTTGTCAATCAAATTGGAGATCCCATCACTCAAAATATCTTTAAAGAATCTCGTAAGTGATGAAGAAACTTGGGTTGCACAACTCAGTTAATTGGAGCTCCTAGACAAAAAATAGATCAAAGCATACAATCATCTTCAAGTGTATCAATATTGTCTTAGGAGAAGCTACAAAAAGAAGTTTCATCCTCGCCAGTTCAATTTGGGTGATCTAGTCCTTAAGGAGAATCAATGTACCTAGCAAGATTGAGACAAGAAAGGGAAGTTTGAGGCTAATTGGATGGGTCCTTATGTCGTCACAGCTAAATATGGATCTGGGGCATATAGACTTTCTACACCTAAAGGGAAGCCCTTAGAAGAACCTATCAACATCATGCACCTGAAGAGGTTTTACACCTAAGTCAAATGGGTTATCCTATCCTAAAAAATACCAAAACAAAGTAAAAAATTGTCAAAAATACAAAAAAAAATCAAAAAAGTCAAAAAAATTCCAAAAATAGTAAAGAGAAATAATACATCCTATGGTGAAAATCACCCTTGGTTGCACCTTGGATAAGTATGTTTGGTGAAAACTTAGTAATAGGCACCATTCATAAAGGGCTTAATCATTATCTACCTTGCATCCTAGTTGATTTATGCTTCCATCCATCTTATCCTCACATCCAATCCTAGCATCCTATTTGATCATGTCCTTCCATCCACATCCACATATCCACCGCTTGGTATGTTTTGGTTAAGCATTAGATGATCCTCATCGAATATCCGTAATCCTAAGCTTTTATCCCAATATGAGCTTGTGTCATTTGTTTTTTTTTTCAGTCGGTCCCTCTCCTTTATCTAGGGTCCTCCATCATGTAAGTCCTCATTAGGTCTCATCTTGTCATGTCATTAATAATGAATCCGACTGCAGACACCTTCATGTGGTCGTGGTTTTCCCTCCCCTGATGGATATCCTCATTAGTTTTTAGTATCTAGAATAGTATGGTCTGCAAGCTGACTTGGATTTTCCCCTTGGGATTTCGTCCATCATGTCATGTTGATCATCCATCCTTCATCCATCTCATTTCGTCTTTTCTCATTAGTCTTTTTTGAACTATTTTTCCCCTGTGCTTTAACGTAGGCAAGGTCAATCATTTGATCCACCCCCAGGGCTTTTGTCTATCCAGTCTTTATCATCCATCTTGGTCTCCATTTTCCTCTTTCCACTTTTATCCATGGTCTTTTATCAAACTATGAGGGCTATGTGCTTTCACATAGGCAAGGCTAATCTTTGATCAGCCCCCAAGCCCCTAGGTCTTTAGGGTGTGTCTATCTCGTGTCGTGTGTCTTTTGTCTTGTGTCTCATGTTGTGTCATTGAGTATGTCCTTATCTAGATAGTTTTTAAAAAATGATATCCACTAGTATTATGAGATTCAATCAGTTTCGAGTATCCTGATTCATGTTGATCACTTAGTTTAGTCTCCATCTTTGGTCTTAACAAGATACATCCTTCCTCATCAGACCTCATCAATCCCATCCATCTTTTGATCCTGTGGCAAAGGAAATTTGAAATTTATTGATTTCTTGTGATTCTTTTGGCATTTTGTTTATCATTTGAGCTCCCTATCATACCTTGTTAGGGTCCCCATGATCCACCATATTATGGTGTGCTTTGATTGGTAAACATAGGGGAATATCTTGATCTTTTGTTTGTTGTTGTCTGCTTGGTTGTCCCATGTAGTACCCACTAAGATCCCTACGGTCTTGTGTTACGTTGGGGCATCCTTTGTGCTTTTGGTTATCCCAACTCTTGGTCTAACCAAAGTCATCATGACTTTGGGGTGTTGGGATATCCTCCTTGTTTTTTGTGTTTGTTTCATGCATTAGACACTAATATACCTTGCTTCCTCATACCCTAACATATCATGTCTTGTGCTATAGCAAAAATAAGTGCTCTAAAAATGGAAAATATCATTCGGATTACATTTCATTTATCATCCTATTGCATTGCATTTATCCTCCATCCATCCTGTCCCTAACCTATGACCAGTGATTTTGGTTGTGAAAACACCCATCTCCCCTCTCTCTTTCTTCTCAGGATGCCTATGGTTCTTGATAGGTGCAGTTCCAAACCCATCATCCCTTAATTTTATAATGATTACAGGGAAAGTACTTGCCATAAGCTAAAGAAAGTATGGTACGCAAATCAATGAGGCCTACCATTAGATTCCATCACTATGCAAGCCCTTATTTACACTCATGTATGTGATAATTTAATTCAGATATTAATTTTTGTAAGGAATTTAATTGCACCCATCACTCATGTAGGTTGCATTCATTTTATAACACCGACAATACCAAGGTCATCTTTTTTGTCAAATTCCTAGTCTATGAGGTGCAAAATGAGCAAAGCAACTGTGATTGATACATAACTACAAGGAAAAGCATGTCCATCAAAGAAATGGGTGAATCCAACCATTTGTTGATCTTGATTGAGGTCATATTATAGTACAATTTGATCTCAAATGGTACAAATGTCATTTCCTCTAGCATGGTAGGTTCATTGCATTACATTTCATCCCATGTACATTTATCATATCATGTTTAGTTTAAGTTGTTTAGATTAATCTTAATTGGTTATTCTAAGCATCTTATGTTCATTTCATTATCAATTAATTGCATTAACATTTTTCATATTAGTCCATCTCATTACATACATTGCATACATCACATTGCATTCTCATAACATATGTCAAGTCATAGTAAAAGAAAATTGATTGTATAGTGTACAACACAGATGTCCATCTACTATGTGTTGCTTGACATTTCTAGATCACATTTGCTAATTATTTCATGCATACATCACCACCTGCATCACAAATCATTAGGCTTATGTCCATAGCATATAACATCATAAATCATTCATCACATCTTGCATCACAAAGTGTTAGGCATAATGCATCTCATCCATGTCATACACATAGGCATACATGTAAATTATCATTATAATCATCCATAATAAATCACATGCATGCACATGTGCATGAATAAAACATCCATCACATAAGCACCACATAGTGTCTATAAGGGCCATCACATATTATATAAATATCAAAATATCACGTCCATCACAAGGTTCATGATAAAGTCTGTCATATACATCGATAATCATCAAATAAAATACAAGTACAGGGCTTTGAATCAAATGTAGAGACTACATCAATAACCAAAATTATCTATATCTAGTTTGTGTTGTGGGATTTGTGGTCTCTATCCTTGTGCACTACACATCGACCCTGCACCTATCAAAAAACCTATATCCTGTCCTTTCTCCTTTGTCCTCTCTACCTTGTGTTGGCCTCATCTAACCTCTATGGTGAATCTAGCACTATCCCTCTGCATGGGGGAGTCTCTCATTATTTGTTGTACCCTTGAGTATGTGTCCCTAGTGACCGTGATGGTGTTGGAATCTATGGTACCACTCGAACATAGGGAGGTACACGTCGTGTGGGATATGGAACCTCTATGAAATAATCCCACATGTAGTAGTTGGACTCTCTCATGTACTCATCCCTCTCTGCTACCTGTATCCTGGCCACATCTCGGTCCACCCTATACCTATACCATAACCCATTCAGGTATCTCCTCTCCTACACCCATGCATCCTGCACCATCCGCAGCTGGTCTATCCGTGCCTGCATTCATGAAATCTGATCTACCACTGCATCCCTCTCACCCTTCAAGGCATGTACATGTGCCTCCACTGCATCCCTCTCACCCTAAAATGCCTACATCCATGACTCTATCGTATCTCTCTCATCCTGCAAGGCATGTACTTGTTCCTCTACCGCATTCCTCTCATCCTGCAAAATCTACATTTGTTCCATCACTACCTCTACCCTCTCTAGTACTAACCCTGCATCTTTGGTTGTCTTTTCTGCAACCTCTACTCTGTCTCAAAGCTCATCCCGCTCCCTCCTCAACTCGATCTCCTCTCTCTTTGCAACTCTACTAGCTATCTTCGGGCATCATCCCTCTCTGTCAATGCCTCCAGTAACCATCATCTTGCATCATCTACTAGGGCCATGTAATCCCTCTCTCCCTCTATCTACAACCTATCTACCTCATCCTACAATATGTCCCTGTCTGCCTCTGACTCCCTATGTCTATGCTCTATGATCCACAATCTCACTAGAGCTCTTTTATGTAGTACGACTGGATCCTCTGGTGGTGGAGGTACATATATTACTATATCCAGTGGATGTATCTTTGGGGCATCCTCCTCAATTGCCTCCCCCTATCCTCTTTCCCGCCGGTCTCCTCTCTCCTCCTCTATCATAGCCTCTCTTTCTTTGCCCCTCCTTTGCTAACCCCATCTCCTCCTAACTCTCCTATGTCTGACTAATCTCACCTCATCCTCTAATTTGTAGTCTAGTGCCCCTACAATTAGGTACACCATCGTAATCCACGCTAGCCTATCATGTACCCACCATGTGGAGTACCACACTATCATCCATACATCTACCTCCCCTCCCCTACCTAGGTATGGCACTAGCTGTAACTCCTTCCACATCTCTCTCATGAACTCCCCTATGATCTGCTCACCCCATAACTGCTCTTGGGTAATCCGTCGAAACCTCTGTGGTCCTAGAGGGATATCTTGTTGTAAACCAAACTATCTCATCACCCTACCCACCCTATGAAGCTCAATGATGTGTGGGTCCTGGCCAATCAAGTAGGATACTGTGAAGAAGTAGCCTTTGTGCCTCCTCTCATCCTATCTCCAACCCAAAAACCATAGATGTAGGTATTGTCTCCATACAATCTAATCTAACTGTAGGCCATCTAACTTCCTCCTCCATCCCACCAAGTCGCTAACATCTAGATAATGCAACTACTAGTTGTACTCTATCCCATACCAATATTGATCCAGGGGACAATTTTTCAGTGAAAATTGAAGTGTTCCCAATACTCCATATTTTAGCACCATCAGAAAGAGAATGACATCTTGATTCCAACGCAACTTGAATGGGGCGAAAAGGACTCCGTTTGTGCAAGTTACGGCCGGTCAAACTTCCAATCAAACTAGTTTCAGCGGCATCTAGAAGGCAAAAAAATAATCATCTCAGAAATTGATGGAACCAGCGTCAACGCAAAGAGCTCGTCAAGATGATTTTGGCAACATTTTTTTGGTCAAAATCCGACATCGTATGCTCGAGTTACAAGCAGTCAAATTTTGGTTGACTTGAAGGTACAATTGATGACGTCGTCATGCTGACGTGTCAGTCCGTACAGTACAGAAGCGAAGTGGACCAATCGATGCAAGACACGTGGTAGGTGAGTCAGATCATATGGACCAATCATGGCATGACACGTGTCCATCCGTACGTTCTATACAATAGTTAGCAGGTGAGTCATCAGCACAGTCATCAGCTTCGTCATCGGACATGTGGCAGCACCATCAGCGGCTCAGTCAGCACCTAGTCGGCAGACACGTTGGATTGTTCAGAGAATTAGAGGATGACATGTGTCCTCTTATCAGCGGATGGGTTTGTTTAATAGACTACTAAAATTTCTTAACGGGCTCTACCCCGCCATCTCTGCCCAAACGGTCGGGCCGTTAGCCGTTGCACCAAACGCAACGGTCAATGACATACATAGACCTGCTTTCTTTTGTTGTTGATAACCGTTGAAGTTGGGTTTAAAAATGTGGTCGGCGGGTTTTGAACCCCTGACCATGCGGGATATAAAATTTATATGCACCGATAGACCACCATCGGCTCCCAAAATATAATGGGAGTTAGTTTAATTTTGTTAAAGGCTAGTTGGCCGAGCCTAACCAAATGGGGCTATATGGCCAAAATACACCTTAACCGTCTAAACCAAAAGATTTCAAAGGACAAATTAGTCATGATCTGAGTTGTTAGAGGAGGTTAAGCCATTTAATAATTGGTTAAGCCATTAATTTTGGTGGTTAAGCCATATTAGGCATATTTTATGTATAAAAAGAGAGGTGAAGATTGAATTTCCCAAGTCCAAGTGGTGAGAATGAGAGAATGCTCAAGAGATTTTGCAGACATTTTCGCACATCAGAGGAACGTTGTGCTACTGTGCTTGAAGGAGATAGTCAATGAAGCAATTGTAACTATTTTTGGAGTATAATCGGATCGGTCACTCCATTGGAGAGGGGCCCGGAGACGTAGTCCTTACGGATGAACTCTGTTATCAATTGTGTTTGCTCTCCTCTTTATTTTTCTCTCTTTCTTTTCAGTTCATTATCTTGGCAATTATATTATGTTAATTTGTTCATTTGAGCATTGTATTAAGTTATCGTTTATGTTAAGCATTCTATAAGCAATTTCCCTAGATCCTAAATAGATCAAGTTGGTATCAGAGCTTTGTGTGTGGCTAGTATTGCAGAAATTGAATGCTAACGAGATCCAGGTTTCAACGAGGCGAAGGAGAACTTGAAGAGTATAATCTAGAGATTGGAAGATGAAGAGCTAATCCACCATCATAGATGGAAGGAAAAGAAGGTGGACAAAGTTCAGAGCTCAGTGACAAGGATTTCCAGAAGCTATTTCTCGACATGAAGGCGATGGTGGAAGAACTTTATGCAGACAAGAAGAAGCGTGAAAAGGGAGGTTCTTCAAAGCACGAGAAGCAGGAAGATCAAAAAGACACAGAGGAGAAAGCTCCAGAAACTCCTCCTCCATCTTCTCCCTCTTCTTCTTCCCCCCTTCTCCTCCTCCTTCTCCTTCTTCTAATGTAAATCCATTTAAGAGCAAATCTAAGCCTGTTATTAAGCTAGATGTAAAATTTGAGTTACCTAAATACTGTGGGGAGTTAAATGCTGAGAAGTTAGATGATTGGGTCCAACAAGTAGAAGTGTATTGTAGGATTCAAGGCCTAGTAGAAGATGCTTCTAGGATCCAATTAGCCACTCTCCGGTTGGGAGGTACAGCTCTCACCTGGTGGGAGAGTAAGACTCAGGAAGAAATTACTCGCCATGGTCAAGTTAATATGTCTTGGATGGAGTTTGTTGCTGCCCTTAGGAAACAATTCTATCCTTTAGGTTACATGCAACAGTTAACCATGAATTAGAAAACCTTTAGGCAAGGTAAGGGGCAGTCTGTCCAGGATTATACTCATGAGTTTAGAAAATGGGCTATTGCTTTAAATGTTCCCTTGTATACCCAAGACACATTACTTAAGTACATAGGTGGTTTGCATTCTTACCTTAGGCACACTATTTTGATGTTGAGTCCCAACAATCTAGACGAGGTGTCTGTTCAAGCTACTCATATAGAGTCAAGGGGTAAGAACACTTTTAGTGATAACTTTTCCAAGAAGCCATCTAAGTTCGAGGGTAAGTCTAAAGGGAAAGAAAAAGACAAAGATAAAGGCAAAGGGAAGAAGACAGCTACAGCTAAGAAAGAGGGTGAGAAACCCACATGCTCCCATTGCAAGAAAGAGGGGCATGATGATTCAAGATGTTGGAAGCTTCATCCTGAATTGAGGCCGAAAAGATATGGAGGTAATAAAGGCAAGCAAAAGACTACTGCAGTGATTCAACAGGATCTTGGTTTTGACTCCGGAGATGAGACAAAGATTGTTGCTACCGGAATCCAAGGTAAAGGGAAAGGTATATCTCTCTCATCTGATGCAAGTTTTTCTAATGCCAGTGCAAGTACAAGTAAAGAATCTTCTCCTAAGGTTGATAAGCAAAGAAATGAATTGTTTCACATTCGTGTTGTAACAAAACACACTAAGGTTGATACATTGTTTGATACGGGTTCCCAAGTCAATTTAATATCTAAAGAAGTTGTAAAGAAACTTAATTTGACTACAACACCTCATCCGAAACCATATCCACTTGGATGGGTTTGCAATGATGCTCAACTACAAGTAACTAAACAATGTAAATTGAGATTTGCTATCATTGCAAACTTTGTAGATGAGGTAGAAGTAGATGTGGTCCCTTTGGATATTTGTGGGCTTGTGTTGGGAAGTCCTTATCTTTATGATAGAAAAGCAATCTTTTATAGGGGGGAGAATAAGTATCATCTTTTTAAAGATGGGGTAGACTACATTGTACGGGAACATAAGGTGAAGACTAATCTTACACTAGTTAATGCTAGTCAAATGAAGAGGTTGGTCAACTCAAGTAAAAACTTTGTATTGATGCTTGTAAAAGCCAAAGAAGATGATAAATCTAAGGCATTCAAGGGGTGTGACCCAAAACATAAAACTGAAATGGTCAAAATTATTTCCGCTTATGATGACATGTTTCAGGAACTGAATGGGTTACCACCCAAGAGAGAGATACAGTAGGATGTGCCACTTCCTAATATCAGCATGTACCGTTTATCAGTTATGCAGAATGAGGAAATTAAAAAGCAGGTTCAAGAGTTGGTGGAAAAAGGAGTTATTAGTACATCTCCTTGTGGTTCTCCAATTGTCTTGGTTCCAAAGAAAGATGGAACTTGGAGGATGTGCATCGACTATCGCGCCTTGAACAAGATAACGGTAAAGAATAGGTATCCTCTTCCCAGAATTGATGATTTACTTGATCAGTTAAAACATGCAGTTTATTTCACTAAGTTAGATTTGCGAAGTGGTTATCATCAGATAAGAATTGCAGAAGATGATATTTGGAAGACTGCATTTAAGACAAAACAGGGACTATTTGAGTGGTTGGTTATGTCTTTTGGGCTTTGTAATGCACCAGCTACCTTTATGAGAGTCATGAATGATGTCTTTCGTCCTTTTATTGATGATTTTGTCATAGTCTATCTAGATGATATCCTTGTATTCAGTCGAACTTGGGAAGATCATGTAAGTCATGTAAAGAAAGTCTTTGATGTATTGAGAAAAGAAAAATTGTATGTAAAGATGTCTAAATGTGAATTTGCTAAGACATCCTTAGTGTACTTAGGCTATGTCATAGGGGGTGGTCAATTGAAAGTAGACCCTGTGAAGGTTGAAGCTATTGTAAACTGGCCTAAGCCAAGTACAGTCACAGAGGTCAAAAGTTTCCTAGGTGCAGTTCAGTACTGGAGAAATTTTATTGCAAATTTCTCTTATATAGCATCACCATTACATGCATTAACTAGTACAAGAGCAACTTTTCAGTGGGGAGGTCCACAGCAGAAGGCTTTCGACACTTTGAAGGGAAAGTTGAGCACCGCACCAGTTTTGGCCTTACCAGATCTACATCAACCATTTGAGATCGAGACAGATGCGAGTGGGTTTGCCATGGGAGCAGTACTCATGCAAGGAGGTAAACCAGTTTGCTACCACTCTAAAACTTTTTCAGGAGCAGTAAGTAACTATCCCACTTATGATAAAGAACTTTATGCTTTAGTTCAGAGTGTTAAAAAATGGAAACATTACATAATGGGGAAAGAAACTGTAATCCACACTGATCACCAGCCACTTCAATATTTGCACTCACAAACTAAACTGCAACAAAGTAGGCACTTTCGGTGGATGGGTTTTCTACAACAGTTTCATTTGGTTATTAAGTATAAGAAAGGTACCCATAACAAAGTAGCAGACATGCTCTCTAGACCTCCTATGATGAATGCTTTGATAATCCTTCAGAATAGTTCTATGGTTCATGAAAGTTTTCAAGAACAATATGCTAATGATGAGAACTTTAAGGATATCTATGCTGCTTTAATGAAAGGTGAACATGTAGAAGAGAAAGATTATTATGGGTAGGATAAATTGTTATATCACTTGGGAAAATTATGTGTTCCAAAAGATGAACAAGCACAGGTTATTAGAGAAGCACATACCTCATTGATTGCAGGACACTTTGGGGTAAATAAAACATTGTCTCAGCTGCAGAAATATTGTTATTGGCCTCGTATGCAAAAAATTGTAACTAAGTATATTAGAGGTTGTGTTATGTGTGCAACTAGTAAGCATAGTAATAGGAAGTTGGGTTTGTACACACCTCTACCTGTACCTTCCTGTCCATGGGAAAGTGTGTCAATGGACTTTGTTGGGGGGTTACCTATGTCTAGGAAGGGACATGATTATTTGTATGTAGTAGTTGATCGATTCAGCAAAATGTGTATTTTGATGCCTTGTAAGAAATAGGTCACTGCTGAACTGACAGCTCATATGTACTTTCAATTTGTATGGGTTCATTTTGGGTTACCTACTTCTATTGTATCGGATCGAGATTCTCGATTCTTGGGGGAATTTTGGTCAGCTTTGTGGGGACTCATGGACACCAGACTAAAGAAGAGTACAACCTTCCATCCACAAACCGACAGACAGACAGAGGTTGTAAACAGGACAGTTGTGCATCTACTTAGAGGTTACTACATTAAGCATCCTAAGTTGTGGGATGAGAGTCTTCATTATGTGCAACATGCCTACAACCATGCAGCACACTCTTCTACTAAGAGGTCTCCTTTTGAGACATGCTTTGGTTATGTGCCCAAGACACCGATGGATTTTTCTTTTGGGAAAGATGATGTTGAAGATGGACACCATGATGCAGAGAAGGCTTTGAAGTTCATCTAGAAAGTCCAAGCAATTCATCAGGCAGTGGAAGCACGGTTGGAACAGAGCCAAGCAAAATACAAGGTTCGCCATGACAAGCATCGCACTGATCATCATTTTTAGGTTGGAGATAGAGTTTGGTTACATATCAGCAAGGAAAGGATGCAAGGTGAAGGTAAAAAGCTTAAGCCAATTAGGTATGGTCCTTTTGAGATCCTTGAGAAGATTGGTACCAATGCCTTTTGCCTCAATCTTCCTCCATACATGCATATTTATTTGGTTGTCAATGTTGAGAATTTGAAACTGTATGAGCCTCCAATGATCCTAGATGAAATCACAGACATTCAAGTTCCATCAGTTGATGACCTTTCACCAAAGTACATGTCAGAGTTGCCAGAAGATGTTATTCTCGACAGGAATGTCAGAACTTCACGAAGAGGAGATGTTGAGTACCTCAGAGTGGGCCTGAAGGGGATGCATCCAAGCAAAGCAAGATGGATGGAGATTGGTAAAGTGAGGGAACTTTACCCTCACTTACTTTCCAAGTAATCAAGCTTTCGGAGGTCCTAAAGCTCTCCAGTGGGGAGGCCTAATCCGGGGGCCAATTTTTTAGTGAAAATTGAAGTGTTCCCAATACTCCATATTTCAGCACCATTAGAAAGAGAATGACGTCCTAATTCAAATGCAACTTGAATGGGGCGAAAAGGACTCCGTTTGTGCAAGTTACGGCCGGTCAAACTTCCAGTCAAACTAGCTTCAGGGGCATCTAGAAGGCAAAAAAATAATCATCTTAGAAATTGATGGAACCAATGTCAACGTGAAGAGCTCATCGAGATGATTTTGGCAACGTTCGTTTCGTCAAAATCCAACATCGTATGCTCGAGTTACAAGCAGTCAAAGTTCGGTTGACTTGAAGGTACAGTTGATGACGTCATCATGCTGACGTGTCAGTCTGTACAGTACGGAAGTGAAGTGGACCAATCAATGCAAGACATGCGGTAGGTGAGTCAGATCGTACAAACCAATCATGGCATGACACGTGTCCATCTGTACGTTTCATACAACAGTTAGCAGGTGAGTCATCGGCATAGTCATCAGCTTCATCATCGGACACGTGGCAGCACCGTCAGCAGCTCAATCAGCACCTAGTCGGCAGACACGTCAGATTGTTTGGTGAATTAGAGGATGACACATGTCCTCTTATTCGCAGATGGGTTTGTTTAACAGACTGCTAAAATTGCTTAACGGGCTCTACCCCGCCATCTCCGCCCAAACGGCCGGGCCATTAGCCATTGCACCAAACACAGCGGTCAATGACATACATAGACCTGCTTTCTTTTGTTGTTGATAACCATTGGAGTTGGGTTTAAAAATGTGGTCGACGGGTTTTGAACCCCCGACCATGCGGGATATAAAATTTATATGCACCGATAGACCACCATTGGCTCCCGAAATATAATGGGAGTTAGTTTAATTTTGTTAAAGGCTAGTTGGCCGAGCCTAACCAAATGGGGCTATATGGCCAAAATACACCTTAACCATCTGAACCAAAAGATTTCAAAGGAAAAATTAGTCATGATTCGAGTTGTTAGAGGAGGTTAAGCCATTTAATAATTGGTTAAGCCATTAATTTTGGTGGTTAAGCCATATTAGGCATATTTTATGTATAAAAAGAGGGGTAAAGATTGAATTTCCCAAGTCCAAGTGGTGAGAATGAGAGAATGCTCAGGAGATTTTGCAGACATTTCCGCACATCAGAGGAACGTTATGCTGCTGTGCTTGAAGGAGATAGTCAATGAAGCAATTGTAACTATTTTTGGAGTATAATCGAATCAGTCACTCCGTTAGAGAGGGGCCCGGAGACGTAGTCCTTACGGACGAACTCTGTTATCAATTGTGTTTGCTCTCCTCATTATTTTTCTCTCTTTCTTTTCAGTTCATTATCTTGGCAATTATATTATGTTAATTTGTTCATTTGAGCATTGTATTAAGTTATCGTTTACGTTAAGCATTCTATAAGCAATTACCCTAGATCCTAAATAGATCAAGTATACTACTAGTAGTGTCTCATCTTGTGTCTCTGCTATCAAGATCCCCAACCTCAACACACTAATGTACTCCCATTCCCATACCTAGAGCAGTGTCACATGTGTAATGTTGCACGCCCTCCTATAGCAAACCACATGTAGATCCTGATATAGCTGAGCCAGTACACATACACCCTATGTGAACTCCCCCTCCCTCCTCTCCATGATGTTCCTGAAAACCCCAATGACCTTGAGGCTATAGAACCACCCGCTCCTGTCAGGTAATAAGATCCTAGTGATCAGTCCATAGAGGTACAGTGGCAATGTCAGCACCCCCAATCCAAGACATCTATCTAAATCTAATTCTACCCCCTAGATGGGGAGATCTTCCCGTCTGAATATTTCCTGCAAGCTCTTGTCTTGCTCTCACCCCTCACACCATGTCCAGCTCACCAGGAATCCTCTGATTAGTAGCAGCAGTATCCTCCATATGTCCTCAAGGGTCACAGTCATCTCCCCTATCAAGGGATGGAATGTCAAAGTCTCAGAGCTCCATCTCTCCATCAACACCGTTAGTAGTGCCCGATGTGCTCTGATGTTGGGGTATCCCAACATGTGATGTAATCCCACCTATGCTAGTGTTGCATGGTCATGGGCATTCATTGCCCTAATGGTTGCCTCTAACACCATCGAGTGTCTCTCTCTCATTTGTAATGTCTCAAAGCTTTGCATCCACACAAAACACTTTGTCAGTCATTTTCATCAAACATCTTTCTTTTTTCCCTCATTTTTCCTCACCATGGGTCTCTGGTGAATTTTCCCCTATCCTAAGCAAATTCACCCCCCTTTTCATCCTTTGAAAAATCCACCTTTTCCTAAGGTGAATTTGCCTTTTCTCTCAAGCCTGGCAAATTCGCCCCTCTATAGGGCGAATTCATATTTTTCTCCATCTTAGCACATTCGCCCTTTTTTGCAAGGAGAATTCACCCTTTTTGTCACCTTCAGTGAATTCCCCCTTCCCTATTCCTCCTAGCAGGCTCACCCTTTTCCTAACGACTTCACCTTTTTTTGGCTTTTCTAGTGAATCAACCCTTTCTCGAGGAAAATTCGCCTTTTCTTTCTTTCTTCTAGCAAATTCACCCCATCAAGAGGAAAATTCACCTCTCCCTTTAGCCACCTTCCTTGTTGGGCGAATCCGCCCTAGATAGAGGTGAATTCACCTCTCCTATCATTCGCCCTCCTTGTTCGGCGAATTCACCTCTCCTGTCATTCACCCTCTTTGTTGGGTGAATTCACCCCAGCCAAAGGTGAATTTTCCTGCCCTTTCAAGGGGTGAATTCACCTTTGGCCTTCGTCTCATCCGCCCTCTTTGCATGGGTGAATTCACTCCTACAACAAATGATTTTTCCATATGGTGAATTTGCCTCTCTTCCCGGCCGCACCCTCAAAAGGGAAATTTTTCTGTACAAATGGGCGAAATCACCCAACCACCATCAACCCATTTCTAATCTACCCAAAAACTCTCATTTCAAATGCTTAAAAATTTTAAAATCTTATACAAATATCACAAAGGGTTTTGAAGCTAACTTGGCGGGGTACCGCATGCTCATAGTAGAACTGGCGCACCTCCTCGCCTCAGTGGATGATCGTGTCATCTACAAATCCCTCATCATCGTTCCCATCAGCCATCCTCGTCACTCCTCTCTCTCTCTCCTACTGAGTCAACTGCCAAATATGCAAATGGTGAATAGTAATTTATAAAATTACTATATATAACTTTTCCCTCCTTTTTCACTTTTTAAGTTTTGGGTATTTTTACCCTTTATTTTAACCTCTTTTTAATTTAATTAATTCCCTTTCTTCCATGGCCTGCCATTTGCACCCCATTTGTCTATTTTCCTCTGTTCAAAATCCCTTCTTCATGGTTTTTCGTGCTCTATCATGTGGTACCCTTTGATTCTTCATATTTAGAAGTCGCTCAAGGCCCCTTTTTCTTCCCCATCTGCCCTCTTGAGGGGACATACCCTATCATTTTCCTCCATTCCTTCGTCTTGTCCACTTCCTTGCAAGACCAGGGAATCTTTCTTCATTTTCCTCAATTTCACAACGTACACAACTTCTTCCACATCGAGGCGTCATCTTTCTAGTCCCTTCTTCTATTGAGTCATCTGCATTTTATTTTTCTTCGAAACACTATTATTCTAACAATATTTTGAAAAGGGGCAAAATGTAGACATCCGAATTTGACCACCCCTATATGGTAAAATTCATCCCCTTTATTCATCTATCCAGCAACCCTCATCTACATTATTTAAATAATTTATTTAATTAATATTTCCTCTTTTTCTAATGTTCCTAAGGTATTTAATTAAATAATTAAATACTTCATCTTTTATCCCCTTTTCTTCTCTAAATTAAATAAATGCTTTAATTTATTTAATTTAGTCATTTGGCTTTGTGAATTTAAATTAATTTTTAAATTCACCTTTTTCTCTCTCCTTGTCCCATCCTCCATAATCCCCCTTTAATCTAGATTAATTTAATCAATCCATAATTGGGATTGGCACACCCTTAATCAGGTTTAGTGTCACATCCTCCATAATACTCCACTTACTCTAATCCTTCATTAATCAGCTTAATCCCCTGTTTGCACAACTTTAATCACATGATTAAGTCAACCTAATCCTCATTCCATTTATGGCATACCCCCAAGTCAACTTTCATTAATTGCTTTCTCCTTTTGGATAAGGCAACCCATTCCCTCATGTGAATTTAAAATTCACTTTTATTTCCCCCATGTTCTTTTAGAAATTTTTAATTCCTCTCCTCTTCCCCATGAGGATATTTGAGGAATTTTTAATTCCTCATGTGTCACATCACACATATGGGGACAAGGACCTCCTTTATGAGGAGATCTTGTCCCAATCCCTAGGTACCATAAAGTACCTCCACCTCACCTTCCCCTTGACACATCATTGGACACATGGCAAGATGTTAGGGTTTTGTGAGTCCTCAACTCACCCTGGCCCTTCATCTTATCCATGGTGGCTAAATCTTAGCCCTCCATTTCTTAGAGGTTTTTTTCCTAAAATTAGAGGATTTTTCCATCATTTGCATCAATCAATCATTTATTCAATCTAGCACACTTGCACTCAAGCCTTCTAGCATCCACCATTGCTGCAACTTTGAGCTCCATTTTGCATCTACATTGTGCACCCATCAAAATACCTACTTACACCATTGCATTCCCCACCTCATCCTCATCGTTTTGCATTATGTTTCATGCTATTTTCCATCTGAGGAGCACACAATCAAACGAATCAACAAGGCCAACCAACCCATCAACATGGACAAGGTAACTCACTCTCTTTGTTTTGTTTTTGTTCAAGTTCAACTAGGCTAATCGTTGAGGTGTTGTTTGTGTTTTTTCCTGCTTTCATCCCATTTCGTTTTGTTTTTTAGACTAGGTATTTCACATGCACACATCTTCTATCGTATTTGATCGACTTCTAGCCCATACTTTTGGCACTTGTTGATGAAAAATTATTGTGTAAAGTTAGCCTGGGCTTGTTTATTTCATTGTTGCAACTTAGTTCAATTGTATGTTCATGAAGTGAATGCACAGTTTGAAAATCTGCAGACCTTAGAAGATTGCACTAGTTTTGTGTAGTTGTAGGCTCTCTTGGTCAATAAAAACTTAGTTCATGGGAGTATGTCTATTGTAACATCCTCTATTGTTATTTTTCATTCATAGCTTACATTTAGAATAGTTCTTTCAACCCTTTCCTCTTTTGCTATTTATTTTGGTCCTTTGTTAGAGTACGATTCCAAGAATCACAACAATGTTAAATCTGATGAGCAAGGTGAGTTTCAACTTGTTGTTTTGAGTGAGCAGCCACTGTTCATTCATTTCCAGCACCTTGAAACTCCATTTGCAGACCCAACTTCCCATACTTTGTAAACCATAAAGGCTACCCTGTGATTACCAGCAAATCACATCAACCAACTGAACTATTCCAAACATTGTCGTGACCTAACACCTGAGACCTTGGGATATTTTATGCAACTTGTTTGTAGGATTTATCTTTCAAGAGAGGTAGAATACTTGTGTAATGTCTATGTTGAGAAGGTATAAAAACACCCATCAACAGAACTGGTTCCAGAAGGAGGGCATGGCTAAGCACTAGGCTGCAAAGCTAAAAGGTGAAAATCACTTTCAAGTAACAATCTAAGATAGAGAAGATCTCATCATATGTTGGAATTTATTTTCTTTAAATCAGAAATTTGAAGGCAAAACAAGAGTTGAGCTGAGATGGAGCAGCAACTACAAGTCAACATCCCTCAACTGCTAGAAAATCTAAATAGGAGATTGAGGAATCCATTGCAACACTTTGCATTAGTAGAAAAATGCATAATATATGGCACTACTAGGCACAATGAATTGGAGTGTCTAACATTCTTGGGTAGGATTGAGATGGTTTTGCAAGGAGAAATCCCCTTTTGGGAAATATACCAAGTCTTAGCTCCGCCAAACCCAAAAAAAGAATTGCTTAACATGGAAGCTAAGGCCTTCAAGGAGTTGATTCAAGAACACTTGAGCAAAAAGGATGGGCTAACACAAGAAGAAATACTGATGTATGGGTGGTGCAGGATCCTTTTTTCACCACATTCATAATTCACTTGCCCTTCATGTGCAAACATCATTTCCCAAGCTAAGAGCTATTTGGAAAAGTTAGAGCAGCCAACTCTCAATGAAGAGGAGTCATCCACTGAGGCGGGAGAGTAGTCAACATTTGGTGGACAACACAATGAAGCTAAACTAAGAAATTCTACAAAAGTAAGTGTTGAGACAACAGACACTGAGGTTGAGAATCAAAAGGAAAGAGTTGAATTTCTTAGGACAAAAAGGAGCCTTGATGAAGGGTCAACTGGAAAGGGATTAGAGGACCTTTTCTCCATAGGTGAAGAGAAATCCTTCACTCAAAAAGAAGAAAAATGAATAGTTGAAATACCATACACAAAAGATGAATCGGTAGAATTCACAATAGTATATACTGGGACAGCCAATGTAGATGTTGAAAATCAGGGAGTAGATGAGGCTGAAAGCCTTAGGGCAGTAGAAATAATGATGAAATATCAAGTGAAATGGTATTCGAAGACCCATTATCAGTGGATGAGGGAAATCAGACATCTAAAAAAGAAGATTTAGAGGAGTGGGAACAATTGCAAGCTGAGGAATTCCACCATCAAACTTCCTTCCTAATTGCTAATGAATACTCGGTGGAGGAAAGATACAATAAACTCATATCAAGACTCATGAGGGATTGATTGGAGTTGAGATACCAAGTGGATTTGGAGGTGTTGCTACTGCCCAAATGGTGTAGGCTCCATGATTTGGCACATTCAGAGTTCACATGTGAACTGTGTCAAGAGGCCATCATTCAAGTTAAAGAACGAGTGGAGAAACCAAGCACACCACTTCTTGTTACAATTGCTTCAAGGATTGAACCAAAAGTTCAAGAACCTAAACTAACTGAGAATTTAGTTGAAGGAAACCCTCAAGAGGGTGTTGGGATAGCAACAAAAGAAGAGAAACACAGTCCCAAGCCTCCAAATGATGAAGCAGAACAAATGGGGAGGCTATCCATCAAACATCAAGAGTCTTTTCCTCTTGTAGAGCATTTATACATGATGGATGATAGAATCTATGGAGGACTTTCAGAGGTGGACCAATCATCATACGTCAATCCCCTTAATGGGCCTATCTCACTTGTTAATTTCTTCCCACTTGGAATTATTCCATAGAGGTATAGTGATACCGAGGAAGAGTACATTTTAGAAGATGGCAGTGATGAATATATATTACCTGAACCTCCAGATCAAGAAGCACTAGAGGTCCCAAATTGGGAGAGGAACTTTGTTTCCATCTACAACAATAGTGGACAAGAGGAAACAAGTGAGCATCCTGACACACCACACAAACTAAGGATAGAAGAATACCAAGGTAGGGATGCCCTGGGGGCTACTCACATGGGTGACATAACATTTCAACCTCAAGGAAAAGTTGCAACTAGGAATCCTTTCGCCTTGACCATTGTTGATCCTCCTACACCTACCAAGATTTGCAATAGGATAGATTCATCCATGTCATGTTTTTGTGACATGGAACATCATAAAATTGATATCAACATGAGGGAAGTGAGATGGGATAGCATGTTTCCTTTTGAAGATAGCAATCAAGTAGACACTAGGATTGTTGATGACCGACATGATAGTGTCTATCTTCTTGAAGAACATCTGATAGAGGATGCAGGTGCCAATGGTAACTTGGAAGAGGTGTTTTCTATCTCATCCTCCCAGCCTTATGCAAGTCCAAGATCAGGTACAAGGTTCCTTGCATTTGAAAAAAATTCTTCACAGTATGTACTGCCTAATCAATTTGATTGTGATATGTGGATTTGTGATGCAAGAGAGATGTTGCACCATCCATTGTGTCCACCCAAGTCTACCAACATAATGACCAACGATGAATTGCTCTCTCTTGACTATCAAATGTTTCCACCTTCACAATGTGACATCCAAGTTCTATCTTTCCTTACTCCTATAAATACTCACAACTGTGTTTATTATTTTGATTATGGGAACGAGGGGAGATGGACTTGTTTGTGGATTGACCATGGGTTTAATGAATCACCTCAACTATTGATTATTCCTAAATGTGTTGTTGAATTTGAATGTTGCAACATTGAACTTCAATTTTATGAATATAAGGATGAATTTGCATGGCTTAGAACTATAATGATTGCCCTCTTGTTTGTGCATGCATTACGAAATCCAACAAGCGTAAATGTCATTTTACCTTGCTTGAACATGATCCTTTATAAATATCTTTGTACATAGCTCATTTTTGGGTAGTATAGGTTTCGTGTACATATCTCAATTTCCTTCTTTCATTAAGTTGGTTGTTTTGTCATAGGTTAGGTTTTCTTTAGAGTAGTTTCCTTGTTTTCTTTCTCTTTCCTACTTTGGTTAGTATAGGTGTTCACTTTTTGTTCGCTCTCCACTTGCTTTCGCTTTGCTTCTGCTTTGTTTCTTTGTGGGGTCCCTTTTCTTAATGTTGGGCATGTTTGCATGCACAACCACCATTTTATCGTCTAGGGTTGTTCTATGTATTTCTTCTATAAAATTTAATCAAGTTTCCAGAGTGGATGTTGAAGGTCTTCTGCTAGTGTCAAATGACCTACATGTTTGACTTAAAGAGGATAAGTTGTTGGTTCATCTGATTTTGAGGTATACTAAAATCTTATATCTCATACACATCTTAAGAATCCTAAGGTCATTGTAGGCTCCTTTGTGAAGTCTAGTTAAGTGAAAAATCTAAAAAAATTCTTCAGCACCACTGTGATTCTTAGCCCTAAGTGCGAGCTTCACTACTTGCAAGTTGAAAAAAAACTGAAAAGAGAAAAATCCAAAGAAAAGAAAAGAAAGAAAAAGAAAGACATTGAAAATAAAAAGAAAGAAAATTCAACTTTCAAGAGGATCCGAATAACTCTACCAGGGCTATCGACTCTCGACCGACAGTAGAGCAATGTTTGGGAGAATCACAGCAACAACCCCATCAGTGCTATGGATTCCTAACTAGCAATGAGGCAACGTCACGGATGATTTTGGAGTTAGAATCAACTACGTAGCTTAACTTGATGGAGCTTAGGTTCTTGTAGTGGCTTAAGGATTGGAATTAATGCATATGCACAAACTTGGATTTTCAATATATTGAAGGTTGGGTTGACTAGGGGCTTTGATCCTTTAGTCGAATGTTCGATTTGTTTGTCCTAACATGTGGGTGAGAACCAGAGATTTTGGGTTCCTAATTCTAGTTTTTCATTGAAATGCTCTAGAGCATTTCCCCAGCCGAGTCATCATTTGTTGTGCATATTTTTCACACACACCCCACCAAAGGTAGGGACCCCCTTTTTTCGCTTTTTCCTTGCTCCTACTAACTTGGTCCCTGCACACTTGCTTCACTATTGCCTTCATTTTTTGACTTTGGGGAAAAGTTCCCTATGTATTTGGGATGTTTCTATCATGCCTAAGTTAACTACCAAAGTTTCGTTGAGTTTTGGGAAGTTGTAGGAATTTCTTTGCGGGTCATCGTCCCTTTGTCACCATCCATAGGAATTTCTTCGTGGGTCATCGTCCCTCCTACACCGTCCGTGAGAATTTCTTCATGAGTCGCCATCCCTCCGTCATTGTCTATGGGAATTTCTTTGTATTTCATTGTGTGCAAGTCATTGTGTGTGGGTTTCCGTGTGTGGATTATCATTTTTAGGGTGGAAGACCCTCCAGTTTCCCCCTTCCAAATCTCCACATTTCCAAAAAATGGTGCAAACTTCAATTTTTCATCATCTAGGGCCCATAAAGTGAGTGTCTTCACATGCCTAAAGGGGTTTGTATCAAATTTTCCATATGTTTAGACATTGTGGAAATTTCACTATGGAAGTCCACTCGTGGAAGTCCATTTGAGCAATTTCATTGTAAAGGGCGGTGGACCCTCTAGCTTTCGCATTCCAAATTTTTGTATTTTTAAAGTGAGTCAAATCTTAAGGAAATATGTCTTGGCACTCTTTCTCCCCCTTTTCCCACATGCTAAAATTGAAAAATCTCAACTTTACTAATTTTTGTGAAGTTGCGAGAATTTATTTACGGGTCGTCGTCACTCTATCGCCATCTACAGGAGTTTCTTTGTGGGTCGCCATCCCTTTGTCGCCATTTGTGGAAATTTCTTTGCAGCTCACTATCCCTCCTTCGTGGTCTACAAGAATTTCTTTGCAGGTCGTCGTCCCTTTGTTGCCATCCATGTGATTCCTTATGCAAGTCATCATCCCTCTGTTGTCATCTGTGGGTTTTCATGTGCTCAATGTCGTTTTTAAGGCAACGGACCCTCCAATTTCTACATTCCATATTTTTGCATGTTTTGAAAGGGCCAAATCATTGAGGAATAAGTCTAGGCACCCTTCTAATGCATTTTCCATGTGCTTAATTTGGAAAAACTCCAAATTGCTAAGAGTTGTGGCTTTGTGAAACTTAGCATGCGGGTCATCGTCTCCTAAACGCCATCACTTAACGGCCAAGCTTTAACACCTTTCCACCTCACGGTGCCTACATGCCTCACACCTGCAAATGCATCAAGCTTAACCTAGTAATTTCAAGTGCCTTACAATTGATTTCTACACCTGCCAAAGCACCTCACATGAAATTTGATTTCCAAGTTCACCATGTGGAACTTTTTGCTGTGGATGGCTACCTACAGGTCTTTGTGGCCTCAACATTGTCCTACTCCTAGCTATTTCGAATGGCTTCTGGCCTAGGGGAAACCCGCACCCCTGAACCCACATTTATTTTTATGGTCCAAATGAGCTCCAAATGTGGAACAATGATGAATATTATGATCTTTTAATGATGCATAGATGGATTTAATGATGAGTTTGCAAGTTTTTACTAACATTTTCCTTGATCTACGTATGAAAGCACTTATTGCACCTCTTGTGTGCAGGATTCATGGAACCATGCTAAAGGCATAGATTTTGTTGTGCTTGGAGGGTGATTGTGACCACCAAAGGATCCATTTATCTGAATATTAAGGTCTAGGGTAGTTCTACCTAATTGAATAAGCCTGCTTAAGGATCTGTGTCAGGCAATACCAAGTTGAGAATGCTTTCAGATAAAGAGCAGGATGGAGTTGTTTTATTTTCCACCAAATGATGATGGTGATTTTCAGGAGTTGTCCACCAAGATCAGGAGCAACATTTCTGCTTCTCAATAATACAAATCACCAATGAGGCTCGCTTGATTAGCTAAAGGCATGTTGCAAACACATCAGAAAAAGGGCAGCTTTTAGCAGTTTTCAGCTACAGTAAAGAAGGCAATCACTAAAAGAAAAAATTGCTACAATGCCAAGGTCACTACAAGACAAAATAGGGAAAAGACAAAGATGTATTTTTAAATTGCTATATATTGGGGGTAGGTGGAACCCTAATTTGTATTGAGTCTGGGCCACACAATGTAAATCAATCCTAGCCATTCATTTGTGTTTTGGAAAACTATAAATAGGGGCTTGCTCCTCATTTGTAAGGTGTTGGTGAATTGTTATAAGAGGCATTTTGCAGCAACAGAAGGAAGCATTGCATTGTTTTATGGGTGTTTTCTTTAAACTTGCTCATTATGCATGCATGATTCAACTTCCATGTTAGATTTAGCTTGTAGTTTCTTGGATGTCTTTAATGGTGGTTGTTGCTATGGTATTTTATGGACTTCTATCCCATACTTTTGGCACTTGTTGATGAAAAATTGTTGTGTAAAGTTAGCCTGGGCTTGTTTAGTTCATTACTGCAACTTAGTTCAATTGTATGTTCATGAAGTGAATGCACAATCTAAGAATCTACAAACCTTAGAAGATTGCACTGGTTTTGTGTAGTTGTAGGCTCTCTTGGTCAATAAAAACTCATTTCATGGGAGTCTGTCTACTATAGCATCCTCCATTGTTACTGTTCATTCATAGCTTAGATTTAGAATAGTTCTTTCAACCCTTTCATCTTTTGCTATTTCTTTTGGTCCTTTGTTAGAGTAGGATTCCAAGCATCACAACAATGTTAAATCTGATGAACATGGTGAGTTTCAACTTGTTTTTTTGAGTGAGCAGCCATTGTTCATTCATTTCCAAGACCTTGAAACTCTATTTTCAAACCCAACTTCACATGCTTTATAAACCATAAAGGCCACCCTGTGATTACCAATAAATCACGTCAACCAACTGAACTATTCCAAGCATAGTCATGACCTGGCACGATACCTTGGGATATTTTCTACAACTTGTTTGTAGGATTTATCTTTAAAGAGAGGTAGCATACTTGTGTGTTGCCTGTGTTGAGAATGTGAAAAAACACCCATCAACATTATGGAGGAATATTTTTGTCCCAAATGGTTTTGAGAGACTTCTAGAGGCTTGGGGAATCAGCTCGAGTTTTGGTTTCATGATTATTTCATTTTGGAAATTGTATGATTTTTTTGTACTTGGATTATGTTCATGAGGGTATTTAGCCTTGCACTATTTACTTTTTATTATGGTTGGGAATTGCGAGCGAGATGATTCATGTCATGCTTTGCATATGTGGTTTTTGTGGCCCCGTTTTAGTGTGCAAGATGGCTTTACCCTATTTGTTGTGTTGTGTCTCTAGTTGCTAGCATGGGGAGTGGTTTTCAATGGGGTTTGGCACCCAAAGTAGTGTCCAGGGTAACTCATTGAGAGTATCTTTAATCCAATGATAACTTAAAATGAATTAGGGGGTTGGGTAGTTCACTTTAATCAAGATAATTGAAGCCTCACTCATGGCTCAAGTGCTCATTTAGGCTTGGGATGAGTGGGAAGGACTAGAATGGAAAGATCAACTACCTTGTCCTCTTGAAAGGTATGTTGATCCCACATGAGTTTGTATGGGGACCAAGGATTAGTAGAGGTTTCCAAGGTAACCCAGGATGGGGGCCGGTAGCCTAGGAAGGTTCACCAAGGTAACCCATAGCAAGCTATGTGATGACACTCCTCCCTATTGCAACCTAGCATTCCCTTTTCTTGTGATTTCCCCTTTGTTGTTTGCATGCCTCTAGAAGCGGTGTCACCGTTATGTGATGTTTTATGTACTTTGTATGTTGGAGTCATGTTAGCCCTTGTGTTGTGCTACTATTTTTTTGACTACTTTTGTGGTGGGACCTTATTGTCATCTCCTAGCATGGGGGGTGGAACATGCTATGCACTCCGTCGAATTCCCAATTGATGTTCGTCAGCATGGATGTTGTACCTTTGCAAAGATTCCAAATCTTGTACTAGACTTGAGATAGTGTTGATGTTATGTAATGTAATCATTTCAGTTGTATCTTATCATGTACCTAATGTATCCCTCCCATTGTATGTTGGGAAATATTGATGTAATTATGTAATCTTGAAATGATGCACCTTTATGTAATAAAAGCAATGTATGTACTCCTTGGGTTTAACATTTGATCATTGATGGTTATTTATTTAATATGATGTATGGACGTATGATGTTCATTTACTTAGTGCTATGGATTTATAATTAACTTTTGTGGGTTGGTTAATCTTAGATGTTGGATTAGAACATGTTAGGAATGCATGCACGTGATGTTGTCATGATACCCTAAAGGAGATAGTTAGAGCATATGTACGTGTAGTTTACATTCTATGTTAGTTGATAGTATGATCTATATGTTGATTCACTTTTTAAAAAAAAATTGTGTCATAATTTTTAGATAGATGTGTTGTCCTTTGGGGTTTCGTGGTGGGGTATTACATTATTCTTTTCCAAGCTCTTTTATTTAATCTCTCAAGCTCACTTTTTGTATCATCTTCACTAATGTGAAATGATCCATTAGAATTGTTATCATCATCATAAAATGAAAACTTATAGTGCAGTGTCTCATCAACTTCTACATTAACACTTTCAACAATATTATTCAATATTTTATTGTAGCACCTATATGCCTTGCTTCTAGTTGGATAACCAAGGAATATACCTTCATCAGATCTTCATTCAAACTTACCCAAATTATATTCATCTCTTTTGATGTATCATCTACTTCTAAATATTTTGAAATGCTTGATTGATGTTAGTTTGTCTTTTCATAGTTCATAAGGTGTCTTAGTGTTATTCACTCTTATTTTTCCTTTGTTGAGAATGTAAACTACAATATGAACAGTATCTCTCCATTATACATTAGGAAACTTAGATTGATTCAACATTATCTTTGTCATTTCTTGAACTATTTTATTCTTCTTTCAACAACTCCATTTTGTTGAGGAGACCTTGCAATAGAGTATTGTCTCCTAATTCCATTTTTTTCACATAATTCTTTAAACTCATCAGAAGAAAATTCACTGCCTCTATTAGATCTTAAATATTTGATTGTATGATCATTCTCATTTTCTACCAAAGATTTGAATATTTTGAACTTCTGAAAGGCCTTTGATTTCTCTTTTAATCAAGTAACCCATAACATCCTAGAAAATTCATCAATTAGCATCATAAATTACCTTAACCTCTCTTTGTCCTCATTGGTCCACACAAATATATATGAACTAGATCTAATGGCTTTGTAGTGGAATACTCCTTTGTCAAAAATCTTGCTCTTGTCAATTTTCCTTCTTAATATTCCTTGCAAAGAGTGCATGAGGGCTTTGTAATTTTAGGAATATCTCTTACTTCTTGTTTGGAACTGATCTTCACAAGATGATAAAATGTAATCCATCCTCCTATTCCAAATCCAACTTTCATCTTTTTGTCCCAAGATACATTTCTTTCTTTTGATCTCACTGAGATTGTATACATTACTTTATTTCCCACTTCCTTCTGCAACAAGCTTACCAATGATTTCTTGTCTAATATCACATCCATGTGCATTGAATGATATATTTTACCACTTTTCATATATTTGATTTACACTCAGTAAGTCATGCTTTAGACCTTCAACATATAAGACATCATATGTCTTAGTTTCTCCATGATCAAGACTCAATGTGCCTTTTCTGAATATCTTAGCAACACAATTGTCACCAAGCCTTACTGATATTCCATTCCATTTTTTCATATGTATAAACTTGCTTTTGTCTTTGGTCATGTGGCTAGAACATCCACTATTACTAATCCATGAATTTTCTCATTTTGTGCATGAAATGTAGTCCATGCAATAATTGATTTTTCAAACTCCTGATCTTCATTCTTCTTTTTCTATACCTTCTCAGACTCTTTCTTATGATCAAAAGAGATATTTTCTTTCCTATCTTGCTTAGGATGATTCTCAAAAGTATTTTTGTAGTGTATTTTAATGTGTCCAAAATTATTGCACTTGTAACAAATGTCATTGAAATCAAATAGAAGTGAAAATGTATTTATTCTTACAAAATTATTTTTTCTTATAGGAAACCTTCTACAATCTATTGCCTTATGACCAAATTGATTGCAAGTATAATAATAACCAAAAAATGAATAACTAAACCTGGTATTGGATGCTTGCATTTCCAAATTTTTCTTTTTGAATCTCCTCTTTTGTTGGACTTGAATGAAAGCATATTTTTCCTTTTGGATTTTTCAATATCCTTAGATTGTTCTGTATTTGAACATCTAGAGGTATTTTTATCAAGATCCTTTGCAGATTTATTTAGGGGGTTCTCAATAGTATTTTTGTCCTAACTTTCATCAAATCCAATATCAATTTTGATGTGTGGTGACCTCCAACTATTGATAATCTCATCTAGAATCTATGTGCTCTTTCTAAACTTCATATTTGTGTTCCTCTGATAATCTATTTTCTCTAGATCATTTCTCAATGATACCACTTTTTCTTCAATCCTTTCACAATCCATTTCCTTTACCTTCAATTTTCTGACAAGACATCTTTTATCCTCTTTTCTTCTTCTATTTGAACTTTCAAATCTATTATTACTCATAATTAATTCAACTCCGTCTTCTACTTTTTATTTTCCTTTCTTACTTTCATTAGCTCATCTAGGGCAACTATAAGTTCCCCTTCTACTGTTATACCCCATTGTGTTACTACTTATTTACTTTTACCTAGTTGGGTGAAAATGCTTTGAATGAATGTATTCATGATTTATGTACTTAGGAAATATGATGAATAAATGTTTGATTCAATTTGATGTTATATAATGATCCTGATTGTGAAATATATGATGCAAATGAATGTATTGTTTTTATCTAACTACTATTGCAATGTACTAAGCTAGATGCAAGAATAGATTCAAGCCTCCAAAAGAGAGAGGAAGTATCACTTAGGATAAGAAAATGGTTTGGTAACCCTTGATAAGACCTAATTGAACTTTCACACACTCACTTCTAGTTTGGTCAAGTTGATTCAATAGTCTAAGAAATAGTAAGTTATCTTAAGTATTGTTTGTGTATGGTTAGAAAAGGTCATGGTTTTCTCTTTGAACATTCTTTTTTTTGGGTTAAAAGTGTTGAGTATCTTTGTAATGTATGAGTTCTTCTTTATGTGTTTATATTTAATCGATGAGATATATACATAATATATATATATATATGTTTGTGTCAACGATAAACTCATACACATGAGTAAATATGTGCATAAGTATACGTAGATAGACATATCTATGCATGCTCATGGATGGATTACCCATATGCATGGTAATTTTAATTGGACGAAGGTGATATATATATATATATGTATATGTATGTATGTATGTATTTATATGTATATGTATATGTATATGTATATGTATATGTATATGTATATGTATATGTATATGTATATGTATATGTATGTATGTATACACTTCATTTATATATACCAATTGATGGGTTTGGGAATATATGTGTTTTATTTGTGAGGAAATGATTAAAGTGTTGTGTAAAGCATGATAAAACAACGCTTAGCTAAAGCACATAAGATTAAAGTAAATAAAATTTATGAGTTGCTAAGACTTAGTCAACACTATCAATGTTGTGAGAAATATAAATGTGTGAACCATGTTTTGACTTGGTCTTCAAACTACAAACACCAAAAAAGGGGCACATGGTAATATGTGGCACCAAAATATGAAAATAGCTTGCATTTAGAAGTTTTTTCTCCAGCATATGAGGCAAAGATTGAAAGAAACAATAAGTCAAGAGTAATGTTGGCTGAAGTAAGTCAATTTGTGGAGCTTTGATATAGAGTGAGCAGGGGAAGCTTCTTCAGATGATCAACTAAATGATCAAAACACAAACTTAGCACAACTTCTCTAAAATACCCTTTAAATGGACTTTGTCAATCCACTACTCCTTCAAGGAAATGACCCAACTCACCTAGGGTTCTTATACTCAACACAACCAAGGGCTTGGAATTACTTTTAAAAAGTTCCAAATGACCAAAATAGGTCACAACATTCTAATTATCACTTAGGAAACTCCATTTTTTCATCACTCATACCACTAGGTCTCTTTAGCCTTGAATGCTTGTAACACTGCCTGGTAGGACAGTCTAAATAAAATCCACCCACAAGCCTATATCAGGCTCAAACTACTAAATTTAGGAAAGTATGATATGCCTCTACAAGACCCCAAAGTCTCACCTTTTGACAGTGGATGGAAGAGTAACCATGGACCAATGTACCGATGTCTCCAAGAGGCCTAATTTGTTGATCACAACAAGATTTTGATTACCTAGGCTCTCCCCTTCACCCCAAAGCCTTGATTTAGACTCCTATAGGATAATTACAACCATTTTCAACATTCCTAAGTGCCTCTTTAAGAAAAATACACATAAAACAAGCAAAACTCACTTTTTGCTTCACCAATTAGGCCTGTCACATGAAGATGCCAAACCTAGTTCAATGCATAAACTCCTCCACACACCTTTCCATTCTCCAGAACCAAGGAAATATGAAAATTTACACAAGTACCTTCCATCCCACTGAGAATCAGCAATTTTACAATGTGGAGATGGAAGGAAGAGCCATTTTTCAACCAAAACCCTTGTTTTGAGGGTTTCATACCTGCCTCTACTAAAATGGCGATAACTTTTTCTATACTCAATGAAGTTCTATCAAATCAATACCAAATGAAAAATATGTCTTCCCTCTTTCTAACCATATCATTTTTGTAACCGTACAGTTCATACAACGTCTGTACCACGCGTTTTATCAGCAATTTTACATAGATTTTTCCAGAAAATAGTAATTTTTTCATTAGAACTTCAAAGAAAAAGTTTCATCAATCATTCCTCAACCATGAGAGGCTTATTTCAACTTCTAACAACCTTTCCCAATGTCCTCCAACTGAAAATTTTATTATTTACATGTTAGAACTAATCAAACTTCACTTTAGACTCTTAATTGCCTAGTTAAGGCAATGCACACTACTTCCTATAAGCCCGATTGAAATGAGGCTTCAAAAGGTGTAAAAAGACACCAAAACCACTTGAAATCATCGAGGAAACTCCCCTCAAGTACTTGGTTTCATCATGGAATTTTGATTCTTTAATTTTCCAAGGTGCACCAAGCTTACAAAATGAGGATGGAGACCTTATTATTACATAGAAACTTAACACCAAGACCAAAACTCAACAAAAAGCCTAGAAAACCTATTGCAAGGAATTTAAGATGGTCCTTAGAACCTTATTACATAAAATTCAACTTGACATCAAACACAAAAATAAACAAGGCCTCAAAGAGGCATGGAAACCCAAGGTGCCCCTACACCATGCACCCGGGGTGGAAGAGATCTCAAGTACCACCTGAGATCAGTTGCTGCAAAGTAGTACCATGTTGTTTGATTTCCTCTTCAGTCATCCAAGTTGCATCCTTAGGTGGAAGACCCTGCCATTTAACAAGATACTCATTATATACCTTTTTCCTTGTCCTTTTTACCTATTTGGTGTCTAGAATGGCTTCAAGTTTCAAGGATTCAGATGGTGGAAGGTCCTGCACCCAATCTTCATCAGCTTCTAGACCTGTACCTACATCCAAAGATCCCTTAAAGGGGTATAAGTCAGCCACATTAAAGATAGGGGAGATAGCCACTCTAGGAGGGAGTGCTATCTCATATGCATTTTGCCCAAATTTATGAATAATTTTGCAAGGGCCTATTTTTTTATTTGCAGCTTGGTGTATTTTCCTTTAGGAAATCTCTCCTTCAAATAAGAAAAAACCAGATCTCCCACCTTGTATTGAACATTCCTTCTCCTCAAATTTGCCCTCTCTTTGTAGTGTTCTACACTCTTTTTGATATTTTCCTTCACTTGATCATGAATAGACTTCATTGCCATAGCAAACTCTTCACCTTCAGCACTTCTTTTCTCCATTCCTTTCAGATCTCTCAACTAAAAGATTCCCCTTGGATTCATCCCATACACAACCTCAAAGGGAGTTTTTCCAATGCTTCTATTAATGGAGTCATTATAAGCATACTCTACTTGAGGCAACACCAAATCCCATTGCACACCATGTTCTTTTGTCAAGCATCTTAAAAGATTACCAAGTGATCTGTTAACTACCTTTGTTTGGCCATCCATTTGAGGATGGTAGGCTGAGCTATACTACAAATTAGTCCCCAATTTCCTCCACAAGGTCCTCCAAAAGTGGCCTATGAACTTGGAGTCCCTATCAGATACAATGCTCATAGGAATGCCATACATTCTCACAATCTCCCTGAAAAATAGACCTGCAATATTAGAGGAATCACTAGTGCATCTACAAGGAATAAAATGTGCCATCTTGTTGAATCTATCAACTACTACAAACACACTATCAACCCCCCTTTGTTTCTTAGGAAATCCTAAGATAAAATCCATACTTATGCTCTCCCAAGGCCTACTTGGGATTGGTAGAGGTTGATAAAGACCAGCATTTTTCTCTTTGACATATGGTGCAAGTTTCCACAAACCTTCTCACATCCATCTGCATTTTAGGCCAAAAGTAAAATCTCCTAACCTGCTCCAAAGTTTTTTCAAGTCCAAAGTGCCCTCCAAGACTCCCACTATGATTTTCATTTATTATATTCTCCCTCATAGAGTACTTGGGAATGCAGAATTGAGACCCTTTAAACAATAGACCATCTTGCAAAACATAATCAGAATAATCACTGTGAAAAGCATCAGAAAATTGAGAACAAACTTCAAAAGAAGCCTTGGAATCTTCATCCTCCTTATACATACCTTTGAGAGCTTCTATGCTCACACTTGTAGTTGCACTTCTTGAACCATCATGACCCTTCTACTAAGAGCATCTGCAACCTTATTAGCTTGCCCCTTCTTATGTTTTATGGAGAATGTATATGCTTGTAGGTATTCAACCCAATTCATGTGCCTTTGGTTCATTTTTTCCTGTCCATTCAAGAAACTAAGAGCATGGTTGTCAGTGAATACTATAAACTCCCTTGGTAACAAGTAGTGCCTCCATTTCTTTAAAGCTTGGACAATAGCATACAATTCAAGATCATATGAAGAGTACTTTCTTATGGCTTCATTTAGTTTTTCACTAAAAAATGTAACTGGTATGCCCTCTTGACTCAAAACAGCACCTATTGCTTGATTACTTGCATCACACTCAATAGTAAAAACTTTATTAAAATTAGGAAGAGCAAGAATAGGTTGTTGTGATAGCTTTTTCTTCAAGTACTCAAACCTTTCATTTGTTTCATTGGTCCATTGGAACTTACCCTTCTTCTCTCCTTTGATTGTATCAATGATGGGGGCACAAATATGGCTGAAACTCTTGATGAACTTCTTGTAGAAGCTTGCTAGGCCATGAAAACTCCTTACATCACCCACTGACTTAGGTGTTGGTCAATTAAGAATAGCCTCAACCTTTGATGGATCCATTTTCAAACCACCTTGTGAGATAACAAACCCAAGGTAGACCAATTCTTCTTTCATGAACTCACATTTTTGTAAGTTGATCAGCAACTTTTCTTCATGCAGCCTTCTTAAAACCTTTCCAAGATGCTCCAAATGCTCCTCCTTGGTCCTACTAAAAACAAGAATGTCATCCAAATAAACCACAACAAATTTTCCAATAAAAGGTTTCAATACCTCATTCATTAGCCTCATGAATGTACTGGGAGCATTTGATAAACCAAAAGGCATCACCATCCACTCATAAAGACCTTCATTGGTCTTGAAAGTTGTCTTCCATTCATCCCCTTCATGAATCCTAATTTGGTGATACCCACTTTTCAAATCAATCTTTGAAAAGTAGCGAGCTCTTGCTAGACAATCCATAAGATCCTCCATCCTTGGCATAGGAAACCTATATCTTATGGTTATCCTATTCATGGCTCTTGAATCAATACATAATCTCCTTTTACCATCCTCCCTTGGAGCTAGCACAGTTGGAACAACACAAGGGCTTAAACTCTTCCTCACTAGGCCCTTATCCAACAACTCTTGCACTTGCTTTGCTATCTCTTCATTTTGGACTGGTGTCATCTTGTAGGCAGCCTTATTGGGAAATGTAGCACCTGGTATCATGTCAATATGGTGGCTGATATCTCTGATTGGAGGCAGGGAACTAGGAAATTCATCCACTAAAATCTCCTTGTATTTCTCCAACAAAGTTTGGACTTCACTAGGTATGGGTTTTTCTTTGTTTGTGGACAAAATAGACCTGCATTTTAGCTTAACAACCTAGGAAAACCCTAGACCTCCCTCTTCCTTTAAGGTATGCAAAAATTCTTTCTCACCTACCACCATGATGTAGACTCAAGTTGTTTATCTACCCCTTCATCTGGTAAAGGTCTCATAGTGAAAGTGTGTCCATCTTTTGTTATTGTGTAGGTATTCTTCTCCCCATCATGTTGGGCTTTCCTATCATATTGCCAAGGGAATCCTAAAAGAAGATGATAAGAATCCATGGGTGTGACATGACACAAAATTCTGTCCTTATACTCCCCAATCTGAAATTCCACCCAACATTGCTCATTAATAAGCACTTGTTGGCCCTTATTCAACCAGGACACCTTATATGGGGTAGGATGAGGAATTTTTTTTAGTTTTAACTTCTCAACCATTTCAAGAGACACTAAATTATCAGTGGAACTAGAGTCTACAATTACCTTAGATACCTTCCCATGAGATTTACATGAAGTCCTAAACAAGGACTTTCTCTGTGGTGGCTCCTTGGCACTTGGCACCTTGAGAAGTGTTCTTCTCATCATCAAGCTCTCTCCAAATTCAGGATCATAAGGCCTAGAAGGTGAATTTACACTTTGTGCATCCTCCTCTTGCACCAATTGGTTCCTCCTATCTACACCATGAGAGGTTGAAGCTTTCTTTTCAGGACACTTGAAAGATGGGTGCCCAAACTGGTTACATGTGTAGCACCTTCCAGAGAATGAATTGGAGCCTCTTCCATTGAATCTGCCTCTTCCATTAGACCTCCTACCTCTGAATCCTCCTCTTGATTCTTGGCTTTGTTCCTCTTTTCCACTTGACTCCCCTTGTTGCCTTTGTGATTGGTTTCTGCCACTAGAATTGCCTCTTCCCTTGAAATTTTTTCCTCCTCTTCCTCTTCCTTGCTGCTCTTGCTTTCTTTTCAACTTCTCCTCTTCCTTGCATGCTATTTGGAAGCACTCTTCTACTGTTTTAAGAGTCACAAGACTCATCTCATATGAGATTGCAAACCATAGGCTATTCAAGTATCTAGCCACTTTCTTGTTGTCATTCTCTACATGACCACACCTCATACTGAGTTTGTGAAACTCCTCAGTATAGGTCGCTACATCCATATCCTTTTGCTTTAGGCTTTGTAGCTTCCCAAACACTTGCACTTCATGATCTACTAGTAAAAATTTTTCCTTTAATCTGCTCACCATTATGTCCCAAGAGGAAATCATATTTTTTCCCTCTTTCACTCTTTCTCCTTGGTAGTAGTTCCACCAAGTCAAAGCAGCCCTATTCAATTTAGTCTTAGCAAACTTAACTTTCTTATTTTTTTCCATTTCCTTGTACTCAAAATAGTTGTTTAAGGCATCCACCCATTCCAATAATGCCTCTGCATTCATCTCACATCAGATGATTCTGCTCTTATGGGTTGCAAGGCACCAATGAACCTCTTTTCCTGAGGGTCCAACCTTTCTTCTTGTGAAAGGATTTCACCTTCTCCCTCCACTTCATCCTCAGAGGTACTGTCCTCATCAGTAACCCCTCTCTTCTTCTCTAAGGCTTCTATCCTATCTCTTATGTCCTTCATTTCCCTTGCAACTACATACCCACCTTTTGCACCTTTTGGAGGCATTATTCTTTGCACACCTCAACTCACTAATTAAACTCTCACAATCAAATGTGGCTCTGATACCACTTTGATGCAGAGTGAGCAAGGGAAAATTCTTCATATGATCAACTAAATGATCAAACCACAAACTTAGCACAACTTCTCTCAAATACCCTTTAAATGGACTTTGTCAATCCACTAGTCTTTCAAGGAAATGACCCAACTCACCTAGGGTTCTTGTACTCAACACAACCAAGGGCTTGGAATTAATTTTAACAAGTTCCAAATGACCAAACTAGGCCAAAACATTCTAATTAGCACTTAGGAAACTCCATTTGTTCATCACTCATACCACTAGGCCTCTTTAGCCTTGAATGCTTGTAACACTGCCTGGTAGGACAGTCTAAATAAAATCCACCCACAAGCCTATATCAGGCTCAAACTACTGAATTTAGGAAAGTATGATATGCCTCTACAAGACCGCAAAGTCTCACCTTTTGACAGTGGATGGAAGAGTAACCATGGACCAATGTACCGCTATCTCCAAGAGGCCTAATTTGTTCACCACAACGGGATTTTGATTACCTGGGATCTCCCCTTCACCCCAAAGCCTTGATTCAAACTCCTATAGGATAATTACAACCATTTTCAACATTCTTAAGTGCCTCTTTAAGAAAAATACACACAAAACAAGCAAAACTCACTTTTTGCTTCACCAATTAGGCCTGTCACATGAAGATGCCAGGCCTAGTTCAATGCATAAACTCCTCCACACACCATTCCATTCTCCAAAACCAAGGAAATATGAAAATTTACACAAGTACCTTCCATCCCATTGAGAATCAGCATTTTTACAATGTGGAGATGGAAGGAAGAGCCATTTTTCAACCAAAACCCTTGTTTTGAGGGTTTCATACCTGCCTCTACTAAAATGGCAATAACTTTTTCTATACTCAATTAAATTCTATCAAATCAATTCCAAATGAAAGATAGGTCTTCCCTCTTTCTAACCATATCATTTTTGTACCTGTACAATTCATACAACGTCTGTACCACGCGTTTTATCAGCAATTTTACACAGATTTTTCTAGAAAACAGCAATTTTTCATTAGAACTTCAAAGAAAAAGTTTCATCAATCATTCCTCAACCATGAGAGGCTTATTTCAACTTCTAACAACCTTTCCCAATGTCCTCCAACTGAAAATTTTATTATTTACATGTTAGAACTAATCAAACTTCACTTTAGACTCTTAATTGCCTAGTTAAGGCAATGCACACTACTTCCTATAAGCCCGATTGAAATGAGGCTTCAAAAGGTGTAAAAAGACACCACAACCACTTGAAATCATCGAGGAAACTCCCCTTAAGTACCTGGTTGCATCTTGGAATTTTGATTCTTTAATTTTCCAAGGTGCACCAAGCTTACAAAATGAGGATGGAGACCTTATTATTACATAGAAACTTAACACCAAGACCAAAACTCAACAAAAAGCCTAGAAAACCTATTGCAAGGAATTTAAGATGGTTCTTAGGACCTTATTACATCAAACTCAACTTGACATCAAACACAAAAACAAACAAGGCCTCAAAGAGGCATGGAAACCCAAGGTGCCCCTGCACCAAGCTTTTAACCTTTCTTTTCTAAGTGAATAACTTGTTCATTTGAGGATCCACCACCTTTTTCAAGTCTTCTTGTTGAGTCAATCCTTTTCAATTGAGAAGTGGCATGTTAAAGAGCTTGTTTCTAGCCAATAGTTGCTGGAATTTTTGTATAAATAGAGGTGCTTTCTCCCTCAAATTGGATGCATTATGCACTCTTGTTGCTTATTTTCTGAGTTGTTATTATTCTACTGTTTTCATTGTTGAGAGTTTGTGAGGTTTTTTAGAGAAATTTTTGGAGAAAGGAAGAGAGATAGTTGGGAATTGGATGTTTATTTTTGGAAGGCTAAGCTAGGAATCCAGTTTGATCATTTAAAGATTTGCATTTATAGGAAAACTGATTTCTACTCTTATGTTTTATGTTTTGAAAATATTGAATTTCTTTGATTACCTTGTTTGGGAAATATATTTAGTTGTTTATCATGAAATGGTTATTATCTTCTTTAGTTTTATGTGAAGGATTCATGATGAATCTAGTCTAGGGAATTTTATTACTTGAATGTTGTATGTATATACTCCCTATTATGGTATCAATGTTATAATAATATTATGTACTATATAAGGTATTGCTTTACTTTTGAAGTTGAGTTATGGGAATAATTTGAGTTACTTAAGTAAAAGTGCCTTAGTAAATGTAGAGGATAATAGGTTATTCCTGGGGTTAGATTAATCTATGGTGAAAGGGGATAGTCTATGCATAGGATATGAATGGTCAATACAAATTGAGCTAGGAAGGTGGGTGAATATGTGATGTCTGCTCTAAATTTTTGGTGATGAATACTTTCTCAAAAGTAGTGTAAGTTTACAATGTTTACACTATCATTTCACTGTGATCTGGGTTTACATGCTAGGCAAGGAATATCATATGTGTAGGTTGTAGCCAATGTGTTACATATCTAGATATGTAGGACACAACACCAAGCTCAACAAAGCTCATTATTATTATGAGCTTGCCAAACCAATCTCTTCGTCAAAGGGAGGGCCATCTTACCATAAGTAGATGTGTGGGGACCACAATAATTCCATGGTTTCAAAAAAGTGCTTGAGTGATGCTTATCCTCATTAGTAGGTGACCAATATTTGATGGAGGACACGTGGACCATTCATATATCTATTTCCAGTAAGCTTGAAGGAGCCATGTATGTATATTTGTAACTATTACATGGAAAATTATAAAATAAAAATGTTATCATGAAATTAAGTACTCTGAAATCAATACATTGGAAAGTTGTAACACTTTGATATAATTCAATGGGAAAGTTTGGAAATATTTTTATTTCAAATGTGCATGCTATCTTTATATTTGAAAAGAAAAAATTTATTGCTTAAGTATTGGTATCATATTTTATTTACTTGAGGTTATGGGAATGTTACATGTGGTATCAGAGCTACCAAGTTCAGCTCTGGAACCTATGTTCTTACTATTTTTTCCCCTCCAACATTGTATGAGTCTAATGTTTGGAAATTCTTGTGCCAAGATTGTGCATCTTAAGATGAATGCTAGGAAGTCAGTGATCAAAAATGAGTGCTACCTATGGGCCAAGAAGGAAAGAGAAACCCTTGTTTGAACCATTGAGAGAACCAATCATGACAATTCCATTTGTCTAAGCGATGTTGATACATTCAGTTATTCCCTTTCATGAATTAACCAAGAGTAGAGGAGGATGAAAGATGATGCCAACTTCAATTATCTACCATCTGTTTCTCCGAACAAGTCGAACTCTTTACCACTTTCCAAGGATAGCCCTCAAAATGTACTGTAAGTCCAGCATTGATATTTAGGGACCCTTGAGTTATACCTATGGCTGAAATTATTGATATAGCCTCAAGTGGTGAATCAAAGGGATATGTCCCCTAAAACTATGTATTAGAAGATAAATTTGAGGGTTATTACCCTTATGATGATACAATTGAACAAAAATCAAAGGGTTACACCCCACATAGTTATGAATCTAAGAGTGAATCTGATGGATACTCTCCTCTTGACTATTTAAATAGTCATTCAATTTAAATGAAATGATAATGAAATCCTTATGAATAAATGAAAAGTCATTTTTTAATCAAAACTTGTGTATGGGATCCTCAATGAAATTTATTATGTATGAATATTTTCTCTTTTGAAATGTTCTCAATACGAAAAGTAAGCCATGATAGGATCTAATTAAAGATGAACCTCTAGGTATAACTTTTACTTGAGACAATGGTTAGGACAAGAACTAATCCAGGAAGGAGTCAAGAAGTTGGACAAGGTATCGCCAAAGCTAAGTTGGATCATATTTTGGAAATCATGGATGAAATAAGAGCAAGAATAGGAAACCTTGAACAAGAAGTGAGGGGAAAAGAAAGAGAGGAACAAGAAGTACCACACAATGAAGAAGAAGAAGTTCCCAACAAGAAGGAAGAAGGGGAGGGTTCCTGAAATCATAATAAATCTAGTGATCAAGAAAGTGATAGGTCACAATCATATTCCAAGGGAACCAAAAGGAAGCATTTCGAAACTGAGTTATCTAGGGACATGAGAAAAATTACCCCTCCAAAACTTGAAGGAAGCACCAAAAGAGAAGAATCTGAGGCTTGGTTAATTCAAATGGAGAAGTACTTTGAAATCAAGAACTATTCTAAGGTCACTAAAGCTATTTGGGGAGCCTCCAACTGGTGGATGAATAAGATGGAACTTGGTATCAGTTCCTTAAAACTGAACTAGAATGAGTTTATTGAGATTTTTTGAAAGAGCTAGCTACCCCAACTCTTCTTCAATAAAAACCTCATTGATTTCTAGAATCTGAAATAAGGAGATTCTTCAATGAGTGAATACTGGAAGAAGTTCACTTGTCTCTTGAGGTACGTACCAATGTACCAAAAAGGTGAGAGATTTTGTATCAAGAAGTTCATTATGGGCTTGAATGGCCAAATAGGTGGTGAGGTAGATGTACATGGTCCGACCATTATGGACCTAGTATATGAGAAGGCAATCAAGCAAGATCAAAATCTCAAAGCCATCTCGAACTACCGAGAGAGGTATCAAAAGAATTTCGGTGGGCCTCAATTTAGTCAAGCTCCAAAGAAGTATAATGAGGGGTGGGAATTTCAAATGCAAGGGGACAAGGGATCTCATAGTAGTTGGAATGATCCAAGGAAGGATCATCGAGGAAACAACTTCAACAATGGAAATAATGGTAACTATAAGAAAGCTGGAGGGAATGGTGGTAATTTTGAAAGGCCAATGAAAAAGAGGGGACCATTGAAGGGATGCTTTATATTTGGTGGGAATCACTTTTCTAATCAATGTCCCAAAAAACCATCAGGATCACATCCAAATGGTAACTCACTTCCTCCTCAACAAGTTGCATTTTAGCAAAGGATCCATGCAGCAGTGGACAATTGACAAGCAAAATACCAGATCACCCTGGTGGAAAATCCAGGTACTGTGTTTGGTATACCTATTTCCATACTTATTGATACTAAAACCATAGAAAATTATATTTCACCTAGAGTAGCTAATCAAATTACTAGGAAGGTTGCTTTATGGAAAATTCTTGGGTTGTAGAATATGCAAACTAGGCAAGAGCAACAGTAGATCAATGTTTATTTGACACAAGGGTTGAACTTCCAAGTTTCTCAATGGAAGTAAACTTGTACGTAGCTCCCTTAGGTTCTTAAGATGTCATCTTAGGAATGAATTGGTTATGGAAGCATAGAGTTAAAGTGGATTTCCATGCTAAAACCATGGAATGCTTAGATGTTCTAGGTAACCAATTTTATTTGCAAGGAACATCTAGAGAAGTGAAACTGTGACATATCTCAGTTGTGCAAATGCATAGGGCGAAAAATAAAGGTTGCCAACTTTTTACAGTCAAAATGGATAAACTTGAGGAATACAAGGAAGTCATCCTTCAAGATTATGTCATGTATTATGAACCTCAAGATTCTGAAGAAGCTAAAGAAGGAGAAGTGGTGGAATCTAGAGAAACGGATATGGAGAAATATCTTATCTTACAAAAATTTGCAGATGTATTTCCTAAAGAACTACTTGGATTTCCTCCCAAGAGAGTGTTTGATTTCTCCATTGACCTAGTACCAAGTTTAGAGCATGTATCCAAGGTACCTTATAGGATGACCACAATGGAATTAATGGAGCTTAAGCCACAGTTGGAAGAGTTGTTGTCTAAGGGATTGATAAGACCCAGTGTTTCACCCTGGGGAGTGCCAGTAATCTTTGTGAAGAAGAAGGATGGTACACTACATTTATGTATAGATTATTGGATGCTTAACAAAGCTATGATAAAGAATAACTACCCATTTCCATGTATCAATGATCTTTTTGATCAGATGTGAGGAACAAAAATGTTTTCAAAGATTGATATACAATATGTTTATCATCAACTAAGGATCAAAGATGAAGATAGTTTTAAAACTACTTTAAGGACTAGATACTCATTACGAGTTCATGATCCTACCCTTTGGACTTTTGAATGCACATGTAGCATTCATGAACCTAATAAATAGTGTATTTAGGGATTGCTTGGATAGGTTTGTAAATTAGTTTTCTTGGATGATATCTTAATCTATTCCAAGAATGAAGAGGAGCATTGTAAACATTTAGAGATAGTTCTCCAATGGTTAAGAGAGCACAAGCTATATGGAAAACTCTCTAAGTGTACCTTCTTTTAGAAGGAATTATAGTACTTGGGACACGTAATTTTAGCTAAAAGGATTGTAGTTGATCCAGCTAAAATAAAACTGGTGCTTGAGTGGCTAATGCCCAAGAATGTATCAAAGGTTAGAAGTTTAATGGGTTTGGCTAGTTACTATCGGAATTTTGTTGTAAATTTTTCGAGGATATATTTTCCTATTAATTCATTACAAAGGAAAGGGAAGAAGTTTGAGTAGTCTAAAAAATGTCAAGAAGCATTTTACCTACTCAACGAGAAGTTGACTATCACACCATTATTGAAGGTACCTAATCCAGAGGGAAAATTTACTGTAATCATAGATGCATCGGATGAAGATTTAGGAGTAATTTTGATGCAAGAAGGGAAATTCATAGCTTATGATAAAAGAAAGTTGAAGCCCTATGAAAAAAATTATGCATCGCATGATTTAGAGTTAACAATTATTGTCCATGCATTGCAGATGTGGAGACACTATCTGTTGGGAAAGCCTTTTGAACTAAAGACTAATCATCACAGTCTAAAGTATTTACTATTTATTTACCCAATGTAATCTAAATGCACAAAAAAGGAGGTGATTGGAGCTAATATATGATTATGACTTTAACATCAACTACATCAAGGGAAAAGAGAATCAGGTTGTTGATGCCCTAAGTCATAGGAGGCATATCAACTCAATGGTATCAATTCAAATCTTTAAGGGCCAGGTGTTGCACAAATCCAAGGGTGATGAATTTTATGAGAAAGTCAAAAAAGAACTCATAAATAATCCACAAGATTCAAGGTATGAAGGATTTCACTTTGAACCTAATGGATTACTAGGATTTAAGGGGAGAATTTATGTACCTAATTTAGAGGAGTTAAGGAACCTGGTGTGGAAAAAAGTTCACAATGTACCATTTTTAGGACATTTTGGCATGACTAAGATGTTGGCAGATGTGAATCCCTCATATTTCTAAAAGGGAATGTGTTGGGACTGTAAAAATATGATGTTTTTTCATGTTGTTCACTCTCATAAATTTCCAGATTGGTCCTACCTTGAGCGCAATTTTTCTCTCTTCATGACATTTTCCTTGCATTTTTCCCTATTGCCCCTTTGAATCCATTGAGTTATGCATTCTTTTCATGTCGTGGTCCATATCGGCATTGGTCTATCTTGGTCTCCCCGACCCATGTTGCTTGTGTGTTAACATATGTTTGTTGTAGGTGGTCGGCAGAACTTTTCCATTGTCACAGCAATCGGCATCCACATCTGGGTTCATATCGGCATGAAGAAAGTAGGGTCTCCCTGATCCATTGTGTGCTTTATATTGGTAAACGTCTGAGTTGCCTATTGGAAAGACGTTTCTGCTATCATGATGACTAGAATTCATCTATTGTTTCATATTAGCGTGAGTTTAGTCCTAGGTGGAAGCTCTTACCGAACTCATCATGTCTCGCCAACTGGAGGAACATGATACAGCATATCAGCATGAGTTGCGGCATCGATATAATGTCATGGCGAACTCTTGTGGTCTCACTGAACAATATGCGTGGCTTTCATTTTGGCCAAACATAAAGTCTTCAGTGAGAAGTCATAGCGACTTCACATTGTCTCACCAATCAATGGCGGAAGGATGTGCATATCGATATAAGTTGGGGCTATCGCCATGAGGTCTCGGCGAGTGACCTTCGGTCTCGCCGACACTTTGTTTGAGTCTTCACTTTGGCCAAACATTGGGTCTTTGGTGAAAGGTCTTGGTGAAGTGTATGTGTCTCACCGATGGAGCATAAAGGTTCTTTTCAAATGATTTTCGGCGAGAGGTTGGCATTGTCTTGGTGACCTAAGGATGAAAGGAACATATAGGCAAAAGTAAGTATTATCTATTTGAGGTCTCAGCGAGTGACCTTCGGTCTCACCGATGGAAAACAAGAGGATCCTTGTCGGTGTAAGAATTGCCTTGTCTCAGTGACTGGGAAATAACATTATGGGAGACTTTCGATATAATGAAGTGTTATCTGTATGAGGTCTCCCCAATATCTTGAGGTCACAATGACACATAAGATGAATAAAGGGCTTTCGGTATAACTCAATGAACTCTGTGGGACTTCTCCCTGATTGTGTGTTGTCTTGGCGAAGGTGAATGAAGATTATATCTCGATGAGAGTGTGCTCTTGTCTCAGCGACTTGGAAAATGATAAAATACTTTTGGCCTGACATAATGAATTCGATATGTTGTTTCCTTAAAATTACAGAGCTACAGAAAAACACAAAGGGAACATGTGGATACTTCATGACTTTGGTGTAACGAACAGAATGTTATGGTGACATATAGGTGGTAAGTGGGATTTTGATGAAACATTATGCTATCTGTATGACATCTCCCCAACTCAAACAGGTCACGATGAAAGTGGGTAACACCAAGCGGTGCGATTAGCGATTGAATTGCCTTCGGCATGATGATACGATATGTCTCGCCAACTGTTTCACTGATGAATAATAGAAATTCAAATACTATGGCTGACATGTAAATTGCTAAAAGGACTGTTGCAGGATGACTTGGTTTGAGCCTGAATTTTGTGGAGGGCCGACATGGAATTTCAATATGATTTATTTTCTTGATGCTGGTGTATAAATAGGAATTTTGTAATTATAAAATGATCACCAGTTATTACATATTAGATACATAGCAAGTAGATACAGTGAGATAAAATTATCAGATAAGAGACTATTGTTGCATGATTTCATAATGGAGGTATTTATGAAAATCAATTGATGTTGCTAAATTTTTCTGGTGTCAATTATTTGTTGAATCTAATGAAAGTATTGCTAAGTTGTCTCCAAGATTGAAGCTTTCTGGTTGTTTGAATTGATATGACAAGTTTATATATAATTCATCAGTGCACATTTGATGTATATGTGTGATTGATTGATTGGTTCTTTCAAGAAAAGATTAAATCCTTTTAGTTAATAACAGTAATCAGAGAGAATCATCTGGATTGTGCAAGTAGAGCTTTGTAATCACATTTTGCATGTTTATACAAGTTGTAAACATAATATATACTAGATAATTTGAGTTTCTCTAGAGAAGTGTTGCTCATCTTGATCTCATTTGACTCTGCATACCTAATAAGGCACTTGTCTCTGTTAGTTGAACATTTTAGGATTTATATCAGAATATTGCTACTACTTTCGATATTGGTTTCATTTGTTCACCTCTATTTTCCATTGTGAACAAATTGTTGTAAGAGATGTAAACATAAGTATGCTTCATTTAGTTAGGTACACCCGCCTAGGTTTGGCAGCACCTGAAGAGTAGAAGGTTGAGTTCTCTTGACCTTGTCTGTTACCCTAAAATGTATCAAGAGATTCGCAGCCTCTTGAGGTATCTTTACCTATGTTTTTGAGAGCTAACAAATGGCAACTCTGCTAGGGATTATATCAGAAAAATCGGTTGAAGACCACACTATAGAGTCATTGAAGAAAAGTTTGTAATTTGAGAAGATTCAGAAAGAGTGATTCCGTTGGGTAAAAGATCAGAAATAATCATTTTCCTACTTTTGGAAAAGTAGGTGGCAACTCTGAAAGAAACATTGCATTTGTTTAAACATGAATGGAAGAAGATCTCAATATAGGGGAGGTCATACTGGAGCTCCTGCTGGAAGCAGTAAGTGGACACACAAAGATAACAAGGTTGATAAGGGAAAAGGAATAAGTGAGGACATGTGCATGACAGATAAAGATAAAACATCAAGAGAACATTGTAAAACATATGATACATGGAGAGATAATTCAAGTGCAGAACTTTGTACCCCTGAAGATCAAAGAAATCCTTTCTTTTCTCTTGATCCTTATAAACTAGCTGAGTTTGAAGCTGCACTTGAGGCTGAACGAATCAGGATTCGGCATGAATATGATCAGAAGATGGAGAGTAACCAAAATGTGTTTACTGATCATGAGCTTCCTGAGGAAGTAAAAGCACAGTTTGAATTACAGAGGAAGAGGATAGAGGAATTAGAGGCTAAATTGTAGAAAACTCAAGTTACTGATCAGACGGTTGGTTGCCCAAAGTATGTTCCGCCTCATAAGCAGGGAGATAAAGGTGCATGGCCCTCTAATCAATCAAATGCTCCTCACAATCAGACAGGGAATCAATACATACAACCAAACCATCTGCCTCGCATTCCTACTCAACATACAAGTATGCATACACCTCCTAGTCAGCCTTTTATCCCACAGTATAATGCACAGTATAATAATCCCTTGCACCAGCATCAGTGTCCGCCTATTCCTCCCCCTCACCATTATGCAGCAACGATCAGACAGTTTGATTTAGCAGGTTTTCAGTTATAATCTTACCCTATAGATGGCAATTGGAGGGGTATGGTGCCCAAATTTACAAGGAGTAATGCAATTACTGTTGAAGAGCATTTAAAGAATTTCAATGTGTTCATCCAAGACATAGGTGTGCCATATGAAGATTTACATATGAGGCTATTTATGATGTCACTTCTTGAAGATGCTAGGGATTGGTTCAATAGCTTGCCAGCATTCTCAATCAATTCTCTCCAAGTATTCTAGGACAGATTCCTAGAGCATTATGGGAATCTAAATGCACCAAATGCAGCTCTTCATGAATTGATGTGAATTCAAAAAAATTAGAATGATTCAATTTATGATTTCAACCAAAGATTCAACAAGTTGCAGAATAAAGTACCTCCTGGATCAAGGTTGCCAGATTTTGTAGCTTTGAGTGTTTATTTGAATGCATTTGATCCTAAAACAGTGTATGAATTGAGAAATAGATTCCCAAGAGATCTGGCTGAAGCTCAGAAGATAGCATTAACAATTGAAAACAACAGGAAGGTTGTAGGTATAGTTAAGAAAAGAGATAACCCTAGGGCTCCTTAGCAAAGCAATAATTATTAGTACAGATAGGAGAATACATACAAGAATGAAAGGTCGAGGTTGCATGACATGCCATATAATACAGACTGGAAGGATGGAAAACCTATAACAGCTAGGCCAAGAAACAAAGAGACCCCTGATCCATTGAGTAAGAAGGGAACTTACATGGTGAGTAACAATTAGTTTTGTGAAGCTTGTGATAAGCCACATTCCCTAGACTATTGTGTTGTGGCTCAAAGGATGCAAGAGGAGGGAATGTTGATGGAAAATAATGGAGAAGATCGTAAAGTGTATTTGACTTCAAATACTCTGCACCATGTTAAGGAAGGGTACTCATCTTCAGAGGATGAAGGATATGAGTACGATGTTTCAAATTAGAAATACAATGTCCATATGGTTGAATAGTAGGTCTTTTCTGATTCTGAAGAGGATTATATAGAACCACATTCTAATGAAATACCTACTCACTGCAGTATGAGGAGACTCACCAAAGAGGAGATAGAGAGACTAACTGTTGCTGCAGTTGAGGAAGCAAAGAGTAAATATTGGTTGAGAAATAGAATAGTAAATGAGAATGAAGGTGTCCCTAGGGGAATCTTCATGAAGGACCATAAGGTAACACAAGGAATTGTGAAGAAGCCAAAAAACAAACAACATGATAAAAATGAATAGAAGCCTATCCAAAAGGAGGAAGTAAAGGAATTACACAAAGAGATACAAAGGCCTAACCAGCCTAGTAAAGGAGAGAAGGAAGAAAACAAAGGAGAAGTATTGGAGCAGAAGAAAATCATTAAGGTGGAGGGCTCTTCTTTTGACTTCACTCAAGCATTATCACAGGTAAAAATATATGTTCCACTACTTGAGATGATGAAAACTAAAGAATACAGAGACTATGTTGTTCAATTGATAATGAATTCTGAAAAATAAAGTAGCTATCAATAGGTAGGAGAAAGTAAATATCCAAAAAGTCTGCTTGAGTGATGTATTAACAACTCCCCCACATGTTGATCCATTTTTCACTACATTGCGTATAAATAACAAGTTGTTGAGGAATTGCATGATAGACTCTAGTGCAGCTATAAACATCATGCCAGTAGGAGTTATGAAGCAGCTTGGCATGTGGGTTGATACATATGAAGGGAAATGTTATGCAATGGATAACAGACCTATTCCTATGGTAGGTATTATGAGAAATGTTGAATTCAAGCTGGCTACTTATCCATAGGTGGCATATAATATAGATATTACAGTGATTGATACTCCTCCTTAGTTTGGGATGCTTTTATCAAGACAATGGACAGCAGCAGTTGGGGGAAATATCCAGTTTGATTTATCTTATGCAACTATTCTAGAGAATGGTTAGGAAGCCAAGTTGTATAGGGAGCCAAGAATGAGCCAAGTTGTTGACTATGTAACCCAAGATCAAATCAATTGTTTTTGTGATGTGAATCTTGGCAACTTCAAGATAGAATCAGCCCAGACAGAGTTAATCAGTATTGATCCAGTTGAAGTTTCTTATGGTGATCGAGAGAAAGAAGCAATGGACAATGTGAGTTCATTTTATAATGAGTATATAATACCTCCTATTACAGTTGAAAGTCATGAAGACTCATTTGATGAAGAAGAAATGATGTTTTGCCAAGGTATGCCCAGGAATGAATTCCATGTATTTTCATATCTACTGTATGGTAGTGAGGAAATAATTTCAGATAAGCTAGATGATGGAATAAGTAACTTCGCTGGTAATGTTTCTGATTTTTCATTCTCTGATGATCTTGGACCTATTTTTGATGATGACAAAAGAAAAGAATATAACTATTGTGATGAAAAGGTAGAAGCTTCTTCACTCAGCAGTCAGCAAATTTCATATTTGTTGACTCTTGAATATTAGAGATATACACATGAAGGTGATGATTCTTATGATTATCAGTGCATTTCTCAAGTTGATGGTAAAACCTTTCAAATTGATCTAAAGTCTGTGTCCATTCAAGATGAGGTATGTGATTTTGAAATTTCTAACTCTTGTGGAGAAGACGTTTATCTGCATACCAAGGGTGATAGTGATCCAAATTTGATTGGTTCGTATATACTTAATATTGATGATATGAGTCATAATCCAGTGTTGTATCCAATTGGTATTGTTAAAGAGGTGCAAAAGGTTGCAGATCTATTTGTTTCAAACAATATTGATATAACAGAGTTTTCTATTTTTCAAGAGAGGCACTTTGATGGTCAGTTTTCAATACAGTTGGAAGAGTGTTTCATAATTCATAACAATGAGAAAGACAATGAGGAATTTTGCTTCTATGTTGAAGATAACAGGGTTTGTCCCATGATGATGAAGAATTGGAATTGCTGAATGGTGTAGGGATTTTGGGCCAAACCAAGCTTGATGATTCTCTAAGAACTTGCAATAACAGTGACAGGAAATATTGTATGTGTGTCTTCAAGAAGAATCTGATGAACTCAAGACAAAGCTAGGTATTCGATAGGGGAAAGTATGATTTGAGTTTCAGATTGTAACAGCTCAGAACAGGCGAAGTGAAAACACAAAGGATTAAGGGTTGCCAATGCATGGACAACTCTTGCTTGTCCTCTTTAAAATTCTTTTCCATGCACAGTAGTTTAGGGTTGTGGTTCGCCTTCATTTTGCATCCATTTCACTTCCATCTTGCATTCATTTTGCATTCATTCCTTCATGCTTCGTCCATCTCCATTCTGCTCACTGGTTCATCATTCTATGTCTGGTCTGCTCACCCAAAGATTCTAGATCCTTGCAATGATCTTACTATCATTCATCCCCAGACGGAGCCACTGTTGGGACTGTAAAAATATGATGTTTTTTCATGTTGTTCACTCTCATAAATTTCCAGATTGGTCCTACCTTGAGCACAATTTTTCTCTCTTCATGACATTTTTCTTGCATTTTTCCCTATTGCCCCTTTGAATCCATTGAGTTATGCATTCTTTTCATGTCATGGTCCATATCGGAATTGGTCTATCTTGGTCTCCCCGACCCATGTTGCTTGTGTGTTAACATATGTTTGTTGCAGGTGGTCGGCAGAACTTTTCCATTGTCACAGTGATCGGCACCCACATATGGGTTCATATTGGCATGAAGAAAGTAGGGTCTCCCCGATCCATTGTGCGCTTTATATTGGTAAACATCTGAGTTGCCTATCAGCAAGACGTTTTTGCTGTCACGGTGACCAGAATTCATCTATTGTTTCATATCAGCGTGATTTTAGTCCTCGGTGGAAGCTCTTACCGAACTCATCATGTCTCGCCGACCGAAGGAACAGGATACAGCATATCGGCATGAGTTGCGACGTTGATATAATGTCATGGCGAGCTCTTGTGGTCTCACCGAACAATATGCAGGGCTTTCATTTCGGCCAAACATAAAGTCTTCGGTGAGAAGTCATAGTGACTTCACATTGTCTCACCAATCGGTGGCAGAAGGATGTGCATATCGGTATAAGTTGGGGCTATCGCCATGAGGTCTCGACGAGTGACCTTCGGTCTCACCAATACTTTGTTTGAGTCTTCGCTTCGGCCAAACATTGGGTCTTCGGTGAAGGGTCTTGGCGAAGTGTATGTGTCGCACCGACGGAGCATAAAGGTTCTTTTCAAATGATTTTCGGTGAGAGGTTGGCATTGTCTTGGTGACCTAAGGATGAAAGGAACATATCGACAGGAGTAAGTATTATCTATTTGAGGTCTCAGCAAGTGACCTTCGGTCTCACCGATGGAAAACAAGAGGATCCTTGTCGGCATAAGAATTGCCTTGTCTCGGCGATTGGGAAATAACATTATGGGAGACTTTCATTATAATGAAGTGCTATCTGTATGAGATCTCCCTGATATCTTGAGGTCATAGTGACACATAAGATGAATAAAGGGCTTTCGGTATAACTCAACGAACTCTGTGGGACTTCTCCCTGATTGTGTGTTGTCTTGGCGAAGGTGAATGAAGATTATATCTCGGTGAGAGTGTGCTCTTGTCTCAGTGACTTGAAAAATGATAAAATACTTTCGGCCTGACATAATGAATTCGATATGTTGTTTCCCCGATATTACAAAGCTATAGTGAAACACAAAGGGAACATCCAGATACTTCATGACTTCGGTGTAATGAACGGAATGTTATGACGACATACAGGTGGTAAGTGGGCTTTCGATGAAACATTATGCTATCTGTATGACATCTCCCCGACTCAGATAGGTCACAGCGAAAGCGGGTAACACCAAGCGATATGATTAGCGATTGAATTGCCTTCGGCATGATGATACAATATGTCTCACCGACTGTTTCACTGATGAATAACAGAAATTCAAATATTGTGGCTGACATGTAAATTGCTAAAAGGACCATTGCAGGCTGACTTGGTTTGAGCCCGAATTCTGTGGAGGGCCGACATGGAATTTCAATATGATTTATTTTCTTGATGCTAGTGTATAAATAGGCATTTTGCAATTATAAAATGATCACCAGTTATTAGATATTTGATACACAACAAGTAGATACAGTGAGATAAAATTATCAAATCAAAGACTATTGTTGCATGATTTCAGAATGGAGGTATTTATGAAAATCAGTTGATGTTGCTGCATTTTTTTGGTGTCAATTATTTGTTGAATCTAATGAAAGTATTACTAAGTTATCTCCAAGATTGAAGCTTTCTGGTTGTTTGAATTGATATGACAAGTTTATATATAATTCATCAGTGCACATTTGTTGTATCTATGTGATTGATTGATTGGTTCTTTCAAGTAAAGATTAAATCCTTTTAGTTAATCACAGTAATCAAAGAGAATCATCTGGATTGTGCAAGTAGAGCTTCGTAATCACATTTTGCATGTTTATACAAGTTGTAAACATAATATATACCAGATAATTTGAGTTTCTCCAGAGAAGTGTTGCTCATCTTGATCTCATTTGACTCTGCATACCCAATAAGGCACTTGTCTCTACACTTAATCATTTTGAACTCATTCAATTTATTTACATGTGTTAGTTGAAAAATTTAGGATTTATATCAGAATATTGCTACTACTTTCGATATTGGTTTCATTTGTTCACCTCTATTTTCCATTGTGAACAAATTGTTGTAAGAGATATAAACATAAGTCTGCTTCATTCAGTTAGCTACACTTGCCTAGGTCTAGCAGTGCCTGAAGAGTAGAAGGTTGAGTTCTCTTGACCTTGTCTGTTACCCTAAAACGTATCAGGAGATTGGCAGCCTCTTGAGGTATCTTTACCTGCATTTTTGAGAGCTAACAGAATGAAGGGGGATGTTGCAAAAAAAATTGCAAAATGCTTAGAGTTTCAAAGGGTAAAGGAAAAACATTATCACCCTATAGGTCTTTTGTATCCCCATGATGTTCCCAAAAACAAGTGGCAATTCATTAGCATGGACTTTGTGCAAGGATTACCTATGTCAAGAAATAAGCACAATGCCATTTTAGTGGTAGTAGATAAGCTTACTAAGGTGGCACATTTTATTCTAGGGAATTTAACTGATGGAGCTCCTATCATAGCTCGATAATTTATACAAGAGGTGTTTAGGTTGCATGGGATTCCTAAGAATATTATCTCATATACGGATGCTTGTATGACATCTAGGTTTTGGAAAACCTTGTTCTCCTCACTTGGGACTCAATTGAACATAAGTTTAGTGTATCATCTAGAAACAAGTGGAAAACTGAAAGGGTCAACCAAGTTCTTGAAGATATACTAAGGATGTATTGCATGGATTAGCAATACAAGTGAGAATATTATCTAATGTTGGTTGAGTTTGCATATAATAATTCTTATGATTTTTCAATCAAGATGGCTCCATTCAAAGAATTGTATGGCAAAAAATGTTGAACTCCTATAAGCTGGGCTAAGTTGGAGGATAGGATAAGCCTTGGGCTAGAGATGTTATCAGAAATGGAGGTGCAAGTAGGAATTATTAAGTAGAGGCTAGTAGAATCCAATGATAGGCAAAAAAACTATTCATATTTTAAGCAGGTACCCAGAAATTTTGTAGTAGGGGAAAAGGTGTTGTTGAGGGTTAAACCTAATAAGAGTTCCATCAAGTTTGGAAATTCATCCAAACTAGCTCCACGCTACGTAGGTCCTTTCAAGTTTCTCAAGGAAGTAAACCTTATTGCTTATCAAATTGTGTTACCACCAGCTCTTACCAAGTTGTACAATATGTTTCATGTATCATACCTTAAGAAGTATATACCAAGGGATAACCATGTTATTGATTGGAATGCTTTATAGGTATAGGAACCCATAGTGGTAACAATTGAGCCTCTCAAGGTGCTTAGAACATGTAAGCTTCACTTACATAACAAAGAGGTTCTACATTACAAAGTCTAATAGGACCAGTATGTAGAAGATCCTGCCACTTGGGAAGACTATGCTGAGATAAAGCAGAAGTTTCCTCATGTCTTACATGCTTTTGAGAAATCTTGAAAAATAATTTTGTCGTGTCTTTATTTATAGAATATTACTATATATTCTACTTAAAATCATCAGGGGTGATGATTCACAAGGGGGCAGGATATGTTACACCCCATTGTGTTACTACTTATTTACTTTTACCTAGTTGGGTGAAAATGCTTTGAATGGATGTATTCATGCTTTATGTATTTTGGAAATAGGATGAATAAATGTTTGATTCAATTTGATGTTATATAATGATTCTAATTGTGAAATATATGATTCAAATGAATTATTGTTTTCGGCTAACTATTGTTGCAATGTACTAAGCTAGATGTAAGAATAGATTCAAGCCTTAAGAAGAGAGGGGAAGTATCACTTAGGAGAATAACTTGGTCTGGTAACCTTTAATAAGACCTAACTAAGCTTTCATACACTCACTTCTAGTTTGGTCAAGTTGAGTCAATAGTCTGGGAAATAGTGTTGGAAACTTGCAGCCATTTAAAGACAATTTCCACATAACCCAAAAGAGAAATCTATGAAACTAAGTATTCAGAATCCACATTAAAGAGAATAGACAACATACCCATGAAAATATGACACACAATATACCTTGGGAAATCCCTCAAGAGGGAAAAAACCCTAGCCTCCAAAAGCATCCATCTCTCATGTATTATTCAGCAATAAAGATTACAATACATCTTCAGAGTCTCCATGAACACCATTGAAGCAACAAGCCCCCTCCAAGCAATCCATGTGAAAAAGCATGCAACCACACATCTTGTGCCATGTTTCAAACCCTCACAAATGCTAACCAGAGCTAACATGCAAACTTGCATCTCTAAACAACTACCTTTGTGGTTGCTTTTATAGAAGCAAGCTCCAACAAAACTACCAAGTGGTATTACACAAAACCATGTGACTAAAAACATGAGATTAAAAAACCATGTCCCCATATTTAATATTGGGTACTTTATTTATTTATTTTCCCCAATAATAAATAATTACATTTTAGCAATTTAACTTATGTCCCAATGTTACATGCAACATAAAGTGGCCCCAAGAATAATTATATTAAATATATTATGTAAGGTGTACAACACACCTTTTCCTAACAAATAGTAAGTTATCTTAAGTCTTGTTTGTGTATGGTTAGAAGAGGTTATGGTTTTATCTGTGAATGTTCTTGTTTTTGGGTTAAAAGCATTGTCTTTTTGTAATGTGTGAGTTATTCTTTATGTGTGTATATTTAATCGGTGACATAAATACATAAAGTGTATATATATGTATATATGTATGTGTCAACAATAAACTCATACACATGAGTAAATACATGCATGAGTATATGTAGATAGATGTATCTACACATGCTCATGCATGGATTACCTATATGCATGGGAATATTAATTGGACGAAGGTGACATACATACATACATATATATATATACACTTCATGTATATATATCGATTGATGGGTTTGGGAATATATGCATTTTAAATGTGAGACAATGATATAATATATATATATATATATATATTAATGTATGTGTACATGTATTTACATTAGTGGAACGCAAATACAAATATATATATATATACATACATACATATATATATATGCATAAATTGATATTATATGGAATATATAAATAAATGTATATGTTTTCAAATATTGAATAAAGCTTATATAATTATATATATATATATATTGTGGTATATATAAAAATATATATATAATATATTTTTATTATTATGATAGCATTAGTAAAGTTTATAAAGTGCACAGTATATAGCACAATGCATATAAAATACAAGGCACAACAAGTTAAGGATAGTGTATATGTTAGAAGCATTGCGCAAAGATTAAAGTGATGTGTAAAGCATGATAAAACATCACTTAGTTAAAGCATATAAGATTAAAGTAAATCAAATATATGAGTTGCTAAACTTAGTCAATACTATCAATGTTGTAAGAAATATAAACGTGTGAACTATGTTTTGACTTGGTCTTCAAACTACAAACACCAAAAAAGGGGCACATGGAAATATGTGGTGCCAAAATTGAATATAACTTTCATTTAGAAGTTTGTTATGAGTTTTTTTCTCCAACGTATGAGGCAAAGGTGGAAAGAAAGAATAAATCAAGAGTAATGTTGGCTAAAGTAAGTCAATTTGTGGAGCTTTCCACCTTGCTTTTTTGAGTGAATAACTTACTATTCATTTGAGGATCTACTACCTTTTTCTTCTTCTTGCTGAGTCGATCCTTTTTTATTGAGAAGTGGCATGTTTGAGAGCTTATTTCTAGCCAGCAATTGCTCCCATTTGTGTATAAATAGAGGTGCTTTCTCCCTCAAATGGGATGCATCATGCACTCTTGTTGTTTATTTTTTGAGTTGTTATTATTCTAATTTACTGAGATTTGAGAGTTTGTGAGAGGTTTTTGAGAGAAAGTTTTGGAGAAAGGAAGAGAGATAGTTGGGAATTGCATGTTGATTTTGGGAAGGCTAAGCTAGGAATCCAGTTTGATCATTTGGAGCTTTGCATTTACAAGCAAGCTGATTTCTACTCTTTTATGTTTTGTATGTTTTGAAAAGATTGAGTGTCTTTGATTGCCTTGCTTGGGAAATATGTTTAGTTGTTTATCATGAAATGGTTACTGTCTTCTTTAGTTTTATGTGAAGGATTCATGATGAATCTAGACTAGGGAATTCTATTACTTGAATGTTGTATGTATATACTCCCTATTATGGTATGGGTGTTATAATAATATAATGTACTATATAAGGTATTGCTTTACTTGTGAAGTTGAGTTATGGGATTACTTTGAGTTACTTAAGTAGAAGTATCTTAGTAAACATAGAGGATAACAATTTATTCTTGGGGTTAGATTAATCCATAGTGAAAGGGGATAGTCTATGCATAGGATATGAATGGTCAATACAAATCGAGCTAGGAAGGTGGGTGAATATGTGATGTCCATGCTAAATTCTGGGTGATGAATACTTTGGCCAAAGTAGTGTAAGTTGTCATTGTTTACACTGTCAATTCATTGTGATCCGAGTTTACTTACTAGGAAGGGAATGTCATATGTGTAGGTTGTAGCCACTGTGTTACAGATCTAGATATGTAGGACACAAAACCAAGATTAGGGAAAGTCATTATTATTATGAGGCTACCAAACCAATCTCTTCGTCGAAGGGAGGTCCATCTTACCAATTAGGTAGATGTGTGGGGGATCACAATAAGTCCATGGTTGGTGGAAAAGTGCTTGAGTGATGCTTTTCCTCATCAATAGGTGACCAAGATTTGATGGAGAACACCTAGACCATTCATATATCTATTGCCAATAAGCTCAAAGGAGCCATGTATGTATATTTGTATTCATTACGATGGAAAATTGTAAAAGAGAAATGTTATCATGAAATTATGTACTGTGAAATCAATACATTGGAAAGTTGTAATACTTTGATATAATGCAATGGGAAAGTTTGGAAAGATTTTTATTTCAAATGTTCATGCTATCTTTATATTTGAAAAGAAAAATTGTATTACTTAAGTATTGGCATCATATTTTATTTACTTGAGGTTAAAAAATAGTAAATCTTTTGAGTAAAACAATGGGCATGTTACATCTAGATCAATTTTGTATCTTCTTCATCATCTCCAAAATTTACTTTTTTTGTATCACCATCTATAGTCTCCATCACCATGAATAGAGCATCTTCTCTTTCAATTTCACTTCTAGAGGTATAGTTATCACATTCATCAGATGAATAGCTAGCTTCCTTAAAGTAGATGATTTTTTTCTTATACTTATGATAATTCTTCTTCTTATTCTTGGAATTCTTATAGTTCTTTTGATTGGGCTTATACTCTTTTTATTCATCACTAACTCCTTTGAAATGCCACTTAGTAGAAATTCGACCTATTTTACCACAATTGAAATATTTGAAGGGTAACATACCTTTATACGTACTAGAACCTTTCTTTAACTTCCTCACATTTTTTTCTTCTTTAACCCATCTAATTCATCATTGGAGTTAGAATATTCATTTATCTTTGATGCCTTGAAAGTTGCTTCTTTCTTTGATTTTTTTATCGATCGCATTCCTCATATCATATGTAGTGAGTATCCCATGTAGTTAATCCATTGTTAGAGTGTTCAAATATTTAGCTTCTTTAACAACATTTTTTTTTTAATCGAATCTTATGGGAAGATATCTAAGTACCTTTTTTACAATCACTGGCTCTTTCACTTCTTCACCAAGTCCTCCGATGGTATTGATAACTTAATCCACTTGGAGTACATATGTAGCAATGTTCTCTTCTTCCTTCATCTTCAAAAACTCAAATTATCCTCAGTAGGTTTGAATCTTTGCTTGCTTTACTTTTTCATCACCTTCATAAATATTATGAAGCTTGTCCCAAATCTCCTTTGTAGTCTTGCAGTGCATTATCTTGATAAACTCTTATTTATGTAACCCACATAAAATAGTATTCTTTGATTTAGCATTATTATCACAATCTTTCTTTCCTACTTGATCTCTTGGACGATTTTCAGGAATTTCATAACCATCAACAACATATTACCAAACATCAAACCCTAATGCCATCAAGTAGACTTTCATTCTTACACTCCAGAATGCATAATTGGTCCCACCAAATAGTGTTGCCTTGTTTGAAGAAAGAACTTCTTGTCTTGGTGTGTGTGTCATCCCAGATCTACCTCAAGTTGTTAAGCTTCACCAAGTAACTTAGCTCTGATACCAATTGCTAGACACATAAATACTAAGAGGGGGGTGAATCAGTATTTACTACTTGTTACTTTAAACCGCCATATTTAAAATATTATGAAAACATAACAAATAGAAATGCAAGTAATGAAAACATTCACACAAAAGAACACCATATTTACGTAGAAACCCAAAAGGGAAAAACCATGGTGAGAAAAGCTTCTTAGAACTACTTCCCAAATCTAGCCTCGCAAAAATAATATATATCTTAAAATAAATTTTCAAGCACAAACCCACAGGAACTACAACCCTAAAGGGAGACACCAATCCCCTTGAATTTTGATTTGTAGGAACCAACCTACAAGAGACACCTATCCCCTATGAATGAGCTACAACACATTCACTGAGAACCAACTCAGATTAAGAGGCTTCAAATTTCATATTATAGAAATAAATATAGATATGGTTTCACACAATCTACTCAGCACCAAGAAGCAAACACATCCTATATGATGATATCTTAATTGCAATCAACACATTTGACTTCTCTCTTCATCTCGCACATCAATCAATCATACATTTCCCACATCCCACACACCCACTCTAATTTTCATGAAATGATTCATAATATATCCATTTCATTATATTAACAATATCTCATGTTAGCCTAGAACCCTTTAACACCATCTACAATTAGCCATGTCATCCAAGGATAAACCTTAATTCAAAATAATATGAAATATCTAGTCAGCTCGGCCCCAAATCAAATATATTATTGCTAGTGTAAGATGATGTCATGTGCTTACTTCTATTTTCTTAACTGGCCCTATTTTACCTTCACATGATTCCTCCAATTGGTGCATGCTTCCCTTCACTGGCACAAACACACAAACATTGTATACAGTAAACCAACAAACATAAACTACACTCTATCACTTCTATCTTGCAGCTCTATAACTCAAATCCATTGAAACTATATATTAAGATACTTAATGTGTAGACTTACTTAACTTCTAAACTGCAAGCCATAACAATTACCAATGATAGAATGAAGTACCAAAAATAATGATACTTTGATACAATGCAAAATATTCTTTTGAACAACAAACCTTGAAATACTACTGCAAACAATTCTAGACTTTTGCAAAGGTAGTAAACAAACAGGAACCACCAATACTATATGTACCTTGACTTCCCATGTCCTTTTTCAATAATGATAACATTAACATTCTACAGAATCTGCAACTAACATATTGCTTTCACATAAATTTGACATCATTGATAGTCGACAATACTTTGAACATCAATGATAGTCAACAACACTTTGACATTAGTGACAACACTATGTTCAACAATCTCCCTATTTATCATTGATGGAAAATAAATAAATGATCAACTTATTTATGTTATTAATGTTTCAACTCACAGTATATCTCTCTCTCCCTTGCAAATCATAGCAACAATATTATTACAAGTCATTTCATCTTTCTCTGGACCCTTTATTTGTCATTTCATTTTTATCTCCCCCTTTGACATCTTGATGGAAAAGAGACTCTTAAGATATTTAGTTTTAGGCTTTCTCTTGCCCTACATTATATAGTCCATCCACCATACCTTACCCCACCTTATTGTAAACCATTTGTCCTAATTGTGGAAGGGAGTTTGATTAAGGGTACTCCCCTTACAATTTGAAACTCACAACAACAATAGAGAATTGCACAAACAAAATGCAAGAAGGAACCAAAGAATTTTTATTATCACTGAAATAAAAATGAAATTACAACATTATAATTTCCATCACATAGGATTTCTAATTACATAAATCAGCAAATTTGCAAATCGGAGCCACCATCTATGTTGCCCTACCCCCTCCTCTGTAACCCCCATTCACATCCCTTATTTGGAAGGTGTAACCGCCCTAGAATTTTTTGGAAAGTGTAACTCCTTAAGAAGATATTTTGAAATTTTATTAATTTTGGTAGTACAACTTTGGGGTGTCATAACTTTTGATCCGACTATTGGATTTTCAATTATAATATATTTTTGGAAAAATATCAAGAAGGTGCATCCCCCAACGATAGTACCTAAAGGTAGACTACTTTCGTTTTCTGGCAATTTTTAGGCCCATCTAGAGCCTAAGTGTTTCAAAATTGACTTTGAATATTTTAACAATATTTTCAAAAAATGATATTTTAATCCCTCAAATGACAAATGATATTGAAGTGATTTCTTTGCCATTGGATTCAATTTACCATTTCGAAGTTCTATGTAAGATTTTGTGCCCATACATGCATAAATATAGACTTACTAAAAATAGTAAGTTTCCAAATTTAGCCCTTATTGAAAAGAAACAACATTTTTTTTGGTCAAATCCTCACTTGTAGACACCTTTGTAATATCATTATGTAAGTCTAAAAATAGTGGCAATGGGCATCTCAATTTTGTAATGTCACCAACATGCTAACTTTAATTATTTATTATTCATCATTTTATTGATTATTTTGAATAGTTCCAAGGCTCAATTACATATATTCAACGTTGGCACAGCAACAACATGTCAACTATAACCAATTGTTGTCCTTGTCCAAGTCATATTGCTTCTTGTTTAATTTCTTCTCTCAAATATTCTTTCTTGTATAACCTTTGGTTTACTTGATTAAATTATTGGGTATTCCCAATATCTTGAGACTAAAGTTCACTTTTTTTTATAATATCCTCTTGACCAACATCCAACCAATTAATAATTAGTTATAGAATAGGCTAAAAATTGCATTGAAGCACCATAGATGAGCAATTTTCTATGGATATGAAAACTAATAAGGTTTTGGATTTTTTTATATCCCCAATAGAGTCACCAAAAATATATTAATAAACAAATTTGTTGTTTCTATATTTCACTAAAAAAATCAAACTCACTCATTAGGCATTGATAAGCACTCCAAAAGTTAGAGATTTTGATATTGGATTACCAATCTTCCTTTGTGTTTGAGAAGGTAAGCTCCCTTGTATGATTTTAATTTAGATAATTTTTTAGGGTATACTTTTAACTAGAAAGAAAGAAAGGCACAAAAAAGGAAAAATGCAAACAAAGAGAAACCCTACATGAGAGATTTAAGAAAAATGCCTAGACTTCTCAAGAACAGAAATAGAATAAAAGTGAGTAGAAACAAACAATAACACAAATTTCAATCATTTATACCCACAAAAAATAACTAATAAGATGGGTACCCCTTTTTGACATGTAGGAAAAATGAGGAAATATTACACATTAGACACAAGAAGAATATATAAGAAAAGATATGCTAGCTCAAAGTATATAATATTCCTTCAATTCTTATAACTCAAATGCAACCATGCATAGTACAAAATCACCAAAGAATGATTACAAATTAACATAAGAAAAACTTGTAATCCATGAAAGAAATCTAGGCGCAATGTTCTAAAATATTCCTTCAAATCTTTAATGAAATGGGAATTCAACGTATCCCAACAATCACTGCACAATGGTTGTGTTGAAAAGGTAGCCAATTGCCACCAAAAGTTCACAAATATAAAACTCTTGTTTCAAATCTCTCCCAAAATGAGAAGTTGGAAAAAGAAGCCCATTCTATTGCCTTGTATATATATGTTTCCATGTATAATTATTTCTTGAAATGACCATTGGTTTTTCCTTTTAGTTATATTTTCTACCTCAATAAAACAAATGAGTTTCTAACATTAATAAAATTGAATTTACAATTAAAAATCCGTCTTTGAGATGAAACTTTGTGGTCATATGCCTCTCAATGCATTTCCAATCTATTTATTTCATTGCATGTGATAATAGAATTTCACTTATCCACAGAGAGTTGGTAACTTTTTGAATGGCCTCTTCTAGTGTTGAAGTTGATCTCATAGAAACATCCTCAAAGTTCATTAGCATTGCCAATGATTCTAAATTGAAATGAATATTAACATATTGGAACTTGAATGTTTATATGAAGTCCAGAACTATCATACTCAATTTCTTTTCAATTTGAAAGAATTAAACTAGTATTCACAATACTTAGGTATGATGCAAGCCAATAAAATTTAGATGGAACCCAAGTAAGATTTGACTCATTTTCTCCACAATGTTAGTATAATCCTTTTACAGTTCAAAACTATGACCAACATTATCAATGCCTTTCAGCTTTGAAAGATCCTAGTAATGTCTAAGTGAATAATATACTACTTGTTCATTATGTGCTCTTGTTGTGAAATTTTAAGGGAACTGGTCTTATCCTTATTAGAAAGTCTTTGATTATCAAATCCTAATCTATTCTTCATATTAGATCATATTAATTTCTCCTCAAAGATAGAATGTGGGTCAGATTTAACTTCAAAACAATTTGAAGCAAGAATGCACTAAAGCTAAGATTGTAAGGTTGTAACTCCAATATTTTTCTAGATATGATGCATTCTTCAATCAAAACACAATAAATAAATTATATTGATGTTGTTGCTCCATACCACTTGTCATTGTGATTTGTTTAAACTATACAATATTGTTTTGAATGATAATTTAACACAATCTGACATATAAACCACCATATGAGTGGTGTCACCAAATATATTTATGGATGTAGACGCCCCTTACATTTCTTCTAATTTTAATCTCCTTAATGATACCATATCTTTCGACTAATGCTGGATTCTTACAAAGGATAGGATTATGGAAGTATATGGAGTAACTATGAAAAATACTAAAGGCATGGCCTTCCAAGTTTGAGTGATACCTTTCACCAATTGCACTAGTTTCACTTGAGGAATACCAACTGTTCATGTTATGAAAGTTCCAGAATAATGCTTCTCTTTCAAAGAGGTGTAGACTATAGATTTCCAAATTTATCCACTAATTCATTGATTGCCTTTGTCATCTTATCACTAAAATAAATACGGTGTCTTGGGAGGATTGGATAAATCCTCTTGGACTCTAACATTAAAAAAATCCAAGAGATTTTTATAACTTTTTAATTCAGACCTTTTAGTTCCGCTGCAATAACATGGGTTACAAATTTTGAAAGATTCATGACTATCTTTCCACCAAATTCCTAAATATGTGGAAATAACTTTTCTTTATTGATATATGTTGTTAACTTGCATATGTATAATACCATGTCATGAAGATGGCCATGTTCATCTTCCCCACAAGCAATAATAGAGTTGTGAAAATGTGAAAAATTTAAAGAACTTCTCCATTGTTGCTCCCAATTGAATCTCTAGTTGACTGCCTTCCATCTGTCATTACCCTCACTACATACAGTGAAATTTTGAGCATAAAAGATTCCCACCACATTGTAACCAGACCATGTGACTCTTTGTGAAGTACTTTCCCCGGGTCTGTTGTTGGCATATTCATTATAATATAACATGCTCAAGGCAAATTCTCCAGACCATGTTAACCATCTGGCAGGCTAAATTACAGTATCTAACTAAGACTGAATGTAAATAGTAGGAGAGTATTATTTCTATGACCTACTCAACTATGTGGGCAAAGAGTCGATAACAGGAATCAGATCAGGGGCGGTTGTAACTTCAGACTTGAGAATAGATGTTCCCATGTTTTTTATTTGGATCTATTCTACCTTGCCCTATAAAAAGATTTTTCTACTGGTCCATCAGTATGTGTGCCAGCCCTTATACTTGTTTACCAGTGCATTTCAATACATTGAGCATCACATAAAGGGTAAGTTCCTGAACTTGTAAGATGCTAGACAAAATAATGTTCCTTTTGTAGATTTCATCCTTTCAAGTGCCTTTTTGAGCTTCCAGGAGGTTATAAAACTCAATAACTTGTCAAATACAATGAGTGTTGGGGTTTTGGGAGGTTAGAGAACCTTAAAACTTGTTTATAACATAATTTCAGGATTTCGGGATTATTATCAAAAAAAAAAAACTTTCTTTTTAAAGTAGATTTCAGGATTTCAGTGAATTTTTTAATTTGAGAAATTTTTTAACTTGCCATTTAAACATTAATTTTGGGATTTCGTGTGGTTAGCTGACTTACTAAATTTATGAAAAGTAAATGCATCTAAGAAATTTTCAACTTTGAAAATTGTCAATAAGGTGCCAAACAAGTGCCAAAAATAAGTTCAATATATTTCAACTAGAAACATTTTTGCTCAAAAAATGACCACTCTACATAAAATGATCCCACTACAAACCCATTTTTCTCCAACTTCCTTGAAATTCCCAACTTAATTGTTTTTATAGTTTGTGAGAAAAATAATGAAAATGCACTATCTCTCCAATGAAAAGAAACTTGGCCCCAAAAATTTACCACATTATGTGCAATAGAGATATGATCATCTATGTAAAGTGATTTTATCACATATCCAATAGTTTTTAGATGTAATTATTTATGTGAATCCAATTGACTTGTGCAACTATTTCTGGATTACTAGATGCAACAATGAATGATTTTTCTTCAAGGATTTAAAATTAATGTGTAAATTCACCTAAGAATAATTCAAAAACATTAAGAAAACTTGATTAGGTACAACATTATTTAATATGAGCAGCTACAACTATCTAATGAAGAAAACTTGTGATGTTGAATTTTGTGAAAAACAATGACCTAAGTTCAACAAGTAATTTGATACTTAAAATTAATTGAAGTATTTGCAACTAAGGATAATTGACTCAAACAAGTTAATGGCACAAAGAAAATTAATGTACAATGATTCTTTCCAAATTTTAAATTGGTAAAAAGTATAAACTTTGGTCAAATCAAAAATAGGGCAAACATATTGTCAACCTATCGATTTGTTGGTGGTGTCCCTACCAACATACCATCTCTACCGATCTCAACAACTTGCTCATAACTTTGTCAAAATTTCTCTGTGTCAATTTTACTAAGTTATCAAGTTGTGGACTTGGTCATCCATCCTTCCCATCCTCACTTCCCCAATTGCTTTTCTTTTTAAATTTTTCTAAGTTGTTCAATGCTATAGTTTTGAGAATCCCATAACCAACATACCATCTCCATTTTTCCCCTTAAACTCCAAAGTCTAACCATTTGCCTTAAATCATTTATAGTGTCAAAGTTTTAGACTTCTCATTACAAGCATTCCTTCCCAATGAACTTCGTAACTCTAATGCTAACATCATGGCATGTTATCATGATGTCATCCTTTATCAAGGTTGTATGTCTAAAATTACCTACTAACATCATATTTATAATATGTTGATATCATCAATTTGTCAAAATTATATTTTGACCCCTACCTGCTAACACCATATTTTCATCCTTAAAAAATTATCTTTTGATATATAATTTTAAGCTTTTTCTTCCAAGGTTACCATTTGCATGGCATCCCTAAAACCCAAAATTCATTGTTTAAAAACCTATCTTTCATTTCTATCAAAATTTTAGATTTATTCATCCCTCCATGCACCTTGTTCCTCCCTATCAACACCATCAAAGTTCCTCTTCCTAGATTACCCCTTCCATTTTCACCCTACCTCTAATCTTTATTTCCAAAATTTTCCCACTTTCTAGATCAAGAAGTTAAACCATCCTTGACAAAGGTACCTTATTTGCTTCCTCCTCAAATCCTATTTCTCATTGCTTCAAAAAAATCTTCAAAGTCTTTTAGAGTCGTATCTATAGCCATCTCTTAACCTTTTACTTGATCTTTGTCATCCCAAAAATTTTGATGCTTTACCTTCTAAAATTTTAACAAGCCTATTTATCATACTTCCAAGCTTGTTCATGCTTTCATCCATTCCCTAAATCTTCGAGCTAATTTCAAATGTAATTTTTTTTATTAATTCTTCCTTTTGAAGTTATTGGACTTCCCTTCATCCCAATAAATGTTTTAAGGCATGCCTAATGCCTGAGTCTTTTTACTTCTTTCATACCTTTTTGGAGTCATAATGTTTCGCTTCCTTCCACCTTGATATTTTTCATAGGTCATCTCTTAACTCTAATTCTCAACAAAGCGAATATTTTTTAAATCCCTATGGTTGTTAGTTCAAACTTTCTTCATTTGGCATGAATTCCCAATTACCCTTAGCCCCTGAAATTCCAAATTGTGGTATGAGGTATGGATTTGTTCTTATCATTAAAATTCAAAACCTCATGCCTATTTTTCATCAACTTCTTTCCAACTCACCAAAATGCATTGAAAATTGACATGGTCATTAAAAAAAGACTTGACATGCCAAAAATGTATTGATAGATAAAAAAAATTAATTCTTCATTGCCCCAAGAAGATTAAGAGAAATTTTGGAATGTGATTTAACCAATGTTAATGATGGTTTGGTGGAAGCAGTTAAGGTTTTCATTTATAGGTCAAAAAATCCTTGCACCTACCAAGAGACTATCTAAAATTTATGAGCACATAGTTATACTGAGAGGGGGTGAATCAGTATAACAACAATATTTTTTATTTTTCAAAACTTAATCAACCACAACAGTAACACATATGCAATTAAGAACAACAAGATGAACACACAATTTATGTGGAAACCCTTATAGGAGAAAACCATAGAAAAATATTGCTTTTCTTGTAAACTTTCTTTTGTATGTACCAAAGTACTTCTCTTACGAATATCCTTTTGTAGGAACAAACCCATGAGAGACGCCAATCCCCACTTATAAATTTTGTAGGTACTAACTCACTGGAGACACCAATCCCCACAAGTAAGCACTGACTCAACAAGAGACACCAATCTCCTCTTTGCTAGTCACCAACCTCCAAATTCTTCAATGGATGATATGTCTTCACAAGATCTAAATGTTGATACACTTTCCCTCGCAACTCTAATAAAAAATCTGATGCAATGTCCTTCCTTCACAAATTTGAGTTCTTCTTTCACAATTCTAACTCAAATGATGTAATCTTTTGTTCACAAATCTAGTTTAAATATTGTAGTGTATTCACTCACAAATCTTATCACAATGATGCACTGCTTCCACAAACATTTATGCCTTAAATTCTTCTCTAATTTTCCTTTAAAGGCATGCTCATGTATTCATCATAATTTTCCTTAAAATATCTTCTCGCAAATCTGCAATATATCTACTCATAAATCTGCAACATAATCTTCAACAATTTTCTCATAAATTTGTCATATAATCTTCAATCATAAATCTTCCATATAATTTTCAACTATTTACTCATAAATTTTCCATATGTCTATTCATAAATCTGCAATGTATCTTCAACAATTTTCTCATTAATTTTCCATATGTCTACTCATAAGTCTGCAATATAATCTTTAACAACTTGCTCATAAATTTATTCAATTACTTCTTACAAATATGCTCAAGAATAAACTCTTATTTTTGCTCTTCATATAAATATTATTCCATGAAAATTGATTGCTTTTAACTCCCTTTCAATCCTCTATCTATACTTGCCAAATCACCTTTTCATTCAAAAGAGGTGACTCCTCCAAGGGGGTCAGCTATATCAGCAACCAATACATTTTATTTATTTGTTTTACTTTCCCAAGACGGGCACTCAAATGCAAGGGATCGGCCCCTTATTTAAACTATTTATTTGTAAATTAAATCCCATAACATAGGTCAATCTATAGAAAATAATAATTTATTTATTTGCAATTTGATTTTAACGTTGAGGAAGCGCTAGAGATGGGTCGCCCATGTAGGAAAATAATAAATAATTATTTTTGCAATTTAATATATAAATATCCTCCTCAACTTTGGGTGCCAAGATAAATTGATCATTTAACTGATTCTATTTTCTCCTTCCTTCCACAATGATTTTTCGAAATTAGTGTCATAAATTTGGCACAAGACTTCTATAATAATTTAGCCACCTTCTCATTTTGGACTTGCTCTTTGACATCAATGACAACATCTTCAACAATCTCTAGTCTATACACTTTTGACATCAATGACAAACTATCCATGCCTCTTTAACATCAATGACAATATTTCCAACAAAAACTACCTATTTTCACCCACATCTCAAAAATTCAACAATAAAGAGTTTCATGGCCATATACCAAATTTATTGGATGAGATCAAATATCATAGTTTGTAGATTCTCACACCATATCAAGTGGTTTTTGCTAAAAAAATTAGAGATTCTTTAGTCATTTCATGCATGGATTCTATTGGTCCATCAGTATTTGTGACAGCGCTTGATACTTGTTTACCAGTGCATTTCAATACATTGACAATCACAAAAAGGGTAAGTTCCTAAACTTGTAAGATGGTTGAAAAAATAATGTCTTTTGTAGATTTCATCCTTTCAAGTGACTTTTTGAGCTTTCAAGAGGTTATAAAACTCAATAACTTGCCAAATACAATGAGTGTTGGTATTTTGGGAGGTTAGAGAACCTTAAAACTTGCTTATAACATAATTTCAAGATTTCAGGATTATTACAAAAAATAACTTTCTTTTAAAGTACATTTCAGGATTTCAGGGACCTTTCTAACTTGTGAAATTTTTAAATCACCATCTAAATATTAATTTTGGGGTTTCATGTGGTTAGATAACTTACTAAATTTATCAAAAGTAAATACATCTAAGAAATTTTCAACTTTGAAAATTGTCAATAAGGTGCCAAGCAAGTGTCAAAAGTGAGTTTAATATATTTCAACTAGAAGCATAGTTTTGCTCAAAAAATGACCTCTACATAAAATGATCCCACAAAACCCTCTACAAACCCATTTTTCTCCAACTTCCTTGAAATTCCCAAATTAATTGTTTCTATAGTTTTGTGAAAAAATAATGAAAATTCAATATCTCTCAAATGAAAAGGAATTTGGCCCCAAAAAATTTCCACATTGTGTGCAATGGAGACATGATCATCTAGGTAAAATGATTTTATCCCATATCAAATATATTTCGGGATTTAATTATTTTTATGAATCTCAATTGAGTTGTGCAACTACTTCCCGAGTACTAGATGAAACAATGAATGTCCTTCAAGGCTCATTTAAAATTAATGTGTAAATTCACCTAAGAATAATTCAAAAACATTAAGAAAACTTGATTAGGTACAACATTCTTTAAGATGAATAGCTACAATTATCGGATGTAGAAAACCTGTGATGCTAAATTTCATGAAAATCAATTACCTAAGTTCAACAAGCAATTTGATACGTAAAATTAATTGAAGTATTTGCAACTAAGGATAATTGAATCAAACAAGTTAATGGCACAAATAAACTTAATGTATAATGATTCTTTCCAACTTTTAAATTAGTAAAAAGTTTAAAATTTGGTCAAATCAAAAACAAGGCAAACATATTGTCAACCTATCAATTTTTTAGGGTTGTCCCTACCAACATATCATCTCCACCAATCTTGACAACCTACTTCTACCCTTGTCAAAATTTATGTGTCAATTTTACTAAGTTATCAAGTTGTGAGACTTGGTCATCCATCCTCACTTCCCCAAATGTTTTGCTTTTTAAATGTTTTTGTCATTCAATGTTGGAGTTTTGGGAGTCCTTTAACCAACATGCCATCTCCATTGTTCCCCTAAAACTCCAAAGTCTAACCATTTGCCTTAAATCATTTGTAGTGTCAAAATTTTAGACTTCTCATTCCAAGCATGCCTTCCCATTGAACTTTATAACTCTAATGCTAACATCGTGTTCATGTTATCATGATGTCATCCTTTACAAGGTTGTATGTCTAAGCTTACCTACTAACATCATATTTATACTATGTTGACATCATCAATTTTTCAAAGTTATATTTTGACCCCAACTTGCTAACACCATGTTTTCATCCTAAAAAAATTGTCTTTCATACATTATAATTTTAATCTTTTTCTTCCAAGGTTACCATTTACATGCATCCTTGTTACCCAAAATTCATTTTTTAAAAACCTCTTTCATTTCAATCAAAATTTTGGACTTATTCACCCTTCCATGTATTGTACTCTTCCCTATCATCACCATCAAAGTGGGTTGATGCAAGAAGTTGGGTCCACAAAAAGCTCAAAAAGTGGAAGTGTTTTTGCTGTTTTTCAGAATTTTTCACAGTTGGACTGAAAATTTGAGGCACTTACACAATGAATCTTAAAAAAAGTCAATAATATGAAATTTAGAATTCTAAATCTAGTTTCCAAATATGTAATTTATTCAAATACCCAGATGATAGAAATTGAATTTTGATAGGGATGTATAAAAATTACTTTTTAAAAGTCATTTTTTTTACCATACCATGCATGTGTACGAACACCACTTTTTGACCCAAATAAAAGTATTTTGCTAATTCCTTTTGGGGAAAGATAACTAACAACATGAATATTGATGAGGATATTTTTTGTAATTTTTTTCTGAATAATTTTTTTATTGAATTTTTATTGGCCTTAATTGTTGTTTTTAAAAATCAACATGTACGGATAGCATAATTGGACCTAAACTAAATATTTTTTGAATATTTTTTTTCATTGTGTAGAGAATTGTCTAAATATTGATTCCATATAATTTTTTTAGAAGAAAATTAACAAAAAAAATGTTATTAAAAAACAAAAAAAGTATGATATTTCAAGTTTATGGACTAGTTTGCTTAGAAATTAATTAAAAAATAACAAATATAATCCAATCTTTAAAAATATTTATATATTTGGAAACTAGACATCATTTTCTCTAATGTGTTTTAATTTCATAGATTGATTCAGAAAAAAAGTCCATCAACCATATTGCCAAAGTTGGACATTTCTCTTGAACCTGCCTTAGTTTTTTTGTTGCAGGTCAAAGGCTAAGGGTCAAGTTGCCAAGTCTTTCCCAAGCCTAAAACCGAGGCAGCATGTGGGTTGGGGATTCAAAATTTTAAAAATGTGTACATGTTACAAAACACGTATGCCTTCTTTATTTGTTTGATTATTTAAAAAATTAAATACTTTTTAGAAATGCATACACATTTTAATTATAAAACGCGTGTGTTTTAAAACGCATACGCGTTTCTAAAAGGTATTTAGTTTTTTAAATAAATGACTTGTGTGTGTTATAAAATGTGTACACGTTATATAACGTGTATGTGTTATATAACGTCTACATGTTATATAACGTGTATGTGTTATATAATGTGTACATGTTTTTTAGTGCATACGTGTTTTTCACTCTCGGGTACCCGAAGCATAACGCATACATATTTTTTACTAACATGTACGCATTTTCTACGAGATTTTTTTTTTGGCTAAAACTTCCCCTCTTTGTAGACCCAACTTCTTGCTTTTACCCAAGTTCTTCTTCCTAGATTACCCCTTCCATTTCACCCTATCTCTAATCTTTATTTCCAATTTTTTCCTACTTTTTAGATCAAGAAGTTAGACCATCCTTAATAGAGGTACCTTATTTTCTTCCTCCCTAGCTCCTATTTCTCATTGCTTAAAAAATTATCTTTCTTTTAGAGTCATCTCTTAACCTTTTACTTGATCCTTGTCATCCCAAATGTTTTTATGCCCTACCTTCTAAAATTTTAACAAGCTCGTTTATCATACTTTCAGGCATGTTCATGTTTTCATCCCTTCCCTAAATCTTTGAGCTCATTTCAAATGTAATTTGTTTCTTAATTGTTCCTTTTGGAGTTATTGGACTTCCCTTCATCCCAATACATGTTCCAAGGTATGCCTAATGCTTGAGCCCTTTCACTTCTTTCATGCCTTTTTAGATTCATAATGTTTCCATTCCTTCCACCTTGATATTCTTTTCATAGGTTATCTCTTAACTCTAATACTCAACAAGTTGACTCTTTGTTAAATCCCTATGGTTGTTCATTGAAACTTTCCTCATTTGGCATGAATTCCCAATTATCCCTAACCCCTAAAAATCCAAATTGTGGTATGAGGTATAGATTTGGTCTTATCCCTAAAATTCAAAATCTCATGCCTATTTTTCACCGAATTCTTGCCAACTCACCAAAATGCACATTAAAAAAAGACTTGACATGACATGCCAAAAATGTATTGATAGATAAATAAAAAATTAATCCTTCATTTCCCGAAGAATATTAAGCATAATTTTGGAATGTGATTTAACCAATGTTAATGGTGGTTTGATAGAAGTAGTTAGGGTTTTCATTTATAGGATGAAAAAACCTTGCACCTACCAAAAGACTACCTAAAACTATTGAGAACATAGTTATATTAAGAGGGGGTGAATCAGTATAACAATAATATTTAAATTTTTAAAACTTAATCAACCACAGCAATAACACACATTCAATTAAGAACAACTACACAAATGCATGATTTACGTGGAAACCCTTACAAAAGAAAACCATAGCAAAATATTACTTTTTTTATAAACTTTATTTTGTAGGCACCAACCTACTTCTCTTACAAATATTCTTTTGTATGAACCAACCCACTAGAGACACCAATCCCCACTTATATAATTTTTAGGCATCAACTCATTGGAGACACCAATCCCCACAACTAAGCACCAACTCAACAAGAGACACCAATCTCTTATTTGATAGTCACCAACCTTCAAATTCTTCAATGGATGATATATCATCACAAGATCTAAATGTTGATACACTTTCCCTTGCAACTCTGATCACAAATTTGATGCAATGTCCTTCATTCACAAATTTTAGTTTTTCTTTCACAAATCTAACTCAAATGATGTAATCTTTCTTTGACAAATTTGATTTGAATATTGCAATATATTTACTCACAAATATGATAACAATGATGCACTACTTCCACATTTTTTTCTACCTTAAATTCTGCTCTAATTTCTCTTTAAATATATGTTCATGTCTTCATCAAAAATTGCCTTAAAATATCTGGTCACAAATCTACAATATATCTACTCATAAATATGCCATATAATCTTCAACAATTTGCTCATAAATATGCCATATAATCTTCAACAATTTACTCATAAATATGTCATATGTCTACTCATAAATCTGTAATGTATCTTCAACAATTTTCTCATTAATTTTCCATATGTCTACTCATAAATCTACAATATAATATTCAACAACTTGCTCATAAATTTTCTCAAATGCTTCTTAAAAATCTGCTTGAATAAACTCTTATTTTTACTCTTCATAAATATTATTCCATAAAAATCGATTACTTTTAACTCCCTTTCAACCCTCTATTTATCCTTTCCAAATCACCTCTTCATTCAAAGTAGGTGACTCCTCCAAGGGGGTTGGCTATATCAGCAACCAATAAATTGTATTTATTTATTTTACTTTCCCAAGTCAGGTGCTCAAATGCAAGGGGTCTACCCCTTATTTAAACTATTTATTTACAAATTAAATCCCCTAACATAGGTCAGCCCGTGAAAAATATAATATTTATTTTCAATTTAATTTTCAAGGTGAGGAAGTGTTATGTTGGCATTGGTTGTCATTGATGTCAACGCTTGAGGAAACTGTTCTAATGTCAAAAATTGGTGTGTTTGTTAGCATTGGTTGTCACCTCTTAGGGAGATTGTTGCACATGTCTGTGAGATTGTCATTTGACATTGGAATTGTCATTGTTGCATGTGTCTACACTCAGTTTGGGTTGTTATTGGTGCTTTTTGTTGAGGTGCTTTCAGTTGTATGTTGTTGATACTCTATGATGATTGGTTGGGATTGGTTGTATGGCATGCCTTTGATGTTGCTGATGTTCATGGTTGGTTGGCATGCCTTAGTTGATATCAAGTAAAGTAGTATTGAGTATGGTTGATGTCAGAGGAGATAATATCATGATTATATATTAAGACGAGGATTAGAAGCATTAAGATGAGGATTAGAAAAAATAATGAGGATTAGAAGTAATGTTGGTGGTGGAGAGATTCTATTGATGGTCTCCAATATGTATGATCTCTCTTGTTGTTCCTAAGAATGTATGTGTTGTTGCAAGAAAGTTCTAGTCTCCGCAAGTTGGTGAAACGTTGTGTCTCAAGAAGATGCATTGAAGGTTGTTTAGGAAAATTCTTTACATTCCTCCACTATTGAAGACATGGTCTTGTGGTTTTGGATTAAGTTTTTGTTCTTTGTGGATGTTTCACTCCTATCTTTTTAGGTTGCATGTGTTGCTGAGGAGGTTTTTGCTAATTGCAGAAGGTTGGCAGTTTTGTTAGTGAAACAACAAAAAATAGGTGAACTAAAAATGTGTGATTTGTAATAAGGGGGGACCTATTTTTGAATATTTCATTAGGAAATGAGATCCCCACAATGAATTAACTAAAAATCCTTAGGTGAATCAACCCAAAGTGAGAATCTTCATATTTCCTTATGACTGAAGGACGGGGGTCAAGGTCAAACATCACTTTTGTGAGAAAAACTAAGAATATAAAATCAACTCCAAAATGCAATATAACACTTGAAATAGCAATATTAAACTCAATATTAGCATAATCAAAAAATAGATTACAAATATGAGAAGGGTTGAGATGTGTTTACCAGTCACCAAGAGGTAGTTTTTGAAGGCTAACTAGGACTCAGTCACCCATGGGTGAATGGGTCTTTTGTTAGGGTTTTTCTGCAACTTTTGGGAGCCTCTTATGTTGATCTATAGCTTCTAATTTGTCTAGGTTTTAGTGTCGAAAATTCAGAAATCAGATCTATAGATTAGATTTCATGATTTGACAATTTTCGCAACTTTGACAACTTTTCCAATTTTTCTCTTCAAAAGGTCTTCAATCTAAATCTGCAATCACACACACAAGAGAGAAAAATGTTTGTTTTAGTGAATGGGGGTTTTCCTTGGTCAAACCCCATTTTGGTAATCAAACCTTGAAATGAAATAATGCATGAAAGAGGGAATGAAGAATGAACAAAGCTATGTTACCACTCCACAAACCCTTGAATGAAACCTTGATAATGGAGATCTTAAGAGATTTTCAACTTGCATGAAATTACTAAATTGGATGTGGATCTTGACACTTGAATAATGCTTTGAATGCTTGAACTTGATCTTGAAACCTACATCACAATGTTAGCTCCAAAAATATGCATGATGCAAGAAGACTTTGACATGATGAATAGATCTTGATTGTTGCAATAAATCTCTGATATATCTACTCTTTAATACTTTTTATTTCTCTTGAAATGCTTGAAGAATGCTCATAAAACTCTCTTGTAAATCTAGATGAAACTTAGTGAAATAACCTTGTGTTTATAGGTATGTATCCTTAATTTCTCAAAATTCAAGTGTCACAAGCCAACATTGAAATATGGATTTAGAGATGTTAAATTATTGCCAAAATCATAATTTAAATTTAGGTCCAAAGGTCTAGGGAGGACCCATTTTCTCATGGGAAAATGGGTCCCAGGTCCCTATTCCTAGAACACACATTGCTCAAGGTAAATTGTTATGTTTAGGCATTAATAATTGCCAGGTTTCCCCTTTGAAAAATGTAATTAATTAGTCTTCTAAATGAATAAAAGGCCTAATTAACGCATAATTAAGTACAATTTAAGTAAGAGGGCCCAAATAAGTGTGAAAATGAAAAGGGATACATTTATCAACACTAAATTAAAGAATTATTAAGTCTATTTTAATTAGGAGGGCCCAAACAAGTGTGAAAATGTAAAGGGATACATTTTTCTACACTACAATTAGTTATCTGGATTGGTCAGTAAAATACTCTATATTTCTCTGCATTGATGTTTTTGCTCCTGCAATTTGGTGGGTGTGCTCTCAGTGCTTTTGTAGTGTCTCAATTCAATTTTCATGTGATGGTTTGTACCACAATTTGATCTATTAATGTTCTATCTCATGGTTGTGTATTATGTATTTCTAGGATGAAGTGTTCTAAATTTTTTGGTTTACGGTGGTTGTTTGTGGCATGATAGTATGAAAAAAATTTCTAAAAGTGTTGTTGGATGTTCATGGAACATCTCTCTATGGTTTGCATGTCAATGATTGATCTCTTTGATGTTGCATATTTTGTTAAGTTGGATTTCTGGGAAAATTTGGATAGCTGGTTAGTTGGGCTTGTTATCTTGCTTGTGTCATGTGCTTGGGGGTTTGCACCAGCATGTGAAGTTTTGTTAAGATGCATTTGGGTCTTGACCTATCTTGTTGAGAACCACATTGAGTAAATTTAGTTGCAAGTTTGTTTTTGGGACGATTGGTATTGTGTTACACATTTCATCTACATGTTTCCTTGTTGTTGACTTAGGTTGATGTGCACCATATGAATTGTTTGGAACCACTTTGGAAGATGTAATAAGATTGTTTTTGGGCCTCAATCTTCTGGATAGGACTACATAATGTTTTTGTGGTCAACTTGTTGAAATCATTATTTGTATTCTTTTCTAGTCAACTTGGTTGATGTTTTGAGATCTTGCAAAGAATATAAATGCAAGAACATTTCAGTTGCAAGAGAGTGAGAGTGTGTGGCAATGTGCAAAGATGAATTGAAGAAGTGAGTTTTGAAAGGAAAAGAGTAATGAGCTTTAACACCTCAATCAGCAGAGTGTAACATTGAAAAATGTTGCAATTCCTAAATCTTCATGTATTTTGCTCTAAGATAGTGAATCTCATTAGGTCCTTATAATTTGTATCTTGTATTGGAGTTGTGCACCTCAGTATACAAGTCTCTTGTATCTTGCCTTAAGTTAAGAATTAACTTATTGGAGGAGGGCATAAATAAAATAAAATGTGTTCATGGATAAGCTACTGATATAATAATGGATATACAGGATCTCATTGTGAAATCGACAAGGCATTATTATCATGAAGATCAAACTATTAATGATGTTGTCACTCTTAAAAAAAAATTGAGCAAAGTGATTAATTAAGGGCCTAAACAACCTTTTAGCTTCAATTCATCTTCATTGGACAAATTAGTCAAAATGAACTTGTTTAAAAAATGTGAGAAGCAAGCAACCAAAGGGAAAGTGAAAGCTCATTAAATTTTTAGTGTATATTTTATTGTTTCAATTCAATATGGTGAAGGCTCATATATGGATATGATAGATGAAATGTTAACAATTTTTTAATATTATCATCCAAAGGAAAAGGCCATTCATGATATTGTTATCAGTAAGGACATCAATATTGGTGGGGTAGACACCAACAAGGACTCAAAAAAGTAAATATCCATGACCATTGTTTAATTATCAAATTTAAGCTCTGACATAATCATTAATTGTTTCCATCTTTATGATGTTTCAACTTTATTATTTTATAATACTTAACAATCACAAACACTTTTCAAGTTATATCTCATAACTACCTATCAATTATGATGTGAAACTATAAAATTTAGTTTTTATAATTATTAAGGGTTGTAACTTAGAACAACCCCTAATAATTATAAGACTTAACAATCACAAACACTTTTCAAGTTATATGTCATAACTACCTATCAATTATGATGTGAAACTATAAAATTCAATTTTTATAATTATTAAGGGTTGTAACTTAGCTGACTGTTTAGCAAACATGGGTTGCAATAATCAAGAAATATATTTTGCTCAAGATATTAGTCGTATTCAAGACTATCCACACTTAGATGAAATTGCACAACAGGATATCTTAAATCTTGTTTAGACTACAGTTGCAAATTCCCCTAATAAAAAGGGGTGTGTAATAGAAAGCACGATCAGCTCAAAGTTTCCTTGCCTCCAAAAGATAATTTTGGCAGAACAATCTATTACGATTTAGTAATTCTCTTATTGGCTCTAATGTGGTGCATAGAAAATTTCATTTCATATGTTTTTCTTCCAAAGTCTCAACTAAACTATTAACTGACATTGAGGCAATATTATGAGCATAGTTAACTCATGGGAAAAAGCTATGATTGGTTTTGGCTGGCAATGATTGTTGTGCAATGATTACAATTACAATGGGAATTGTATAAGGCCTTTTGAATCATCATGTTTCCCTCCAATTATTGTGTAATCATTTCGTTCACTGGCACAATTAATGTATAAGGGGAGTATAGTACTGATGGAGCTTACATCATGTCTTGCTCATAGATTAAGCCAGATATGTTGGACGAAGGATAGGATTTGCATCTGCCACAAGTCGATATAGAAGGACACTCGTTGGAAATTCTATGTTTTTCCTCTAATTTTTATTTATTTTGCAAGTACCATTAATCTTTAACATGCAACGATCATTTATTAAATCTTCAGAGGAGGCGGTTTTCGCACAAGCCAACATGCTTCACCAGTGTTTGGAAATTTTTGGAAATCTTTCTTTGGCAAGGATAATCATGACTTTCACCTTTAGCATGTTTGTTTGGTTTTTAAATAGTGACATCCAATGTAGCATTGTCTTCAAAAGCTTTGGTGGTCTTCAAAGTTGTTGAAGAAGCAAGAATAGTGAGAATTGTGTTCTGCAGAGTGTAACCATGATGTCCCGACCGTTGAACTTCAGAGTAAAATGCCCAATGCAGCCATGGGATCGTCCCTTTGAAGAGCATCTTACTCATGAGAATTTAGCAATGTTATTCCATGTGGAGTGCCTTAGAGGGGAGGAATCAATTCGCTCGATGCTTGCTGCGGAGGTTACAAGCCCTAGAGCCAGGCGGTTAATTTTTCCCTCCCAGGTATTACTTTTTTTCTTGTCGAACATTCTTAATCTTTTGTAGTCTTTACAAGAGCTAGAAACAATTGTGGATAAGTTTGTTAAGCCTCGACTGCTTGATAACAATGCCCTCTTAGGAGCTGCTCAAGGTTATAATATTTTTTCCGGTGCTGGGTATTTAGGAGGGATGTTCCCTCTGGAATATGTGAAACATCGTCTAGGTTTTGAAGAAATAGTTGAGGCAATTAGATTTTCCTTGCAATACAAAAATGATAATTTTCTTTTAGGGGCTTTAAGGAAGAATTGCAGGAGGGTTTGTGTGACTATGGACTTTGATATTAAGGAGAAGTATTATGCAATCTCCTTTCTTCGTGATCATACTCCTCATTTTCCTTGAAGACTTTCCTCTGTTGTTTTGAACGAATAAGAAGCTCTGTTGTTTTCCCCAGTGGTGGAGAATTTAGAGCTTCTACAAAGTCGAAATGTTGCATCATTTGTGGGTGGACATCAGGAGTTCGTTGCTAGGGCATAGGTAACCCAATCTGAGCAGAAAGAAAAAGAATAATTAGTTGGCTTTGATTGTTTTGCACAGGATTTGTGTTTGCAGGAGGCCCCGGAAGCTCAAGATGAAAATTTTGTACAGGGGGGAGCATATGGAAGAATAGTAGCCCAGCTTTAACATACTCAGTTTTTGGATTTCATTGGTGGTTTCCAGGAATGATACTTAGAAGTTGTGGTGGTTGTTCGTGTTGAAGGTTTTTTGCATAAGTTTTATCAATCTATGGATTAGCTATAAACTTGTCAAATTTTAAATTTTGCTTCATCTGCACATAGTCACAGTGACCTCTAAATTATCAATTTGCAGAAAAATTGTTATTATCTCTGGCATCTTGCCTAGAGACATATACTCTAATGTAATTTTATTATATCATATATAATATATATAGGCTTCTATGCCTTTAAAAAAAAACTTAGAACAAACTTACTTGTAAAGCTACATTTAAAGTTGAACTTTGAATTTTTAGCATTCTTGAGAAAGCAACAATACCATATTCAAATTATGAATCTTTTGTGGTGTTATTATTACATATTTTCTTATGTTAAATGTGATTTTGAATATATTATTTCTTATTTTGAATGTAAACTTAACTCATAGCTTCTTCCTTTGCAATTCTAAGATTTTTTTGTGAATTCATCCAATTAAATATTGATATTTTTATGTGTAATTTATCAAAGTTTGTTCCCCTACTCAATAAGTTTGTATAACTTTATAATTCTATTTACATATATCATCTTCAAAGTTTGTCTTCTACTCAAGGAATTGATGCGTCTTTCCTTTTCAAAATTTACATTTTCATTGTAAAATTGCTCTAAACCATACAACACTTTCCCAATTGCTCACAGTTTCTAAATCATAATAAAGGTAGTCTTCCCATCTTGAGGAGAACTTTTCACCCCAATAATCTTGTGATTTGATAAAGAAAATTCATTTACCAACACAGTAGTATTCTAAATTAGTAATTTAAAATTCTTGCACCAATTCAAATCCCTTCGAAGGTGTAGACTCTACAAGAAAAACTACCTCTTTTAGCCTTCCTAGAAATAGTGCAAATGGAAAAGTGCTAGTGTTATCTTTCTTATTTTTATTCACTAAGAGTCTATTTTCCTTCTTCATTTCAGAAGAGGGTTTTAATAGGGTTTTTCCATAATGTGGTTGGAGAAGAGGGTTTTATCAAAGCTTTTCATAATTTGGTTGGATGTTCTCATAAGTAATGGCATTGATATAAGTTATTGCTTCTTGGTCAATGGTATAAACAAGTGCACTTTATCTATTATTTTTAGGATTAGCCATGAGTTAAGAAGTTGAGGTTGGTTGACTATTTAAATTTAGAATTGATTTGGCATATTGGAAGGGCCAATCAAAAAAGCAAGTTGTTGGTTTTGAAAGCATTGTTTCCCTTAGAAAGGTTGATTATACATTTGCTAGGGGTTCCATTTTAGTGGGGTTTGTTGTGGTATCCACTATTGTTGGAACTAATTAGGTGATTGTGGACTAGACCAAGTTAGGTTAGTTGATTACTACAATCCCAAAGGATATGGAATTTGTGATGGTATTTTTCAAACAAACCATGTTGTTGACCATTGGTTGTTTGGCCAATTAATAGGGGCACACCAAGGGATTTTATTTGAAATTTGATTCTAAGTAAAATTACCTCTTTTGACCCTTATCCAACATAGTTAAGTTCTCCTTCAATTTGAATACACTTCCTTGTGGGGTTTTTAATTGCAAGGAGCAAGTCACATTGATGGATGCTATGGTTCTTTTCACAAATGTAGCAAACATCAATTTTATCAAAGAGGACATTCATGCATGGTGTGCTTGTTTTGACATATGGAGAAATAATCGAATAAAGGTTTTTTGGCTCTCTTTTTAGCTTGGATTTCATTTGATGTTGTGTTTAACTACACTACAATATCAATTTTTAAATTTTTGATTTTCTTCATTAATTGTCTCAAATCATTTTGTCCCATTATCTATCTTACTTTCCTAACTTCACCTCTTGTTACAGAAAAGTTTATATAGAGCTATAAAATATCAGAAAGGTTAAGTTTAGTCACATCACCCTTTCCCATAAGGTCCAAGGCTTGTATCAATTCTTCTTCTAGACCTCTCAAAAATATGTTCTTACCCAATTCCAAGACTAAAACATTGCCACATCAACATAGAACAAAAAGAAAATAGTCTAGGTAATATCCCATGCTTTTATCTTCTTTTTGCTTCATCCTTAAAAAAATGCAATCTCTCACCCTCTAATAATCTTGATATGCATTTAGGAACATTGTTCCCATTTCTACCCATGTGTGGATGGACCCTAAGGTTAATACCATGAACACATGGTTAAGTATTTTGTTGTTGATGAGAATAGTTTTGACTTCTAGTTATCAATTTTGTAGTCCTAGGTTTGACATAACACTTTAAACTCAAATAGTAAATTGATATAAATCCTCAAAAGCCCTAACCCTAAATGTAGACAATGTAGAAGGGGAGATGTTCTTCATGTGAGCTTCTTCATCTAGATCTAGAGAAATGAAGTAGGTGAAAGTTCTCTCCACCCCATTCTCTATGTTCATTATTTTTTTTAATGACCTAATGAAAATATCTCTTGGTTGCATGAGCTCTAAAGTTCTATCAACTTTTTCTACAAACTTTTCATAAGCTCTAGATAAGTTTTATGTAAGCTCAAGAGTTCCTTGGAAATTACTCAATTGGTGTTTGTTATTTTAGTGGTGTTATACAACTAGTTTGTCTTGGTGTTGTTCGTTTTGGATTGATGAACTTGTCCCATGCAATGACTCCAAGGATTCCAAGAGTTATCTTTCCTCTCCATTCATTTCAAACTCAACCTCACTACTTGTAACTATAGTGTGTTGTCTTTTAGGGTCTTAACACATATATTGGCCTCTAAAGTATCTTTTTCCTAATCATGCATAAAAGGGTTTAATTTTAACTATCATGTATTCCTAAGACTATGGAATGTTTCCTTTTTAAATTATTTAAGCTTGGGTGATTGGGTCACTTTCCTCCTTTGGGTCAAATTTCAAACTTTCTCAAACTATCACACCTATCTACCAATCCCCCTTCCACCCTCTCCTTCAATATTGAAGATCCTAAAATTATGATCCCTAGCCTCTCACTCCCTTGCTATTTGCGAACTCATGGAATTCCACTTCTTCATACACTTGGTATTTCCAACCTCAATCCCCGCTCCCTCCAACCTTTGCAATTTTTTGCTATGTTTCCCTAGACCCTTACGCTCAAGCATTCACTTTCAAAAAACCCCATTGTTTGAACAAATGAATTCACCCACCACCATGACCAACTAGGAATTCCATTAATGGGCACATTTGAATGTGATAAAATGGTAGGAAACCTTGAGCCCACCTTGGCCCTTCGACATCTATATGAGGTAGACCGTTGGCATATGGTTTTGAGAGATCATTTTTGGCTACTTGTGTTGTCATTGATGGCAACTAGAGTAAGCAGTATGGTCCACAGTGTTAGTATTGCTCCTACCGGCAAGGTAAGTAAGATTCTACAATCTTCCAGAAAAAAGAATGAAGAACAAGACATCCGGTTGACAAGCTAATCTGATCACTTTACCGGATCATTATTATGTGGTGTGGATCTCCAGGGAAGTCTTCCTAGCATGTGTACTATCCTACTAGTGAGTTTTTGTGGTGTTGCATTAGTCAAAGTTTGAGTTAAGAGGTTCGGTAGTATGGTTCATGATTTATTCTCTCATCGTGGCTGACATGTTTTATATGGCGTATCATGGATGTATGTGGAGTATGTATTTAGTTATTTCTTATGTTTTGAACTTTGTTTTGGGTTCCTACTAAAGTCTAGCTAACTTGTGAGGGCACACATCAACTATAATTAATGATTTGAGCCGACAAACAATGAATTCCTAATTAGCGGATATATAAAGGAGATCAAAAAATCATTTTGGTGTGTGTGTGAAGTAGCTGTGAAAAAGATAGAAGTGTATGTGTAGAAGAGAGTGAAAATGGACAGATCAGTTATTTGAGGGAAGAAAAGATTTTGTATGCTAAGCAGAGCAGAGTAGAGCAGGGCAGAAGTGTGAACTGGATAGAAAGATCGAGAATCTGATTGTGCGCTTAATTGGAACTAAATCCAAGCATTTGTAGATGCTACTCTCTCAGTTCAAGATTTTGTTGTAATTTCAATTATACTTTGTAAGGCAGTGAGCCTTTCTCTCTTTTGAGCAGTGAGCTCTAGGAAGTGTGCCTGAATGTAAGTGCATTCCCCTTTCATCATACTTTTAACAGAGTATACTTTGTGGATTAATCGCCGCCATGGTTTTTCCCCTAACAGGGTTTCCACGTAAAAATCGTAGTGTTATGGTGTTCTTTAATGTGATTGCATGTTACCTTTTGTTTATGTGTTGTGAATGCTATTGAGGGTTTAATTATTGTTGTTGATGGTTTAAGATCTTATTTGAAAAATAAATATTGTGGAACACTGATTCACCCCCCCCCTCAGTGTTCCTAGTGTTCAACAATTGGTATCAGAGTTGGTTCCTCTTCTGAAGTTTAACAGCTTGAGGTGGATCTTGAATTACAATGGACACTGGTGGTCTTCAACAACAGCTTATGGTGGCACTTGATGATCTTCATCAGTCCAAAGTAGAGGTCATGGAACTAAAAGAAAATCTTGTGGATGTTGAAAGATTCATTCAATCACTGAAGGATAAGATAAATGAGTCGAGAAAAGAGGAAGGGACTGTGTGATCTGTTGAATCAAAAAGAAAGCAAAGGTTTGGATGATTTCCATTTGAATCAAACCCTAAGAGAAATAATAGAAGAATGTGAAAAGCTTGCTAAGGACAATACAGCTCTAAAGCTTGAAATGGAATCTATGGAAATGAAGTTCACCAAAGAGATTGAAGAAAGAAAGAAGAATGAGGAGAATTTGGCCCAGTCCTTGAAAGAAAAATTTGAAGAATGTAGTAGAATTAACAGTGGATTCATTCAGTTGGAAATTGAATTGCAACAATCTAGAAACAATGAACAAGAACTTGAGAGACAAGTAGTTATCCTCGGAAATGAGCTTGCTACTGCAAATGAATTCAAGGAGAAATTCAGGATAAGCTTTCCTAGGCTTGATGAAATAACCAAAGGACAAAAGGATACAAATGACAAGCGAGGTCTTGGCTATGAGAAGGGTGAGAGCTCTGGATCTAAACAAAAGAACCTTGAAAAGAAGAACAAAGGCATAAGACATCCGGTAAGGCAACCCAATGCTCAAAAATTTAATGGATATTGCTTTGTTTGTAATAAATGTGGACATATGGCTTCCCAATGTAGAAGAAAGATAAATCCTAGTGCTCCATCATTTTCTGGTCAGTGTTTTAAATGCAAGAAGTTTGGTCATAAGGCATTAGAATGCAAAAATATGTCTGTCAGTGCAAATAACATTAAATTCTATACATGTGGAAGATTTGGACATGTTGCTAATCAATGCAGATCAGGAGGAAATCAATGGAATGGATGGTATAGACAGAAGAATCCGGTATGTTACAATTGCAACAATTTTGGGCACATTGCAAAATTCTATAGGAACAGAAACATGAACAAAAGAGGTTCGGTTTATCAAGGAAGAAATTCATAGAAAAACAACAAAGGAAAAGAAAAAGCATCTGTGGAAGAGATAAGAGATCAGATGAAGAAAACATGGGTAAAGAAAAGTGAATCTGATGAAGGAAACAAGGTTGTACCAAAAGCTCCCTCCAGTAATTCTTTTGGAAATTGATTTCAGGCTAGAGGCCTAGGGGGAGTTTCTCATGAAGAATCCTTTGCCCCCTATGTATAATTGGCTCTGAATCGCTGGATGACGTCAGAAGTTGTGTTATTCTTTGAAAAATGTATCTATAATCATTTGTTGTGTTAGATGAAATGTTGAAAGTCTGAAGTTGGATTCTTCACTTGTCTAAGTTTTTAGTGTAATCAGAACTTCTAGGGCAACGCATTTAATGCGACGGAAAGTTAAGTATGTGAAGTTATAAAAGGGAATTTGAAACCCTAATTCTTCATTGTGCATTGAAAGGAAATAGTTGGAGAGCACTTTCAGCAAATTCTGAAGGTGTGAAAGGTCATTCTAGTGGCGAATTCTTTAGGTATCTCTATTGCTTATCAATTTCATATCTATTTGGCAATTGTTAGAACCTTACTCGGCACAAAAATGAAACAAACCAAAGGAACAGTAATCTTGGATGAGTATAGCATTCAAAAAGTTAGGGATGAAAGAAATATATTGTCTCCCGCCTAATTGAGAAGGCTTGAAGGATCGAAGCATAAGAATTTGGATATATGGAATGAATTTCCTCATTTCGTCAATACGGAAGTGATTCGGTTTATCTTAAACAAATTGGACAGTGATATCCTCACTTTGGATAAACCCTATCAAATCTCAGAGAATGTAATCAAGAATCTAACAGGTCTATGCAATGTTGGTAATATTCCGAAGAAGAAATCAATTTTAAATGTTGAGGTCAAAGCCCTAACCGAAATAAGGGGAGATCAGAGGGCTCTAATAATTTCATCGATTAAAGATTTGTTGACAAGGTATGTTGCACATGGAATCTCATATAAGATCTTCTTTAGAAACCGAGAAGGATCAACCTCGGCAGGTGTTGTATATATCACTCATAAAATGATAATAGAAAATGAAGACTTTGACCTATGTAGTCTGATGAAGGATCAACTAATGGAGAATGTACAATTAACCAAGGATATTGACTACTCCTTCAGGTTTGGTACTCTTGCAATATGTATTATGATTTATTTTCTTAATTGCTTGCCTCTGAATGACAATGTGGTGTGGAAAGAAAATGTACCGATCTGCAAGCAAATCTTTGTGCATTACAACTCTTTTGAAAAAGGGGAACAATTCTATGAAAACTTCTTTAGAAAGGTGCTAGAAAAGTTTGGGGCAAATGTTATTCCTCTTCCGGTAAAAATAACTGAAGTTGGATCATCCTCCAGAAAGGCAGAGAAAAAGAAGAAGAGAGGAAGAGATCTGGTTGGTGTCACTCCTCTAGCACCCAAGTCAGCAAGAGTTGAGAAAAAAGGAAAAGAACAGTTGGTTGTGGATGTAGAGGATGAAGACTCTGAGGAATATACTCCAAGAGAAGAACCAAAACTAGTTGAACCGGTTGTGGAAATTGCAGAAGAGAGTGATGATGAAGGTGCTTTGTTTAAAGCAAAGATATTACAGATTATTCAGGATGAGGATGGAATGCAAAAGATAATTGATATATGGTTCAATGGACCATCCTATGAGCAGGATGTCATTGAGGACACTTTGGGAAGATACTTTGTTGATAACAATATTGAATTGGAGAGTTTACAGGATGTTCTCCCAGAAGAATTGATTGAGTGTGTTAAGGAGGCTATGGAATCTGTGTCTCTGGACAGGAAAGAGGAGGAAATGATTTCCCATTTGAAGATGCAGTTTAGGCTATCTCTTGATAAACTGAAGAAGAAAATGAATTTGCTAAGACAGTGCATTGATTTGGCCAATAAAGTCTTCAATTATTGTCTAAGGTGGCCTCATGTGGTTGGTAAGTACAAGGATAGGTTGGAGGAAATTGAAAAAGAGCTTATCAGAATTGGACAGAACTACAGTATGTTTTTGGATAAGGATGGAAAGTTAAGAAAAAGGTTCATGATCTGCAGGCTGAGCATGCAAAGGTTCACTTTGCTATAAATACTCTCATGGACACCTTTTGGAGAGTAAAAGACCTGATTGAAGGTAGACTAGAGCAAATGATTGAAGTGCTAAAGATGGGAGAAAATTTGGAAGAAGTAATCACCATTCCCGAATGCCTTGTCCAGATTATCAATAGAACATCAGAGAATAACAGTTTGATTATAGCTATTGGGATTGCGGTGGACTCTTGGAAGAAATTCCTTCCAGAAATTAAAGCTAAGTATAAAATAATCTTCTAATTATTGCAACAGTTTCTCAAATTTTGATCCAACTCTCCATTTTGCAAAAGGGAAAGAATAGGAAGAGAAGTATAGTAAAATATTACAAGGAGAGTGGAAGAGATAGAAGCTTTGTCATTGATGTCAAAGGGAGAGAGAATGCAGTGAAAATTTTCTTTGACATCCAAAGGGGAGCAGCAATTTTGGTTTTGTTGAGTTTTTTGGTTTTGACACTTAGTCAATTTTTCAATAAGTATTGTCATCAATGCCAAAGGGGGAGATTGTTGGCATATGGTTTTGAGAGATCATTTTTGGCTACTTGTGTTGTCATTGATGGCAACTAGAGTCAACAGTATGGTCCACAGTGTTAGTATTGCTCCTACTGGCAAGGTAAGTAAGATTTTGCAATCTTCTGGTAGAAAGAATGAAGAACAGGACATCTGGTTGACAAATTGATTTGATCACTTTATCGGATCATTATTTTGTGGTGTGGATCTCCAGGGAAGTCTTCCTAGCATGTGTACTATCCTACTAGTGAGTTTTTGTGGTGTTGCATTAGTCAGAGTTTGAGTTAAGAGGTTTGGTAGTATGGTTCATGATTTATTCTCTCATCATGGCCGACATGTTTTATATGGCGTATCACGGATGTATGTGGAGTATGTATTTAGTTATTTCTTATGTTTTGAACTTTGTTTTGGATCCCTACTAAAGTCTAGCCGACTTGTGAGGGCACGCATCAACTCTAATTAATGATTTGAGCCGACATAAGCAAGATTATATTTTGATGTGAAGCCGACATACAATGAATTCCTGATTAGCGGATATATAAAGGAGATCAAAAATTCATTTTGGTGTGTGTGTGAAGTAGTTGTGAAAAAGCTAAAAGTGTATGTGTAGAAGAGAGCGAAAATGGACAGATCAATTATTTGAGGGCATAAAAGATTTTGTATGCTGAGCAGAGCAGGGCAGAAGTGCGAACTAGATAGAAAGATCCGGAATCTGATTGTGCACTTAATTGGAACTGAATCCAAGCATTTGTAGATGCTACTCTCTCAGTTCAAGATTTTGTTGTAATTTCAATTATACTTTGTAAGGAAGTGAGCATTTCTCTTTTTTGAGCAATGAGCTCTAGGCGATGTGCCTGAATGCAAGTGCATTCCCCTTTCATCATACTTTTAACAAAGTATACTTTGTGGATTAATCTCCACCGTGGTTTTTCCCCTAACAAGGTTTCCACATAAAAAGCGTAGTGTTATGGTGTTCTTTAATGTGATTGCATGTTACCTTATGTTTATGTGTTGTGAATGCTATTGAGGATTTAATTATTGTTGTTGATGGTTTAAGATCTGATTTGAAAATTAATTATTGTGGAACACTGATTCACCCCCCTCCTCTCAGTGTTCCTAATGTCCAACATAGACAACCTCATTAGTTTAGATCATCACATCAACAAACCTCAACCCTAATTTGAGCACCTATGCTTAGCTATTGAATCTATGAATGAAAACCCTTGGATTTGAATATTAGAGGACAAAAAATATTTGTTTTCTGGATGGAAATTTCATATGGAGGTTGCATCAACACTTAACCAAAATGTCTACAATAATGTTGGGTATTTTAATATCTTAACCATTTTCAAAATACTTTTGTAATCACTACAATCTTGATTATCAACATATATTTGTAGTAATAGATATATGTAATCAATTGAATGAAATACTCAATCTCAATCAATTTATGTGTGAATTTTTTTATTTTATATCCATTCCAAATTTAAGTATCTTGCATGAATGTTTTGGTTGATGAATGTAAAGATCACTTTCTAGATACAATGATCATGGATCTAGAGTAAAAATTGCAACCTTAGAGTATTGTGCAAAACCCATTTCCAACTAGAACACAAAACAAAGCAATTGAGGAGATTAACAAAATCTAATGAGTATCAAAGGCAATCCTATGCTTTCAAAGTGGCATTAACTTTTGGCCAATACTGGGAGCATCATAGAAAGAGGTGTAAGAACATAAGCAACCAATATAACAACAAAAGAGAACATGAGTTGCGATCTCAAAATAGAAAGAACAATTCAAATCCAACTAGAAGATCACAAGAAAAGTAGATTGAATAAGACTTAGAGTATCAAAGGCAATCTAATGCTTTCAAATCTAGCATAACTTTCAACCATTAATTGGAGATACTTGGAAAATTGCATTGATACAAAAGAGATCAAAAAAAAAATAGAAGAGAGTTCAAGCAAAAAGATGGGAAGTTGATAGCTCTCCAAAAGTAGAGAGCACAAAAGAGTTTGAGTTGATATCTCTTTCATAGAATTCTGCATTCACAAGTCAAAGAAAAATCCTACTAAACCCCATTCCTATAGGAAGAAATATCAAAACCAAAGCAACCAACAAACTCCAAAGAATATCACACTTCAAGCACCTACAACAAAGAAGGCAATATAAGGAGGACAACAATAGTAAAGATTTACAACTGTCTCACTCCATACAATTACATAATTCTTGTCATCATGGGAAGCATTCTAACAATGATGTAAAGATGAAGAGTATAACTGATAGAAAATGGCTCAAGGATCCTTGCAAGATTGTGTGGAATCATGGCACATAACCAATGAACTTCATCAAGGAGATACCAAGAGAGAAGAGTAAAAATGGGCTAAATATTGTTATTACTAGCAAATCCCTCATTCCATGCATCTAGATAAGCAAACAACTCAATGTACTCTTGGTGAGAATGAGATATGTCATGAATCTTATTCTCTTGGTAAAGTTTGACAAAATTATAAGTCCGTGGAGTTAAATCCTTAAAGCTAGAACTCCAAAGCTACTTCAAGGGTACAACTCAAACATTAGATCCTTGAGGCTAGACTTCAACACTACTCCAAAATGGTGTAATGCTTAGAGCTAAAATTTATGCCATCGTTCATAGACCAAAAATGCTCATGTTATAAAAAAAAAACATTATATCTTTTGATTAGGAAAAAGGTCAATTACTATCAACATTAAAACCAAAATTAAAACCGCATATGCCTATCCTTTACTCTACTCTAAGCAAGTTATCAATCTTTAAACCATGCCTAGGTTCACCTTAAAGCTTGGGATAGGAAGAGACAAAAAGTTACTTTTACTATTAAGATAAAGAAAATTATGGTTTCATCAAAACTCTTTCTTGAGAGTTACATTTCCTTTATTTGAATATTGCAACGTTCTTGTACATTAAATTTCTTACCGAATGAAGTATATACATGTTTCTCCTCTTACATTTTACCATAACTTACTCTTATTTAAGTACTATTTTACTTAGGTTGAATTTGTGTTGCCTCAATTTTTGTCAACTCCTTTTATTGCCTTGTCTTTATTTGAATATTGCAATGTTAACTTATTCCTTGTGCATTAAATTTCTTACCCAATGAAGTATATACATTTTTCTCCTCTTACATTTTACCATAACTTACTCTTATTTAAGTAGTATTTTACTTAGGTTGAGTTTGTGTTGCCTCGGTTTTCATCAACTCCTTTTATTGCCTTGTCTAATTTTTGAAGAAGTTTATCAATGGTTGTCAAGTTCCGACAAGGTTATCCTAACTACGTATTAGCATGGCGTTATCTTGTTTAAGTTCATTTTATCTTTGATGTGTCAGTCTTGGCTTAAGTTTCAAGAACCCCGTCGACTTCCAACAAGGTTTTCATAACCAAGTCTAGAGTCAACAAATGATGGGGAACTAGGTTTCCTCATGTCTGAAGCATCATGAACTCTCATCACATGCATACAATTAAAGGATTTGGTAAGATAGAAAGCAATTGAAAAATTTATTTGGAATCTCTTGTGGGTTTTGAAACCTTCATAGAAACCTGGCAAGGTTTCCACAACCTTAAGAAAAATCAACTTCATATTTTTGTCTCAAGGGAAATTATAATTTCCTATTCAAAACAGTGAGGCAAACGATCATTTTTGAAGAATTCATTTTTGGAAGACTTGAGAGGTTTCAGAACCTTCATCAAAACCCAAAAAATTTCCCAAAACCAACAAAACTTTGGAGTAGTTACTTTTAAATTTTTCAAAAAACATTAGAGGTGGATGTTGAATAAAAAGCTCGCACGCACCATTAATGCTCCCTCCACGAATTAAAGGTCATTAATTATAAATACATTTGAAGCATTGATAAGAATCATTCCAATGAGCTATCGACAAAGAATTATCTAAGAGGAGAGGAGGAGAATGCAAAGTTAATACCATCAAATTTGCCATGACTAATTCAAAGGTATTTATTGGCTTCTCCCTATAATTCATTATTTACCAAAAGGTGAATTGAGGTAATCTAGTGGACATAGATTAGATACAGATATTCAACAAGTTATTTGGAGCTTTTGGTGAAAACCCTAATTACCTCCCAGCATTTTATATTTCCCATGTCAAAATGAAAGTCAAATATCTAGGATATGAACATTTGTCAAGCCTATTGAGTACCATCTCAAAAATTGGTGATACGAAGCTAGGGCATGTTAACTTAAAAGATTTTTTGGGAGAGGATAGGAAGAGGAGATAGGTCTCTTATTACACAAAGGCTAATCAAGAGCGGGTTGCTACAAGCAACTGCATTTCCCATAGTGGTACAATGTGCGAACCTAGTTTTAGAATGCATGAACCATTATTATTCTCAAACTCGAGAGGTGAGAACAAGTGATAATTGGATGGTGGTTAGACTAAACAATGACACTTTCAACACATGCCTCTGACTGCCTCAAAGGGATGAATTCGCCACTTTGAATATACAGTTGCTTATCAGCATTTCATTGAGAAGAGTCAATGTAAGAATACAATTGCTCGCTAATGGTTGACAACGCCTAAGAAAGAAAAGTCCCAATTGCCCAAGAGATTGCATTAGTCCCACCTCGCACATGAAATTTCAGATATCATAGTTCTTCTCCACAAATTAAAAGGTAATGAGAACACGTGATCTTAAAGAATGGATGTATTTATTTATTGTTGTGATAATTCATAAGCAACAATTCAATGATTGGGGCACTCTAATCAATAATCAAATGCACTAAAAAATCACTCATTTTCAATTATACAAAGCCTTCTATATGTCCTATCTCTTTTATGTTGTCGCTTGCACAAGGCCTTGGCTAGGGCTCTGTCTGGGAGGTGCTCTCGATGAGTCCACCCAAATTTATGATTACCATACTCAATTGCAATTGGAAAGAAGCTATAGAAGTTTTACAAGGGTGAATGATGCCTTCACCATGAGAATGTCAAGAGAAATTCAAGGGGATATGGGTTTGAGAATAACCCCGAAAGATGCTCAGTTAATCAATAACTATGGTAGTTATTTTATACAATTTCAAAGATTTACTTATATAAGAGTTGGAAGATTTGGTGGATTCCCTTATAAGCTACCCAAATATTTTGATAACAAGTTTATCTTCGTTGAAGTATGTAGATAGGTAGTTGAGGTGAATAAAAGGTGTCATGAAAGGAAGAATGAAGAAATTCCTTTTCCTATTGGCCTATCATACTATAAGTGCAATTCTATGCCAATTGCCCTAAACAAATAGAAAACGATTAAGTCAAATACACTATGCAGTTTTATGAAAGAAGATTCCCATTTGATGGTCAGAGCTTTGTAAAGAATAATCTGCAATTAGGTCCTAGTTTTAATCACATCCTGGAGTTGGAAGACTATTGAGCAAATTGTGCAAATAAGTTTGAACTAAGAAGAGGGTGGATGAGATTGTCTTTAAGACAAACAGTGACTTTCATGCTAAATCGGGACACCAAGACCTCGAAGATGACGAATCTGTTATGGTGGATCCTATTTTCACATAGCACATACAAAGTCAACCCATCTTACTGATAGACTAGAGCATCACAGAAGTTGAAACCATTGAGGCTAAAACTACAATAGTACTCAGGTGAACAAAAGAGTGGGCAATGAAAAAGAAGGCAGAAAATTTTAAAAAACCACTCCTTAGCAAACTAAGAGGACTACAAAAAAGACAAAAAGTAGTCAAAGGAGGTTTGTCACCTCAACAAATGACATCCACAACACAACAGACTACCTCTGGGCAGTGGAGATGATGGTAAGGAGCCTCCAGGAAGGATAAGTTTGGAAAAAAAACTTGTGAAGCATCTTCAAAAGGCTACTCAAAAAGAAAAGGGTGAGGAAAGGTTAAGTCTTGTATTAGAAGAGGTAGGAGAGGAAACTATTCGCATATCTTCTTCACCATCTCAAGTAAGTAATTCCTCTTCTTCACCTTCTGACAACTCTCCCCCTCCCAATGTCTCTGAAAATCCATCTACACAAGCTAAGATGAACCCACCATCCTCTCCCAAGGTAGGATTTTCAGACACACCTCTTAGGAGATCCCTTCAATTTTCTTCTCTAGAGACTAGGAATGTTCTCACACCTCCATTTGTTTCCTGGTTAGAAAATATTTGACCAAGAAAAGAAAGATTGTTGAGTTGAGTATTCCTAATAAAGACATTTCGTCTCAACTACTCCAAAGAACACCCTGTATTAAAAAACCTAAAACTACCTCTCATCTATTGAGTGATCCCTCTTATAGGAGTATGTATGTTGAGGTTGCTCACCCCTTTGCACAAAAGGATGCTAGTCAAATGATTGCAAAAGACTTCAACATAACTAAGATCAATTTGGGACCTTCCACAAGAGACAAGGATATTCACAATTTCCAGGTGTCAACTGCCAAGCTTGTGGAAAGAACAAAGGACAAGCAAACTAAAGATCAACTAAAGCAGCAAGTTAATGCTTTAACTAATTGTTTAAAATCTCTCATTGATATTTTTGTTCAACTCACCAACCAAATTGAAGTTGCTCTTGATCCTAGTTCTACTAACGGGAAGGAAATGATCGATAAGATCCATGTTTATAAATCTTATGGGAAGGTCACATAGGACTAGGCTAAAGATATCATAGTAAATGGAACTAAATTTATTACAAAAATGAAGAAGATTTGAGAGGGTATCGAGGCATTAAAGAAAGAAATTGACAATGAAATTGCTATGACCAAGCATGAAGAATCTCTCTAGCAAAAGACCGATAGTGACGTCAAGGAATTGATTGATTTGGGATCAAATAAAGTAGTGGCTAAACAAATCCTACCTAATGTTGAGGATAGTAGATATCTCACGTGGAAAAAAAAGTAGTGGAAATTTTCATTTCTAAAACGAAATATATTGGAGCAAAATAAATTGCTCAAAGAATGTAACCCAATGAGAGCTAATATTCAAAGAGATCTTTCAGACATCTGTGTTTGCCTCTAAAAAGAAGATGAATATCAAGATGAGGATATAGAAACATTAAAGAATGATCTCAAGGAACCAGTTGAGAATCTATTCAACAATCTTTTGATGTTGAGAGTACAAGGGGATCAACCAACATCAACTTCGCTTTGTCTCAATATATTGGACACACAACGACCTTCTAAGTTGACATAGATCTAATTCGCGGAAACAAAGCTTTGTGAAGGTTGAGAACCAAAAGTGTGATTATTCCAAACACAACAAAACGTCTCTAATCATCAAAGCTTTCCAAGCATACAAAGCTAAAAGTGTCATGCAATCTACCCAATCATCACAAAAAAAAAAAGATGTTGACAATGCACCACTTCAAGAATGATATTTACTATTATTTTATATTATTGGACTTATTTTTGTAAAGAGCATTAAAGCCTCAAGAAGTTTAAGGAATTCTTTAACCTCACATTTTCAATTATTTTCAAGAAACAGCTACTCTTGCATATGTATATATTGAATCATGATGTTACCAAAACTCTCTTAGAAATTTTTGGAGGAAATATATAGAAAAGATCGTTATTTTGGTGAATTTGGGAAGAAGTTGCAAGTTTGTGAACATGCAATTTTGAATAATTGATATGAAATCTGTTAAATTTGTGTATTATGATAGATTTTGTTAATTGTTATGTTCTTATGTGAATGTGAAAAATATTTCAAGTATTCAATCTCCTCAAGTTGAAAAATATCTTTAATCAATAAATTTGTTAGTTTATATCCTATGGAACTCAATTAGTCTATGTTCCGATTGTTTTCATAGGGATTGTGTTTTTCAAATGATAAAAGATTTATTAGTGTCATTTTATAGATTTGTCAATTGTTGATACCATTCCAACCTTTAATAATTTTTGGTTAAAAGCATACCTTTAGTAAATTTTAAGTTTGGAAAAAAAACATATTCTTATCTCATGAGTTATACCTCAGAAATTATCTCATTAAGCAATAATTTACACTATTGGTCAACAATATTCCTATATTTTGAGAGAGGGAATAAATTATAAATTTCAAAAGTAAATAATTCGTTAACTAACAGTTGGTTAGTGTAATGTCACTCTTAAACAAGAGTTACACTTCCCTTACTCAAAAATGGTGTCACCCCCTTCCTTGAGAGTTACACTTCTTAGTGGTTGAGGCGTCCACCTTCCCCTCTCAATTTTTTTCATAAATACTATCTCCTTTCTTACATACCCTTTAAAATATTATTTTTTCTTTGAACTCTTTAATATTTTGGAATAAAAAATAACTATGACAAAAAATTTGGAACATTTTAGTCTTAGATAACAAAAAATCTCACAATTATACACCATCGTTTTCATTTCAAGCATAGACTCAACAGCGTTCCTCTCATATTTTTCTTCAGGTATACTCCGAGTACAACAATTAAGAATTTGCTATGTTTTTGTCATCCTCCTTGACCCCACTTGATTTTGAGTGGGAAATCATACTCTAGTTACTTTAGATTATATTTGTATCTTTCCATGGCTGTCCCTCACAACTGATCCTAGTGGCAAATACATCATTCCCATCTTTCACTGTTGCAAGTCTCGTGTAGTCAAACAATATATATTAAATCAATATGCAGTTATTCATGCCATGTCTAATCTTGTGATTGGTATATTTAGACATAGTGGAAAGGCAGAAGAAGGATTATGCTTAAGGGCCACTCAAACATATGCGCCCCCTACTGTGGGCAATATCATATTTTTTCTTCCTGCCTCTTCAAATGATGTAATGGCCTCTGTAATTATTTTCGGTAGGCGTAAATAAAAAGAGAACGTCTTCCTTTCAAGGTTTCATACCTGATCTAACGCCATTTCCTGGTATTAATCTCTGAATAGAAGATTTCTCTGTGAATGATAACGTGGTGCTTTCAAACATCTTAGACATCTAATTATGCACGGTATACCTAAATAATATACATAGAGTAAAGGACTCGGTAGTTGGACATCCTATGTTGACAGGTTTGTAATCATTAGGAAACATATCAACTAACCATATATTTATCATTAGATTAATATCATGTGCCAACACTTCAGCTGCAGTGTTGAGAGAGAAGCAACAGGTTTGTCAAATAAAAATATGGACATGTGTCAATTTGAAGTCTCTTGCTGTAAGAAAAAAATTATTTTTCCTGAAGTAACCTGGGCTTGAGACAACTTTTCCAATATTTTTTTGATCTTGAAAACCCACACGTAAAAGCCCATCACCTCATGTTGTTCAAGGACAATTTAGAACATTGTCAAAAAAAAAGTCTAAATATATAAAATGAAAAAAAAAGTTATATTGTTGTCTTATAAATGTACTATGTATTATCACATGATTTGTCTTTAATCTAAATTAGATCTATTTTTCTAAAGGTCCTTTAAAATATAAGTTTTCTCACAAGCATTGCTCAGTCTTCAAAATTTCTGTTTTATTGGCTGCAAGCAAACTTATAGTTCATGTTCCCAGAGTTTTGCCAAATCTTTCAGGATCCATTTTGTTCAAGTGTATGACAAATTGTCTCCATTTTGGTTTGGGTGTACGTAGATTCATTTTTCATTTTGTATTATTATTGAATTTGCATACTTGATGAAAGGACGACGTTGCTTAAAATTATCCCTCTACTCCAATGGTTGTACGGGAAAAAGCTCGTCACTTACCACATGCCAGAAGGTAGGTGAGCCTTGAATTTTGGGGAAATGAAAAATCTCATTGACACCTACTTGTACTTGTAAGTGGACGCAAGTTTCAACGCTTATTGCCATTTAGCTATGCTTTGAAACACCGTTACCCCTCATCCACTGCTTCAGTTTGAAAATTAAAACGCATAAACAGATTGTAGCATGTGCCGGAAGCAATTACTCAAAAACAATGCAGATTAAAAAAGCAGGTATTAAATAATAGTGATTCCATTCAATAATGTATTTTTTGGTAGGATATTTGCTCCTAACGCACTGCCACCATACAGTATTTTGCAATGAATCTAATATGATTGTTTCCTAGCCATTCATTTTATGCAGTCATAATATCGATAAATAATTATCAGGCAAACCCTATCAACGGTATAAAAAATGATCAACCAAAAGTATTACAGGCCAAGAAAAGGTTATAATTACTTGAAGAATAGTAATAGAATTTAAAAATCCCAGCCCATTTCTCATATAACACAGCAGATTGGTATGTAGCTCTATGATATGGTCTTTCTTCGCATAATTTCCATTTTGCTGCATTATAAAAAACTTGTGAAGGAATATTAAATCAGAACGTTTCCCTTGCAATGTAAGTTACTAGTCTAAATTTGGGAAGACTTAGTAGAAATTCCTCCAGAATATAGCAAAAAATGACATTTTAGACAATTATTTAACTTATTTACTTCCAATTAAACATATTATTCTGAGATCAACCACTGTTTTATTGTTTTAACTCAAAATAACCTTGCATTATATTATAATTATAAATGCGTCTGCAGTTCTAGACACTTTCCAGTGCTGTATGAAACTAAACACTAGCAAATATATTAACTAAAAAACCTATAACTAAAAACCATCAAGGAATTAAAACTGCTCTACTGATCAATCTCTAATGAGGGATGAAATGGCCCAAGGACTTACATATCACAGAGCCACGAAACCAAAACATCCACCCAGCAACAAATATGCTTGAGACACAGCAAAAATTATTAAGCATCCAGAGCATTGATATCGGAAGACAGGTACAGGGATAGCTACTGGTACCGATATGCCGTTCTCAAAAAAAAGTTGGAGCCGGGTACTTGGAGACAGCAAGGTGGAGATAGGTACTTGGAGAGAGCAATTATATATATATATATATATATATATGTATGTATGTATCAGACAATGGATATCTTTACATAATGTTAAAAAGTAAATTTAACATTTTAAAACATTGAAATAGAATAATTATATTGATATTTTGATAATCATTAAATGATAGAAAAATATATTTAAAAACATAATCACCTGGAGATGACAGAAACTGAGGGGAATGCCATTATTTTTGAAAACATAGTATGGGGGACCTTGGAGATGACTATATTTTCAATCAATTCATAAAACTTCAATGCCTGTACACCTCTTAAGCCTTATTATTGTTTTGTTTCACATTTTACCTCTTAGGGCTTTAATAAGGAAATTTTCTACCACCTTAAAAAAAACTTGTAAACTTTTATAGAAAATTACACAAGTCTATTAGTGTATTTGTTTAGTTTGTTAACTTTTGCCAGCCACATATTAGCACTTCAAGAAAATGCAGTGTAATTTATCTGATATATCTGAGAAACCTCTATTTGGAAGTTTCCTGATTTTCAGGAGATGCCTATAGGAGGCGTATAGGAGACGCAAAGAAACTTCAACTAAAGTCTTCTAATGCCTGGCAACATCCCCATATAGGTCTCTGAGATGAGGACGTGTCTCCAGCACAGGAGATGAGTACCAAGAGTCAGGGTATGCTAACTAAGATCCAGAGTCATCAAAAGGAACCAGAATGAATAGAACGATTTGATATTTCTTATTAGTTGAGAGGCCTGGGCACCCACCAAGTTCAATGGGCCCATTTTGCCTGTACATTTAGGAGCAACAACTCATAATTGTAATGATATTGACTACTCAGTAGGAAGTACAACATTGTTGATTTCCAGCAATAATTGAAGATTATTTCCAAAACCTGATTCCCTAGTGATATGTTTTTCTTTTGTTTTGCTTTTTTTAAATAAAATGAGAGAATCTATTGGGGGCCTCTCCCATAAAAAAGACGACCAACTATATGATAAAAAATAACTACCAGAAGGCCCCCTTCATGAAGAAGCCGGGGAAGGAAACTCCTGAGAGCCAAGAATCAGCCACCAAAGCAATAGATCTGAAACAAGAGGGCAAACTCATGAAACTACTAATGTAAGGATAGGACCATATGATCATATATGAGCCCAAGTCAATCTCCTTCCCATAAGGATAGGACCATATGATCATATATGAGCCCAAGTCAATCTCCTTCCCTTGTGGGAAGGAGAGACTCCATAGTCCATTGCACTCCAGAAATAATAGAATCCATGGCTTCTAAATGCAATCTTTCAGCTTCTGATTTCCTGCCTCAGCATCAGAAGCCACCACCTCACCCTCCTCAACCTCCTCAATGGCCTTTAAATCAGCTGCAGAAAGCTTATTCATAGGGCATTGTTCGCCAGCTTCTATCTCCTCCACAACTTTTTCCATTCTTGATTTTCTTCCTCTCTTTTTTAGGGCCACAGCTTGCCTTAGACTTCTGAGTTTCAAATTGCGAAATGGTTAAAGATTGCTTGGTGATATGTTGATACTATACATTCCTGTTATACCCATGTTTACCAGTTCATACTAGGAATTGCAATTTATAAAATGTTTTGACCTCAGTTCGTTGGCACCAAGCATATACTGTTTTATGGTTCCCATCCTTTCAGGTATGAACAATTTATTCTTGTTTTGCTATAAAAATTTGATAAGAGGATTAAATTCAATGATTTAACACTTTATCATCCCATGTGGATGACTAAAATTTTGTAAGTACCATAGAGAAACTCGGAAGGAAGGGTTGAGGAGATGCTCTGGAGTAGTCCAATGGGAATTCCAAAATTCCCAGACTGATATATCGGCAAAGCTAGAACCACACAGCTCTAAGCATTACCTCCTAAGATATAATGCCCGTGGCATAGCTGCAAATATCATTCTCTTCATCTTCCAGTACTGCTCAAAGTGACATTGTCAACAGCTTCATGCTCGTCAGCGAGGGTGAGAGAAAACTTTAAATGTCATCCATGGCATGTATCTATGAGCAGGAACCATTGTATTCATGGCAGAAATAAGGATGACGAGTTGATATGCATGAGTTCTAAATTGGATACAAGATCTCAAAGATACAAAGGAAAGGGTTAACAAACAACAGACTGCTATCATTAGCAGGCCGGAAGATCCACCTCCAACATTTTCTTCATCTTTGTTGCATCCTGATCATAACAGGAATTCCAAAATTCTCAGACTGAAACATGTTGGCAAAGCTAGAACCACACAGCTCTAAGCATTGCCTCCTAGAATATAAAGTCCTTGGTACAGAGGCAAAGATCATTCGCTCTTCATCTTCCAGTATTGCTCATGGCTACATTGTCAACAGCATCATGCCCATCAAGCAGGGTCAGAAAATTTAAAATGTCATCCATGGCATGTATCTAAAAGTGAGCAGGAACCATTGTATTCATGGCAAAAATAAGGATGAAGAGTTGAAATGCATGAATTTTAAATTGGATAAAAGGTTTCAAAGATCACAGGAGCAGGTTAACAAACAATGTGCTGCTATCTTTAGCAGGCCTGAAAATCTACCTCCAACATTTTCTTCATCTCTGCTGCATCCAGAGCATAGTCACATGACTCAGATTTGACTCAAGCACATAACATGACCAAACCAGTGACTTGGGTATTGTACAGACTTGGCTTCTTCGCTGCTGTAAATATAGTCTATAAGCCTTGCACACTACTGTTTGGAACTGAAATGGAAGGCCACCACTTTCAAATCTTTGCTCAGCAATCTAACTTTACTTGGTTGAGTCAATGACTGCATATTTGCAAATGATGACAAATCCGAGAAGAGTCATTTTACCATGATCACCTCTTCAGAATCAAAAGCAACTAGAGCTAGAAAAATTGTCGCAGATTATCTGAAGTTCAGTTGCACTTAGCTTTTCCCCTTTGCAGCAATTAGGAGATCAGTTACCCTAGTTTGCAGACCCTTACATTCCTTTTCTCATGGAATTACTGTTTTATTGTAAGAAATGCTAAACAAGGAAAATAGTGCAAAAGTTTTCATCATCAATCTGCCATCTGGGCTAGTTTCATAAATTATTAATAAAAGAAATATAGTGAGAAACCTAATCCTACAATGGAGGCAGGCATTTTAAATATTGCCTTTACCGATACTGTTAATATAAATTAAATCGCTTCACCTAGCTAAGAAAGCTCTATTGTCTTCAGGCATGATAGAAAAGCCAGAGATAAAAGCTGTATTTTACTATTTTTCTTTCATGAATGTCCAATTGGTAAAATGAATTGAAAGGGATATCATTTCACTCCAAGCAAAGACAAGTGTAAAATAGCCAGAAATTGAGGGCATTATTCCTCTAGTTTGCTAGATATTACTGTTGGACAGAATACATGTGCTCACCCTACAAATGTAAGGAGAATATTACCAAGATTTGACATGAAAAGGTACAAAGAAAGCATTCCAATATAAGCAACACAATAAATATCATATACTCATAAATGTATATACATGTCTGGAGACTTGAAGTTTTAAAATTAAATCTGACCGTGTACATTTCAGTCAGTTGCTTATATTTCACAAAAAAGTTCAATATTTTGGAATAAACTTCATTTTCTGTCCCCATCAAGATTCATATAATTGGTTGATCAAGTAACTTACCATAAGCTCACTGGAACTTAGCCTACATATAATTTGGCCCATAGGGTAAAAGGAAGTGGTCCCATGGAGGGGGCTTCAGAATCTATTTTTTATGGAGAGGAAGGTCCTATAAGATGAGAAAAAATCTGCTACAGGATACATTAGAATCTTATCCTCAAAAATCGAAGCCCCTACTTTTTAGTTCTCAGATTTTCCACAGATGCCTTTGCGGTGGAGATTTTTTGCCATGTCATACATCTAAAAAAATTGAACACTAGTTAAAAAATACTTCAGCTAAATTTTTTACTATTAAACTGTTGCTAAAAAAAATCATGACCACCCCTTCCTAAAATTTCTGGGCTTAAAACTTTTAACTTGCCCACTGCTACAAAATCCATGCGACCACCTGCTTGTGAAATGCTCCTAAAATTTCTCACCAGCACCCACTGAAATATTTTAGGAAGCCCCCCTCCATGGAACTGCTACCTAATTAAAGGTAAACCAAGTACAGATCTGTTGAAACACTCGATTTATTTGGACATAGCCTCAGTATTATCACAGCACATATGACTTCGTAGAAAAGATTTATTTATGAATCCTGCAAACAAATTTTACCCTAAGATTATTTTGAGAAAACATAAAATGTTAATCAGAGGCTTCTTGTTTAAGATTATCTATTTCCAATTTCTGCAGCCAATTTTAATTAAGAATAACTTCCTTGTGGCTTATTACTCCCGAGGCAAAGCCAACACTCAACATCAAATAAAGATACAGATGTTACAATAACAGCTGAAATATATCACTATGCAGAAAAATGATCCATATGCAAGACTGATTAGAAAGGAATTGCAATGAGCAAACCTCGTTAAATCACAACCAACCTTGATGCCTGTATGTGGTTTGTAAGTCCTCCAAGATGTTTATCTTGAATTTGTTTACTGGCTTGTATTATTCACAAACAAAACAACAGCTGTAACTTTGAAATGCTAAACAGGCTCTGATCAAATTCTTTTACTGACTAAGCAGTTCATTTCAATTTCCATATGCTTGACTTGACATTTCCTAACTTACCAGTTAAAAGTAACATAACAAATAGCATAAATAGGGAAAAATATTGTGAGGTTTGGATTATATTTGTTGGATACTAAACAATATCAAAAAACAAAATGCAAGCGATACATGGGAATTCTGCAAAAAATTTAAGTGCACGTGTAATCAGCAACAAACAAAATGGAGATAAGAAAATAACATATTTACTGTGTAAGTACACACTGCAAATAAAAGATTTGAGGAGTGCATGAATTCATTGTTATGTCCATAAATAATAATTAGACACTGTTTCAGAATAATTATAACCTTTATAAAACTTCAAAGGTTTACCAGAGCCTGTATAGCACCCAAAGTTAGGCAAGATACTCAACAAAATAGCATTGCAAATTCAACTTAATTAAGTTCAAACAACTTGAAATGATGTTTTGCAAAATCTGTAAGAAACTCAGCTAACGAAACTCTTCACAAACCTGCACAGCCAGAAAGATGTTGTCTTATCAATATAACTGTAGATGATTAGAAGATACAACCCTCCGTAACATATCCAACATATCTCTACAGATACAGGAACAATATGCCACTGATATGTCTATTGGATATAATTAGCTTTCAGTTCAGTATCTGGTTACAGCAAGATGCATTCAAGCTGTATCCAGGCATAACAGACTGCAGCATTTGGTGTAACCCTAGACAGGTCACAAACTAACCCAGAAAAGGTGAGAGAAGCTATACACACCTCTACAGATCATTGGATATGCGTTGAAAGAGAATCCAGAGTGGTATGTAGAGAGATCTGGCAGAGTTGTTCCCATTTATGACCACAAGGTGAGCAACGTCCAAAAACCTTTACGAAAATGTTTAGTCCAAAGGAAGCTTCATTGGTCAAAGTTGCGTGGATACAGTTTATTGAACTCAATGGCTATGAGACTTCAGTAAGGATTGACAAACACACTTTAGCACAAGACAAGCCAGCTAGTTGGTGGCAACTCTATGCACCACCAAGATTGTTGCATATGCTTGCCATTTGTCTTCTCTCATAGGTTTCTAAGTCCTCTCATACTGAGAGCAACTGATAGACATATAGCTTTATCCGCTCCCTTAGAAGGAACATATTTAACTACGTGAGCAGAAAAACTTGTTGTGCATGGTGCTTTGTGTCTCATTGATAGCAAGACACCTCAGTATAGGCAGAGCCCAGCAACATGGTAGGATGGAGCTTTAGGAACAGCAACAAATTGATGAGGAGTACAATGTTTAATTGGGATTGGCTACGCTAACATTGCAAGATGAGGGTATAACTCAGCTCGGCAGTTCCACTGACAAGGAGTTTCTGTGATATACAATGGAAGATGATTCTGATTTTTTATCTTGTTGCTCAAACAAAAATCAGATATAGATATCTTTCTTTGGCATTCCCATTTTGTCATTTTTATGCTTGTCACTTATAAACTCTAAATGGGACTCTCAGCTCATCTGTATTTTGAACTTTCCGAAGGCCACAGTTTTTGCATCCAGACTCTAATTGAACTTGTTCTTAAAGTATTGGAAATCTGGCTCAGAGATCTATGCATTCATATGCACTTTGATACCTTTCAAAGCATTCTTCTATATTTTTGATACATCTGAATACAGAGTAAGCTCTCACAAGATTCAGTTGATTTGTCGATGTTTGCACTCACAGCATTTAATAACCTAGTCTAAAACACCCAGAAAAGATTCTAACAACAAATATATATGTTTTATTTTTTGTTTTTATGTTAAAACTTAAAAGTAATGCATACATTCAATAGAAAATCTGCTAGCCTTATACTACTTATTAGGCTTACCCAACATGCTCATCTGACTCCTTTGAAGCATCTAAGCTCTCTGTAGCATGCCAGCTTAATGCTTGTTGATCCTAAACACTCTTCCCAAAACCTTTAGTCATCCTGAAAAACCAACTAGCCTTAAAAGTTTTAAGTTTTTATGTTAAAACTTAAAAGTAATACATACATTCAATAGAAAATCTGCTAGCCTTATACTACTTATTAGGCTTACCCAACATGCTCATCTGACTCCTTTGAAGCATCTAAGCTCTCTGTAGCATGCCAGCTTAATGCTTGTTGATCCTAAACACTCTTCCCAAAACCTTTAGTCATCCTGAAAAACCAACTATTTTCCAAAGGTTTCCATCCTCATGAAAACAAAACTGATACACCTGAGGTTTTTGTCCCAGGTGCTACGCTTATGCAGCAGCATCACTTTCTTATGAAAAGAGTAGAATTTGGTTTCTAATTTTTCAAAAGTTATCTTTCCTTCTATACCCACCGTTTCATGTGATCCACAAACATAAGCAGTCATTCCTTAAACGGTAGCAGCTAATTGATCAGTCTATCCCTCAATTACAGTGGCTAACTAGCCAGTCTACTCTCTCAATCCCAGGTAGTTAACTAGCTAGAATTGAAGATTGTTATCTGCACAGACTGAAGGGGTCAACCTCTTTCTAACTGCAGACTTGGCTGTTTATTCAACTAGCAGACACAGCTGCCTTATTCCCGCTTCAACTGGCATATTCCAACTAATGGCATATAAAACTACAGTTACCTTATTCTATTATTCAGTCATGTACTTCTGCTAACAGGACACAGACTTCTTATCTAACCATTAATGTCATGTCCCCTTTTATAAATTAGAGACATGGAGAAGACCTCTAGCCTATCCTCATTTCCCATAGGCCAGAGGATAAAGCAAGAGAAACGATTAATAATATTATTTTAAATTCGGCCAGGTAATTTCTATTTTTTGGGGGCAACTTAATAAAATTATTATAATTAATTAATAAGTTGTTTTTCAATATTATTAGAGGGAAAATTTAAATCATGGGTCTGAATTGTAAAGCTATTTAAAAGGGGTGCTTGTATTCATTGAGGAGCATCTTGTCTAGATTTTACAATTCAACATTTGAGCTTTGTGTTCAATTTCACAAGTGAGGATGAAAACTCTTGACTGTTCGAAGATCTTGAAGGATGAAAACTCTTGACTGTTCGAAGATCTTGAAGGATGAAAACCCTCTTGGATTTCTACTATCAAATTCGAGGACGAAAATCCTCATTTCTGTCTAGGGCATCTTCACACAGAAGTTGCATGGGAGCTGAATTTGGAGATTTCTCTCAAGTTTTCAGATTTGGAACTGAATATTATCGATTTTCCAAGAGTTTCCAGATTTGGGTGATTGGGTTTGCAAGTAAATATTCAAAGATTGTTCCAGAGATCTTCATTGTTGATTCTCAGAATTCATGTGCTTGTTTCCTGCTGTCATTATCATAATTCGCTGGGAATGATTGTCATATTTCCTCACTGACCCTTATCATACATCTGGTGAAGATAACATCTGCTGTTCGCAGCTTTGATTTGGTACTAGCAATGAGCATTGTGAGCTTCTAGGTACAGTCCGCAGCAACTAACGCTAAGTTTTTATCAGCTGGGAAAATTTAACATATGGTCACGTCCTGGATCATATTTGAATACCATTGCAAGGGGCATTTGATTGTACATAGATATTGCTGTTATTGTTGCAAAGGCTGGCACAGCATTTCTGTTCTTTCTCCCAGCCATCCATGGCAAAGAATCTACACTAAAGAGGCTGTGTAACATATCATAAAGGCATCACAGTTTGGGAAGGCAGCTACATCATCTTAAGGCTGCTGCAAGTCCCCTAGAGGGAATCGCATGGTTTCAGCTGAGCACACCATAAGAGAGAAGCATACGGTCATTGAGGACAGCTATACCATTGGCTGGGAATTGATTTCCATTCATAAGTTGATTGTATGCTGCTGGAAACTCCAGTATATTGCACCAATCTGTGAGTATTAATAAAGCCAATCAATTATTGGGTGCTAATTTGTAATATGGGTGCTGTTGTTTCAATTTGCTGTTCATGCAAATTGCTTATCAGTATGCAGAAATTGTTGAATCTGGATATTTAGTTATGATAAGGAGTTTTCAGTTTTGTATTATTATAGTTTGTTGTAACTATTGATATTTCAATTTATATTTTGTTTCACAAACCAGAAAAATACAAAAATTCTAATGTTCTATAAAAAATCAGTTTGGGGACATTACAACTAACAAAACACTCACTCAATGCTGCAGATTGAAAGGAAACCTCACAAATCTGCCCTTTCAAAGCATCTCTAGCCCCTTCCAACTAGCATCTTCTATGGGTAGATTCCTCCAATGAACCAAGAGCTCTCTAACAGTCCTATCCCCCAAATTCTTCTCCCGTATGTCAATGATGTTTTCATTCATCATCCAAAGGTGACAAATCAACTGACAGTGCAATATGTTGGCCAAGTGCCTTTTTGAAACAAGGCATGTGAAAGCATCGTGAACCCAATTGCCTACTAGCAACTCCAACTCATAGGCCACCTCACCAACTCTCCTTGAAACTCTAGATGGTCTATAAAAGCAGAGTTTGCTCTTTAATGCCCTACTTTGCTTAACGGAAGTCTATCTATAAGGCTATAGACATAAAAGACCATATCTCCAACCTCAAATTCAGCTATATAACACATCTTGGTGGTTCTTACAGTCATACTCGGGCCAACAAATAAATATCAATTCAGTCTCTTTGGAGGAAAAAGTCATAAAACTGCACATATACCCTCTGATTTTCATTCAATTGGGCAAATTTCTTGAGGAATACAAAGGTGTGAGATTAAAAGATGCCAATTTGCAGCATCTTTCATCTTACAACAATACATAAAGAAAATCATAACACAAACTTTTTACTTAGTTTTCTTCTGCTGCATTAAGAGAAGATGAATATCAACTACCAAATTGCCACCAAAATATGGAAAGAAAACAAGCTGAAGCATCAGCAAATATATGACAACACTGATGAGCTTAAAAAACAGATTTGTTTTATGTCACCTGCATTGTTGTCCTCAAATTTCAATGCTCAACATATTTTCTTCAAATGTTTGTCTATTTGTTATTATCCACCCTGAAATTGCAGTAGTGAGAATTCCTTCTGTGATCCATCTTTGGATCAGAAATTCACTCCATCAACACCACACTGTTTATCAGTCAAGGCACGTCGGTGAGGGCTTAATACTATCTGACAGTCAAGTGAGACCTGCATAAAAAAGCAATATCAAATAATTGCATTTGATCAAATCCGTATCTAAAACAATGAAAACTACTTCTCATTAACAGCACATAATCAATTCCATTTGGCACTCATTTCTCAGATACTAACTTCTTAAACCTTATTTTCCACATTTATTGATGTTTAGTTTTGCCAAATTATTTTAGCCACAAGTGATACAACATTCATGGAATGATAATCGGGGTAAGGTAAGGATCCAATTCGTACTGCCACAAACTTTCAAAAATTGCATTAGGATATGGGATAAACAGCTACAGCAAGAATATATTTCTGGATAAGGAAAAAACTTTGATATCCAGATAAAGTTTTTGGGCAGAAATTAGCAAATTCAAGAACTTCTAAAGTTTCTCAGAAATATTGGCAATTTGTACATGCAAATCTGCAAACACTGCCCAGAAGTTCCTTTAGCCCTTTAGTCAGTCAAATTTTTAATCTTAGCAGTAACTAACCAGATATATTTGTGGCCAAAGATACAGATAACTGAAGAGGATTTATAATCTCAAGCCACCAAGCCTACAGTTGTACACAACAATTAATTTCAGCAATTTCAGGTATAAGACTGTTAAATATCAAATCATATCTCAATCAGATAAGCTTTGGCTTGAGTGAATATGCTAACACCGCACCCAAACACAAATGGCATTGATAAACACTTGTCTATACAATAAACATCTGGAGAGCCAGTAGTCTCCCTGCAGTTATTGATCCCAGAAAAACAAGATCAATTGCTAAATTGAGAACCAGATCAAGGGAAAGTTAATGCGCATTGAGCAGATATCCAGTGAAATCCAATCTATCATTCCACCCTAAGCAACTAAATCAGCCAGAAATAATGATGAACTAAGAAACACACAGTAATGTATTCAAGTCAGTTAAACAGAATAAGAAAGGTTAAGGGCATTCCAATAGTATTTCATGTCAATGAATTAAATGCAAAGTCAAACATCAAAATAGGCAAACAATTTCCACATTCAGTGTATATTGCTGTGCATCTTTTAATATTATTACCAAACAAGAAAGTAAAATCATTCACAAGGTTTGAGATACAAATTACACGTAAGATTATATTTACCCATGCTTGGAGTTCACTAATGTTTAGGAGACTTCTTTAAAAAGTTTTTAATAGCTAACATGAATTTTCCGGCATAATATATAAATCTCTAAAAAGATCCGATGCTTTTTACTTTTATGGGACTTTCCAAATGAAGAGAAAAATACCAATAAGGTTTAACTTACAGTATCTTTTATTTCTGAATGGTCGCAGCTTAATAGTTTGGGTGTTTCTCATGTCAACCCAAATTTTCTTCCACATCTTAGATAATATCACTTTGTTAGGAGCATTAAACATACCTCAGAAGAATGTTGCTCCTGCTCCTGAGAAATATTGTGTTCCTTCAGCAGCAATGTCTGTAGTTTCCTGAATCTTGTTGACTGTCACTTATGTGAGAATGAAGGTTAACAGGCATATTTTTTATCTTAATGGGAATGGATTCCACGAGATCATCAGTCACACAAGCCTTCTAAAGTTTCTAGAGTTACTGTCATTAACAAAATTACTCAGTTTCTTCTTCTCCTCCTTCTCCCACTTCAAACATCTCATTCATCCACATCATAAAACACAGAGGGTAAAGGTAAAACAAACACCCATTTCCTCCAAATCAGGCCAAGTAGACAAACAGACCATTTTCAGGCGAGCTGAATATAAGGGTGTGCTTCATTCTCTAGTAACTAATAGTCAAACTTTATATGAGATGAGCATGAAATTGTCAAGATTTAGTAAAAGGCAATCATGGCAGCTAAAGATACTACCGAGCAGAAGGGCAGAGAAGTGACATTCTTTTAAATGGGCAAGTTTAGGTTCAAGACTTCTCACAAGATTATTTAGCATGTGGGAGAGAATTTGGGTTCACATCACCAATACCCCACATATTGAAGCCCAAAGCCATTCAAAATTTCAGATGATAATTATAACCAGATAAACACTGGCCCTCAATATAGCCCCAACAGAATTGGACCTGAAAAAATAAAGCTGAAAACACCGAGAAAGATGAAGCTGAGGTAAGCCATAGCCAAACACACTGTAATAGATCTATACAGTCCCCTATAAATTTGCAACCCAGTACAAGATTTGATCTGCAACGACAACTCCTTTTACACACGGATTCTTAATTTGTTGAGATACACAAAATATTGAAGTCCCCGTCCACAGTACCGTACGCTAACCTGTCCCAAGGAAAAGGCTCCCGTAGAGATAGCTACTGCTCGTATTTTTATTGCCATAAACTGCAAATTAGGAAACTGGGTAACTATGGAATTTTCAACGAACCCATTTGTTTAGTCAGAGATGGAAGCCATTGTCTAATTAAAGAAAGACAATGGTACAATGGAAAGGGCTGTCGAAATAAGAAACCAGGAAAATACGTTTAAACGGATGCATTATGGCTACAATACTTTGGGAAATAATCAAAAAGCTGTGGGCAAGCCGAAATTTTCGTCAGACGTATTCTAGCGAAACTAAATTTTCGTCAATAGTATTCTATGACAAATGACCCCTAAATTTCCTCAACTCAGTCAACAGACCTAGTCAGATTATAGTGAAACCAAGTACGTGGTCCTATGAACGACTCCCGCTTCTATTTCCGCTGAGCATGGAAGAAGAAGAAAAAAAAAGTAAATCTCATCACCTTTAAATGCAGAATGGCTATTTACTTGGAAATCTGCTGCATCGTCGTGAATTTTAAAGACTTTCAATGAAAGCATATGTATACTACATTTTGTTTGAAATTTTAGGAAAGCTGAAAATTTGATATTGTATAAAGATATTTTCCTGCAAATCACTTCGAAAAAATTCACTGCAGCGCCCGCTGAGAAAATTGTCCTAATCCCACCCTTCTACGGGAGCATCGCCCTAAACAAAATTTCAATTAAACACCATCCCAGCCGCTCATCTCGATCCCTTCTGCCCAAATAGTTACTTCATATTGACAAATAGTCCAATCGACAAACCTACCGTACCTAACCTTCTATATTATCTCCATCTCTCCCTTTAGAAAACCCAGTACATATAATCATCGGAGGAAGCACGGTATTGCTGTACAAGGAAGTAGCAGAGCTAAAACTGAAGCTTCTGTAAAACGACATGGTATTCAAGTATGCCGAAGCCTCCGTCAATTGACAGAAATTTTGACTATGCTGATTTGTCGACTTAAAATGCAGTATTACAGAGCACGCAGAGACAAACCTGAACTTGAGGCAGAGTAATCTGAATAACACGTATTCTGGCGCCAACATCGCCAGTTAAGCGTAGCGCGACTCGATCATTTACCGTGGCATCTCTGAGCAAATCAAGCGCGGCAGCCTGCAAAATATTGACCCTGTTGACAAGCAACCGCGTCTGCACTGTCGTATGACTGTGCGAGGGCTGATAAAAGGCCGGAACAACAGCGACCCCAATTGGCATGCCCTTATACATGACATAGAACTTAGAGGGGCTGTACTTAATCCCCACATTATTAGGGTTACTGGCAGCAAACACCATGGCGATGTTGAGCGAGAGGAACACCTCCATGCTGGTCACGGCGGAGGCGCTGCCTGGAGGCGGGTCCACGCGCAGCGCCTCTACTGTGACGCTCTGCAGCTCGAACTCGGGCTTCTTGGGCTTTATTACTAAGAACACAACCAGCGCTATTATGCCTATTATGGTCGCTACTATGAAGAGCACCGACAGCACGCAGCAGCAACATCTTCCTAAGGAGAATGTTGATATTTTATATCTCTCGCGTAGGGAGCCGTGCATGCGGCAATACGCTGGCCCGGGCATTGCTAAGTCTGGTGCTTTCGTTGCTTTCTCTGCCATTTCACGTCTATTTTGCAGCCTGGTTTTCTCGTTGCCTCTCTTATGCCGCCAAAATGCGCGTCATTTTTTTCTGCGCATTTACGTTATTACTTGCGCTCCCGTACGTCTTCTGTAACGTCTGCAACTTCGCAATCGAAGCTGCCAGCCTTTAACTGTGGTTAGGTTAACGAGATTCAACCGTGATTAGTCGAGCGAGATTCGAGGGTCGAAAGGGACCGTGTCTCTGGCATTTGACGGTCGCCTTTGTTGTCGGGTTGAAATTTATGTTTGTTTGCTCATTTAATAACCTTTTTATTTACTTACGTGTCCGTATTGCTTTTGTCATAAAAAGATTATTAGTAAATGTGTTTTATTATAAGTTTTTTTTTTATGGTAGTAAGATGAATGATTTAATTTGTAAAGAGATAATCTTAGTTATAAAATAATACTTTTTCAGCGTGAGACAATTTTTAAAAATTTGTTGATTTAAAATTTTATATAAAAAGTAGTTTATTATTAACTTTTTAATTAATAAAAAGTAGCATATATTTATTTATCAAAAAATTACATGTTAAAAAAATTAAATATTATTTTTTAAAAGTTTGGATAATTTTTTTTTTTTTGGGATCAATTAATAAGACTTTATTCAAGGTATTTATTAAATTTTATCTCTCTCAAATTAGTTTTGTATAATTCTATTCATTTTTACCATCATACATTTAATAAGATTTATTCTTAACTTCAATCTTGGTTGTGAAATTAATATACTCATAATCCTTGACTTCATTTTTTATAATAAAAAATTAATATGCTTAACAAGATTTAATGTTGATAGACTCTTCCTTAGTCAAATAACTTAATAAAAAAAATTCAATAATAAACATTATATTTTTCTTAAAAGACAAAAAAATATAAATATCAAATTTATGAAATAAAATGCTACAAATTGTTAATTATATTATAATAATATATTTATATTCTATTTATTAATAATAATTACAGAAAAATGGCGCTTAGCGAGGAAGTGTGAAGAAAGGCAGGTGGGGCGGTCGTTTCGTTAAAGAGGACATGAAGCAGTGGTGGGCAAGAAACTGGGGTGAGGAGGTGAAGATTAGCTTCCTGCAAGATAATTATTTTCTCATAGAATGTGCTTATGTTCGAATCAAAGAGGACATATTAGGTAGCAAAGAGATTATGTTTGAGGGGAAAGGGTTTTATTTCTTCTCCTAGCGAAATAATTTTGAGTCGAGAAATTTCATTCCAGATAGAATGGTGGTTTGGGTGGGCCTGCCAGGGCTACCAACAAAATTATGGAGTGTGGAGGCACTAGAGAGCATAGGTGAGACCTTGGGAAAAGTGGTAAAGGCGGACGATGAGGCAATCAGTTCGGGTAATGAAGGGAGAATGTGAATATGCATTGAAATTGAACCATGGAATCACATTGAAGAGGATTTGGAGCTAATTCATTTAGAAGGAAGGTATTTCCAACACTTGTGCTGGGAATTCACAGAGGAACAACTTTGTGCCAAAGATAGTTGGACAAATGGAAACTTCTGGGCAAGCAGCAACCCAGACCCTAAAGGAAAAAGGATTGTGGATCATGGGGAAGGGCCTTCCAATAATTACACATACGCCTAGGATTTAGGGAAGCTAACAACGGAGGATAAACTGGAACCAGCAAAAGAAGTGGAAGCACCAAAAGAAGACATGAAACTAGACTAGGTGATAGGAAACGAACTAAAAATGGTTGTGTTTGAAGGTGCAAAACCCCAGCCTTGGAAATGGGAGACAATCTTAGAAGTGGGTAGTGAGCTTCGCGCAATGCAGAAGGAGGTGTCAAAGGCCTTTGTGGAGCACTTCCCATCCATAGAATATGCTAAAGCAGATGAACTTGGTTGTGAGGCAAATATGTAATTAGCCCCAGTTTTGGAAACAAATTGGAATTTGGCAGACCTAGAGGAGTCGGATAAGGTGGTTAGTGCAAAAGAAGGTAAAAGCACGCTAGGTGCATTGACTGTGGTAGAAGAGGGCCAGGTGAAGGTTGATCAGCAACTAGTGGCAGTGGATCAAAGCAATTCTACTGGAAAATTTGGGGTGCAACCCACAATGACCGGGAAATGTAACCCTGATTGTGGTGATAAAAAGAAGGTAGGAAGGAAATCCAACGAGGAGAACCACGCTTTAGATGGGGAGGTTGTAGGGCAATGAAAAATCAACAACATGATTCCAAGATCAAGGAAGGGCGTTACCCTTCCCAGGGAGCTATGAGGTTGATAAGTTGGAATGTTAGGGGCTTAAATGCCCCTAACAAGATGCGTCTATTCAGACGCTTTTTAGAAAAGTCAGAGGAAGACATAATATTGGTGCAAGAATCAAAATTGGCAAAAGTTGAGGTAGAATCTTGGAGGTTGAGTAGCAGAGGTTGGAATTTTTCGTTTGTGGAAGCGAGAGGTGCATCAGGGGGTCTAATGACACTTTCAAAACAACAAGTTGTGTGTGTAGAGGAGGTTGTAGCAAATAAATCTTGACTGGCAACAAAGGTAAGGAGCAACAAGGAGCAAATAGAGCTGATCGTAATCAATGTGTATGGCCCAACATCCCCTCAAAGCAAGAAACGAGTGTGGGCAGAGATAGGCACATTCATGCAGTCACAACAAGGTTCAGCATTTATTTCGGGGGGACTTTAACGCCCTTCTTCGAACCAGTGATAAGAGAGGGGAAATCCAAGGAAATTCAAAATCTCAGGAGGATTTTGTGAATTTCGTTGCAGAGTAGGGCTTGCTCGAGATAGCAATGTCGGAGGGAACTTATACTTGGACAAATCGAAGGATAGGCTTCAGCAATATATCAGAGCGTTTAGTAGGTTCTTCTTTGGTGGTGACTTGGGCAACTTTCCTTTGCCTTTGATTGCAGCGCTCTGCCACAGTCAGGCTCGGATCATTATCTGGTAAAGCTTGACATCCTTGGTGCCAAAAACACAGTAAGGTGCCCATTTCAATTTGAAAAAATGTGGTTTACGAATCCTGATCTTCTGCCTTTGCTTGAAAAGTGGTGGAACAGTGATCAACCAGAAGGAAACAAGCTTTTTTGCGTAGTAAAGAAGTTAAAAATTTTGAAGCAGAAATTGAAACATTGGAACAAAGAGACTTTTGGAAATATTTTTGAGGAAAAGGCCAGGTTGGAAGGAGAATTGGAAAATGTAAATGAATCAGTGTTAGCATATGTAATGGATGAAACTTTGTTAGATTGAAAGAAAAAGAACTGATTCAAAAATTAGAAGATCAATTAGCAAAGGAAGAGATTTTCTGGCGCCAGAAATCTAGGGAGCTTTGGATCAAAGAAGGGGACAAAAATTCAAAGTTTTTTCACAATTCCACAAAGGTACAAAGGGAGGTAAACAGGTTTGATCATCTTTGCACAAGTAATGGTGTGCATATTGTAGGAGCAGGGGCGATTGGAGAAGAGGTTGTTAGATATTTTCAAAATCTACTCAACAACAATGAAGGGTCCAACATGACTGCCCAGAATAAGCTCCTCAAGAATATTCCCAAGCTTGTAAGCTAGGAACAAAACCAATATTTGTGGCATCCTTTCACAAAAGAAGAATTTAAAGAAGTTGTGTTTCAACTACACCTAGACAAAGCGCCTGGGCCAAATGGATTTTTGGCATTTTTCTTCCATAAGTGTTGGGGTTTCTTGGGTACTGATATTGTGGAAGCCTTTGAGGAAGCCAAGGCAGTAGGCACTCTGCTAAAGGAGGTAAACAACACGTTCTTAGCCATGATTCCAAAGAAAGGGAAATCAAATTCTCTGGAATATTTTTGACTGATTGCACTTTGCAACACATTGTATAAAATCTTATCAAAGGCAATAGCAAATCGTCTGAAAAGAATAATACCAACCTTGATTGCAGAGGAGCAAACGGGCTTTGTACCTGGTCAATTGATTTATGAAGGTGCAATAATTGCACAAGAGATTATAGACTCCCTGCAAAGCAATAGAAGACTGGGATGTTAATAAAATTGGATATTCAGAAGGCTTACGATATGTCAAACTAGAGGTTTCTTTGCAAAATATTAGAAGCATTTGGTTTTGATAGGGAGTGGATTGACTGGATCTTTTGCTGCATTTCCAGCCCTCATTTCTTAGTCTTGGTTAATGGTGAGCCTGATGGTTTTTTTGGCTCTTCTAGAGGTCTAAGGCAAGGGGACCCCCTTTCCCCTTTCCTTTACATCCTGATGGCAGAAGCTTTAGGGCGCACCATAAGCAAGGAGTTTGAACATGGCAGAATTGAAGGTTTACAGGTCACAAGGGGAATACCAGCTTGCTCGCACTTGCAATTTGCAAATGATACTTTGTTGTTTAGAGTTCCAAGTGTTGAAGAAGCAACAACTTTCAAAGAAATTTTGAATGTGTATAATAGTGCCTTTGGTCAGCAAGTTAGTGAGACCAAATTAGAGGTCTTGTTCATCAATACTCCTCATTGCCAAGAAATTCGGGTGGCAAGAGTTATTAACTTTGGAATTGGAAAATTTTCGATCACTTACTTAAGGCTACCTTTAGCATTGGGCATAAGTAACTCCAAACTCTAGGACCCTTTGGTTGAGAAAATCAGAAATAGGATGACTTCCTGGAGTGGAAAATGGCTTTCATGGGCTGGGAGGATTGTAATGCTAAAGGTTGTGATATCAGCCTTACCCATTTACCTACTATCATGCTTGGCTCTTTCCAAAATTGTGGCAAATACAATTAACAAGGACATGAGAAGGTTTTTCTAGCAGGGAGCCTCAGAGCAAAAGAAATATCCACTCATTGCTTGGGACATGGTCTGCAAGGCGAAGGAGAATGGCAGGGTGGGCCTTTGTGACATATTGAAACAAAATTGTGCTTTGGGAGCAAAGCTAATTTGGAGCATGTATGAGAATAACAAGGCAAAATGGGCAAGGATTCTACAACATAAGTATCTTGTCGTAGAAGCAACAAATAGTATCTTGCTCACAAACGATTTACCCTAGGGCTCAAGGATTTGGAACTTCATGAAGGCTTGTCGTCCCCTTATTTTGAATCATCTTACTTGGGACATTAAAGATGGGAAATCTGCAATTTTTTGGGAGGACTCGTGGGGGGGATATCCATGCTTGGATAGTATCTTAATGATGGATCAGTCAAAAGTTATGTTGCAACAACTATGGGGAATTAAGGTCAGAGACTACCTCAAAGAGGAGTGGTCTGAGGGGCGGCTGGTTTGGTCATGGAAGGACCTAAGCACTGTTCCCATTTTGCAAGTGGATAGGAAGGCTTTGTTGGATATCCTGGGACAGAGATCAATAGTAATCAGAACGGGTGAAGACAGTTTGGTTTGGAATGGCTCACCCACAGGAGCCTACAGTGCTAAGGAAGGACATGCGACATTGTGTGTCGAGGAGAGGAAATCCTCCTTGCCATTAGGGTTGTGTTGGAATAAGTTATGTCTACCCAAAGCAGGCACATTTGCTTGGGCGGAAATTCAAAGCAAAGTGTTGACAACTGATAAGTTTCACAAAATGGGATACAAAGGGCCTTTAAGGTGTGCTTTATGCAAAGCAGAGGAGGAAGATATGAACCACTTGTTTGTTCACTGCCCATTTGCCCAAGCTTGTTGGAGGTGGCTATGTGCCAAACTTAGCTAGACTGGGGCACTACAAAATGACATTCGATTGCTCTTTTCGTCATGGCCCATACTCAAACAGAGCTCTTTGTACGGTGTCTTTTGGTTAGTAAGTCCTTCCACATTGGTTTGGGAAGTTTGGAAGAGAGGAATAGAAGAATATTCTTAAAAATAGAACGGAGCTTTCCAACTTTCATCAACTGTCTGGAAGCAGTGATAGTGGAATTAATGAATAACAGGGTGGCTAATGGAAGATGCAAAGATCTCTACTTTACAAAGTGGGATGTGCAGATGCGAAAAGGTTGGCATGGTTTAAAAGTACCACAGGCTGGTGCTTTTAAGACAGACAGGGCCAAAAAGAGACAAACAAAGGCAGAGTGGCAACCTCCCCAAGATAGCTGGCTTAAGTTAAACTTTGATGGGGCTTCGCGAGGAAACCCAGGCATCTCAGGAGCTGGATGCATAATAAGAAATAGTCAGGGTCAATCATTGGGTATCCATTTGATTCATTTACCAGTAGGCACCAACACGGTTGTTGAACTCCATGGCCTTTTGGGAGGCCTCAATTTATGCAAAAATATTGGTGTAAAGAGGGTGGTTATTGAAGGGGATTCAATGAGCTTTGAAAATCGGAAGGTTGCTAAATTGGAAGCTCCAACCTCTCTTAGATGATGCAATAAATGCCATACAAGGCTTTGAATCCTTCGAGCTTCGACACACCTACAGGGAAGCAAATGCAGAGGCTGAAAAACTAGCTAATGAAGGCGCAAATGGGCACAGAAGAAGAACAACATTTGAATCCACATTTCAGCTTTAGGGTAAACATTCCCCGTGGTGGCCTGGATGACAGCGCTTTTGTGTCTTTAAGGGCTCTCTGGACACCTCTTGGGCCGACTTGGGGGTTAGATTGGTGGTGCTTATTCGGAAGCACTTGGTGGCTGTGAGCACATAAGTCATAGTTTTGAATAGGAGTTCTTGTGCTCGGCATTTGGATTTTCTTAGATAGCTTTGTCCATCGCGTCTAGGTGGTTTTTGTACGTGGTGGTCAAGGGAGTGGCTGCAAGTTGTTATGGGGCTTGATAGCGGTTGCCTATGGGCTAGATAGCGGTTGCCTATGGCTCTGGCCTTGTCCCCTGTGTTGTGTATGGATCATGGCTTACCAAACAGAATGTATTTTTGCTATAAATTAATGAAATCTTCATTTACACATCAAAAAATAATAATTACAATAATTAATGTAAATATGTTTTTTATTAGTTAAACTAAAAAAATTGTCTCAATCTCTTGCATATTAAAGGAATTCATCAATTAAGTCTGAAACATAAAATTAAAACCTGAAACAACAGGAGGAACTTGTTGGCACCACCAAATCAAACATCAAAAAATAGACAAACACAAAACAAAGACAACAAACAACCAACACTAAAATAGCACCCTAAATAACGTATACAAAAGAAAGTCAAACCCTATAATTGGTGACCAAACAATCTTAGTCGTTGATCATTTTCTTATGAGTATCTTCCTATTTTGCAACACCCATGATAATTTGAGTCTCGTTCTTTTAAAAACTTATACACTCCTCACATATCTAAAAACTTAGAATTTATTATTATAAATTAAAATTTGATAAAATTAAAATAACATATTTTATAAAAAGTGAAAAATTCAAAAAACTTATAATTAATATTTTTAAATTATTTTATTCTCTTATAATAAAAACACCAATTTGAATGGTGATAGGAAACCTTTATGGCCTTCGCTCATCCTTATAAGGTAAACATAGATATTTTGTCAATGTTCATTACAGTATTTTTAGAGGCCAGGATCCAAGGAGGTCATTTAGGTGGTTGTTGAATCTTTGATCAAACCAAGATGGAGGTGTGGATTGAGAATGATTCTAGACGATGGGGTGGTAGGTCTAAGCTTCCATCTTGGGGCGAGGATTTGGTCGATGATTAACACTACTTATTCTAGGCATTGGGTGTCATTAATCCTCATGACGGTTGGGCAAAATGATTCACAATGTAGGCTGCAAGCAAAATGGAGAATTGAATTCATAAAGTCTGCATGAGGTGAAGCATGCTCAAGAGGATGGATTGAACGTTTTCATTAAATAGTGATGGTGTTATGTCAAGTGAAGAGGGGGATATTGAGCCAAAACCAAAGGTCAAAATTTAATTCCCAAGTTACAACAGAATAGATATTATTATGTAGAATACACAAAATACAACATTATTATGGATGTATTTCTTTATATCTTATAAATTTTTCGTAAACAAGATACAAAATAAATTTACGAAAATTTTGATATAAAACCTCCAGTGAACAACCACTTGAAATCTTTTTTTTTTTAAATTTAATATTTACAAATATAACCCCCACTGACCAAATTCGCCTATAAAAGAAAACCCAAACAAATAAATTTCTAAATTGTCATAATTTTCTCAAGAAACTTACATCCTCTACTATTATTTTGAAAAATATAAAAACTCCTAAAACCCTAAAATTCCAGCCTTGACTAGCAGGTGGGAAATGACTACACTGAAGCACGCGCTTTGTGTGAGTTCTGATCAGCGGATTTACATAAAGAAGTTGGCGAGTATAAAGATAAAGCACTGACGGCGCATGGCGAGAATATGCTTGGCAAAAGCTTATTGAGGAATAATGTCGGGCAACTTTTTCATTACTTATCGTTTGCTTTCAGAGGTTAGGCTTTCCACATCGAGCCCCGTCCACTTTCAGGTTTAACAAATATATATTAGCGATGTCGGCGGAGAGAAGAAAATGGTGGACTACAACGCCAAGCTTCAGTTTTATTTTTATATTCAGAGCGCAAAACCCTACTTCACCACTTGTTTAACTTATAAATCTTGCTTTACGTAACAGAATTCGGTGGGATGCATTTTCTTCTCCGTTAAAGCACTGGTTACTTTTCGCATTTTATAATAATTTTGATTTACAGTATTCCGCGCACTAACCATTATTTTTTCTTGGCCGTCTCTGAATTCTAATTTGCAATAATGGTGCTGAATATGAACAGTTGAATTGAACAAAATGGTTACATAGCTTTCTCTCTTTCGCTTTTGTCAGCTTTTCAAACCTAATATTCGTTTTTGTCGCTGTATATGAGAAAATCTTGTTCCAAGAAATTAAAGTCAAAAATAGAAAACTAAATTAGTAGATTACAACACTATTTACAATTCTTGTATCTCTAAATATATGTCTTCGTTGAATATAAACTATAAATAAGTATATATTATTCATATTGTGATAATTATATAATTGTATCTGATTGTGTTGGATTCATTTTGTTTTAATTATTTTTATGTAATGATTAATATATAATTGACATGTTTTTTAATAGAAGTTTAGTTGGTAAAATAATATAAACTCACATCACTTTGTAGTTTATTTTTTTTATTATGGGTTGAATTCGTAGATACGAATCTATATCTAGTTCTTATTAGATTTGATCCCCTAATTTCTAAACTCAAATTTAATCCTCAACTCAAGTCAAGTTCTCTCCTAGTAGTCATTACTTATTGACTTTGAGCATGAAAACATTTAATTTGCATACTAGAATGTTGAAAGTAGAGTATAGTGATGATAGATTATTGAAATAGTCAATAGTAATTGTGCAAGATTGTTGCAGCAATCAATAGTAATTGTGTAGAGGTAATCATCATTGTATCTACTTGGGATCATTGTAGTTACTTCCCATAAGAAACTTTACCTCATTGTACCTACTAACCATCAGCTTTGATAGATAGTAGTCTCTATCCTCCCATCCATACCAAATAGAGTTGGGCCATCCACTATCTCACATTGGGGAATGTGCTTCAAGTGAATGTTAGATACATGTAAAAGGAAAAATTCTAATATATTTAATCATCCATATATCGTCACTTAGAGAGCATCACATTGTATAATTGCATCATCAACTAATATTTAAATCATAGTGATATATTACGCATATTGCATGGAACTACTTGGCATGTGTTTGATCCTTGTTTAAATAGTTAGAATTATCCCAAGCGGCTTGATTAAGGACAATAATCCTTGCATAAAAAATTCCAATGGTATTTGTAGATATCACTTACTTACAATTATAGATTTAGATACTTGAGGCAAATATGTTTGAGGTGATCAAGTGTATACATATAAAATCTACAAACTAAGGTGAAATTTGTGAATCTAAGACTTAATCCATGACATATTGATCATTTCTACAATACAATAATGACCCACAACAAAGAATGTGCAATCTAACAATCTATGGAAGCATCACAATTCTAGGTCTTAATCAAAAACATGAAATTAATTCATTGAGCATAGTTTGCAAAAAAAATCTATGATTTAGACATAAAGCTAAGTATCTATTCCATTTTCTCATTTTTCAAAAAGTGTGCTTGTATTTAGTCGTTGTCTTAGCTACTTTATCTAGATTGAATTACTTGTCATTATTTATTTCTCCAATTAGACCTTTATATATGTGTAATGAAAAATAATATTTTCTTAATCTTAATCTAGACTAATCCAATAATATGCAATTATAAGCATATATTAACCTAGATTAACAAATGATAACTATTAGAGTGATTAATACATAATTGAATGTAGCAGATAGGTGTACTTAGCTCTAAGATTGATGAAGAAGATGAAACTAGTGCAACACTAAAATTGATATGTCTTGAGACTAGAATCGGATCATGTTTATATGTTATTCAACTTAAATTTTGCACAATACATGTGGATCCCTATTTGGGTAGAGTCTACTAGATCTAGGATAATTTTGTAGGCATGGATCTTATTTAAGAGTCATGGAACTGGTCTCGCAATTCATGGACCTTTACTCTTTGGTAAAACTAATTTATTGTTGTTTACTTTGCTCTAATAATTAGTGATAAAATACCTTTATATGTAACTACCAAATCACTTGGGGACATGTTTTCTAAGGTCAACCCCATAAAAAGATTAGCTTCATGGTCATACTACGAATCAAAGACAATAAGCGATCGTCCAAATATCTTAGGATGATGTGATGCAAATTTTGATTCTTTTAAATGTAGTTGAAGATAGTAAATCAAATGAAGAAATAACATAAAGATAAAGCACAAACCAAATCTATTTACCTCAAATGACAGGTTGCTCATTAGATTGAGCCAAAGTGAAGTGCAACTAATTTGCTCCACCCAGTTTTCTCATTTGGATGAGTGATGAATGGTGGAATGTGGTTGCTTATTAAACCAACAACATGATGTTATGATGAAGGTATACTGGATAGAAGATATGAAAACATGCAGTTAGGATGATAAAAGATGATAAAATTGAGAGGAAAGGCCTTCAGTTATAGATTTTCCAAGAAAAAGATCAAGTGTTAGGATGCATTATGAGATGGAGGGTTGAGAGTGAATGAGAGGATCTGGAAACTTAGCCTTGTGACAAGTGTTACAAGAAGGAGGCCTAGGAAATTGGCATGTGGCATGGGGAAGAGGGCTAGGTGTGCTCACACATGTGTGAGAACGCATAGGAAATTTCATGAAAGAGACTACCTTATGACATGTGTAAGAGGTAGGGCAACTACCTTATGACATGTGTAAGACGTAGGGTTCACATGTGTGAGCAAGGGGTAGGAAGTGATGGAAAATTTAGATCTTGATCCATGTAGATGGATTTAATGGTTGGGATTAAAGGTGAGGTGGAACTAAATATTAGGGGAAATGGTAATGAAGGTTAATCAGCCTAAATCAATTAGTTAAGTATTAATTAATTGATTTAGTTGAAGGATTTGGGGCTAAGGTTAAAAATCAATTAAATAAATATAAATTTATTTAATTAAAGGTGGGGGATAAAGGTGTTAGGTGAAGGGTTAAGCTTAAATTTATTTAATTAGTGGTGAGAGATAAAGGTAAAGGATGGATTAAATGAACAATAAATATGTTTTTAATTAGCCATAATAGGGTAAAGTCCAATGTGGTTTGGTGAGAAAATTTAGGTGTCTACCATACCAATTGAAGTATTCTTCTAATGAAATTTGAATATGAGAGGATGATGAAATGAGCGCAATTGAATGTATTTAAATATAATGATATGACAATAATTTAGGAGATTTTGAATTTTTAAAAAATAGGAGTCATTAATTCCTACACCTATAGGAATGACCTTGGATAATGGAATAGTAAAATTTGTAAAAGGAATAAATGTTTGGATATGGGCGGTACAATAATGTGGGATGTGTAGTCCAAAATGTGTGAATATGGATGAGATAAGGTAGATGCATTACAATGTGTATGCATGGGGATAGGTGAAGAGTTAGGTACCTAATGAACCTAACTTAACACAAGGTTACACCATTTACTGATATGTAAATTTTGCACTAATTTATTCTCTCAAAATGGGTGCAAAACTAAATGGGAATTGGCATGGATATGTAAATTTTATCATTATCTTTTGTCCACACTTTGAGGTGCATACATGAATCTTATAATGATTATGTATCTCAAATTATTTAGCACTTGCAAAAATGCATGGAAAGTAAATATTCAACATACTTGGATATTCAAGTCCATATAAATTAATAGACCTCACTAGATGTAATCACATGTATTCACCCTTTGGCATGAAAACTCCATGGGCTTGTAGAATAGAGAAAATCTGCAATATGTAGTATCTATCTCTTAAATAAAATAGGTACAATATATAAGCTCAATTAACTATCTAATCTAGATTAAAATGCATGAAAATGAGGAGTCGAGCTATGTATTGTGTAACAAGTTACAAAATATTTTGAATGATAAACACTATTAATCTTTATCTTTTTTATTCTCATTTCACTTAAATATCTTATTCAATGTATTACTTGATTATTAAATTAGATCTATATCATCATAATATAGTTAAAAATTGAAGTAGACATTATTTTTATTTACGCTTGATAATTACATAATTTAAGGTGTTGAAAATTTTAATTATATGTTTAATGTACACTTCTTCACTTTTGAGAGGGACCCTTACTAAAATCTCCATTTAGTATAAATATGAAATTATTACTTAAATATGCAATATTAACATTCAAGCAATTACTACCCCATAAAGTGTAGAAGGACGAACTAAAGTTGGTTGCTCAAGTATATCCATGATATTTTAGATTCATAATTTTAGATAAAATTGTCTAGTAGTTGGATCATACTTTGTGATTCATTGTAGGATGAGAAAAAACTTAAGTTAGAATTGTGATACTTGTTCCTTAAAAAATTGAGGAAGTTAGTGTGGAGAATTTAGAGAACGAGAGAAGGAAATTAAAAATTATACAATGGTTAAACTAATAATACATTAAGAATTCAAAAACAAATAGTCAAAAATATTAGTGCTAATATATTCTCAATATATTAGATTAAAAATATTATGAAGACTTAACAATTGACATTAAAATATTAATCTTTCAATCAAATAAATCATAATAAAATATAAATAGGATATCATTTGATTTGTGATATTTGGAGAATAGTATCAAATTACATATAAATAACTTAAATATTAGGTCAAATATAATGAAACATATATTATATATAATTGTAACAAAAGAATATGGATTGGATGTAAATAGATTTAACATACTCAAAGAAGAATATTAATTGAATTAGAAAAATAAGTTTCAAATAATTATTTATAGTTATTATAATATGATCAAAGAGTTAGCTATTGAGAATAGCAATACCTAACTATGATATTATAAATAGTTATAATAATTATAAAGAACAAAATTATTACTTATTATAATTAAAATTAAAATTAAAAATTAAAGATATATAAATATTATATTAAAATAAATAAATGAGAAACAAGTAAAATTTGAATGTGTTGAAATTGATGTAAAATAAAAATAAATACAATCATGTAATATTATAAATATATTTATTGGTACTAACACATTTGAATATTGTGTTGTTATTATAAAAAGGACGTCGATTATATGTTGTTTAATGGATGAGGACAATCAACAATCCATTATAAATAGGATAAAATTTATATATTAGGAGTATAATATTCAATTATACATTAATAATTTTAAATGTACGAATGTCATAATAAATGAGATATTGAGATTTTAATTTACAACAAGATTTTAATTTATTATTTCAATTATAAATGTATAAAAAAATAGTTTTAAATTTGGCACATCAATTACAAATGTATAGAAAATTTAGGCTATAATTTATTGAATTGACTAAAATTTGGAATGAATTTTGGTTTCCTATTTGTCCTCGTTTTATTTTGAAATTTATAATTATTATATATAATTTTAATAAAAAAAATAGCTACTCACTTCACCACTATAGATCTATTTCAAATAAATATCTAGAGGATTTGCCAAGATTTATATAGAATTTTTTCAAGGTCAATTCTTAAAGTATAACATGGAGTAACTTAGTTTTTTAGTTGAATTTTTGATAGACTAGATTATTAGGGGCTTGGACACTCTCTTATTGGTTGAGGATTCTTGTCAATTATCTTCTTTGATCATGTTTGACCAAAAAATGGCATACATGAAGGTCAAGCCAAAGCAATTTGTAAGAAAACAAGTAAAAAATACTCTTGCGGTTGAAGGAATTAGCAACAATTGTTGGTGTCTCGATAAATTGAGATATTTGACAAAATTGCAAGCAAATGGGTTGCAAGAAAAGTTCCTACAAGGGATACTAAAAAATTGCATTTTTATAAGATGATAAAAAAGTTGACAAATGATTGACAAAAAATGTGTGTTTTGGCAAGATTTGTGAAGACTATTTTGACAAAAGAGAGCAAGTGCTTTGTTTATAGTTTTTGATATCTAAGTTTATGCCCTCATCACAAACTTGCACTTGTTTAGATATCAATCAAGCATGAGAATATTGTGAGCATGGGATGTGGCTTATAGAACAACCTTTCAAATTAAAAGGATAGATCCTTTAATAATTTTGAATGAACACTTCTATTTAATTATTTAAATGAAGAAAAAGAGAGAAAATACCAAACAAAATGTAATGTCAAAAATTACATCCCATTGTAATTTCACATTCCATACGCCTTCCTCTTTAGATGAACTAAGAAAATTATGTTCTCCTGACTAAAAACCATTTCCTCACCACCTAGAATGCCCCATTTCTCAACCGTTAAGTTTGTTTTTCCCACAAACCAATGTGCACCACAAAGACGTTTGTGAGCTACACTAGCATCCCGTGAAAATTTGTGACTAAGGTGGTCATTGGGATGTTACACCTATCATATTTTGGTAGTATAATGCCTTTGCTAGCTCCTACAATTGTGTCAGGAATCGCTCGGGCTAGTTGTTTGAACCAAAAAGTCCCTCTCTTTTGTAAAGAATCAATTCATTCTTTATTTTTAATGTATGAACTTCTTCATTCTTGCACTCTTGCTCTTTGGCTCTCTTGGAAACACACATACAACTATCGCTTCTACATTATATAATGTTTCCTTGAGCAAGCACTAGCTTTCTCCACCTTTTTGCATGCACATCTTACAAAGAGCTCATTCATGGCTTTCAAAGGAAGCTCCATTGTTGTAGTACAAGTTATTCTTGTAGGGAAGTTGTTGTCATCTTGGAGGTTTATTGTCACTCCTTTGTTGCACCAACAAGCTTCACTTTTTGTGTTGGTACATAGCGACTCTTCAAGAATTTGTGTTGAGCATTTTATCTTTGTCTTTGATTAGCATATGGTTTTCTTCATCTTTTTCACGTCTATTATTATTATCATCATCTTGTCTAAGGCTTTCCATGGAGGTGGAAGCACTGATACAAGGGCTTAACTGAGGCAAACTCCTAAACAACCACCCAACATTTTTCTTTAGTTTTATGTGTGTAGGTGCAGATGGGAGAATCTTTTTGAAGCAAGCTTGAACGTCATTGAACACTCTCAGAGCAATCTTGAACCTTTCCACATTGTTTTTGTCTCATTTTAATTTCATACCTTTAATTTTGTGTGTTCATATTTCACACATTTTTGCATCTGTAAATTAGTACATAGTATTTTGTATTTTTCTAATGTCAACTCTAGTTTTTTGTCCACACAGGACTTCAACGCAGGCATGCTATCATCCTAGATAGAGAGCTTGTTGAACTATCCAAAAGACCTTTATACCTTGCCCTTTTAGTTTCTGATGCTTGAAAGTCCTTAATAATTCATGTACTCCATTAAATTTCGCACTCTTCTATCTCCAATTCACTTGAGTTGTGTCAACCAAGGTAGGGGAGAGACATTTTTCTCTTTGAGGTCTTGTCATCTTGAGGGTAGCAAATTCCCTCCTCTACACAAAAATATTGAATAACAATCTAACTTAAGTGAATGATCCTAAAACTAATCACTAGACCACTTGATTATTGCAAAACTTGTAGAATAATAATACTGTGACTTAAGCATCCACAACATAAACAAAAGCATAATATCATGAATAAGAAGAAGAGGGACTTGAAGTTGATCACAACTTCTTTTCTTTAGAAGCAAGAGCTAGCATAGTTTTGCAAGGGTATGGCCATGGCTACTAGTGCTCTCAAGGTCACCCAAGAAAATAGTAAGTTGGAAATTTACATAGCGAGCTCTTGATGTCATCTCTATTGGATGGAGTTCTCTAAAGGGCAACAAAATATATGAATATTGACCTTCAACCAAATTGCACTATCATGAGGATTGTGAATAGATGAAGTAGTTAGATCAAGGTGATGACTTTGTTGGATCCACATCAACTACTATTGGAGGGGCAAAAGGTGTAGAGTTGTTGTGTCTTCGAGCTTTCTAGTTACAACGAAGGAGAAGACTATTATTGATTCATTGATGTTTAGAGAGAACAATTTATGGATCCAACTAATCTTAAACTTTTTTAATATGTATTTTATAACTCATTCAACTCTTAATTAATATTATCTTATTTACAACTTTATCCTTATAAATTAATATACTTTAAATTTTGAGAAACAAATTTTCACCACTTTCATTTATATTTTATATATATTCACTTTTATAAATATGAATGAACACCTAAATAAAACCTTCATTTAAAAAAAATTAAAATTATCTTAGAATTTATAAAAATCACAAATTAAATTAAAAAATTCTAATTTTGACATCTATAACTATCTTAAATTTGAAGTATTTTTTTAAGAGGCGTGGATTTAAATCTAAAACTACGTAGGCACAAATTTAGCTATGTTACATTTGTTATGCTCTACATCATAAAAGCATCTTAGAATTTAAATAATATACATATAAAATAATTAAGCCTATTTTTAAGTACAGTTGAGCGGCGAAAGTGAGGCGCACGTTTGAGAGAATAATAAGCTCGCTCTTCCCCACCAAATGGTTTTACTTGATGGATTCCAAGTCATGGGCCCCACCTACACTCAAATATCTCAAAATATCCTGTATTAGTGCTGCCCCCTCACTTCTGTTGTTTCATATTAATTTTACTTCAAAAACATTTGAGAAAAGTTCACCTCATTTTTTTAGTATTTGTATATTATCGTTATTTTTCTTTTCAACAAATTGTTATTATTTATTTTGTATTGGTTGATTCTATTTGATGGATTTTTTTAAAGATTTTGTATTTGTTTAAATTGAAAAAATAGATCTATTGTCATCATAAAGTATCTTTATCAAATAGGATTGTGATTAAATTTATAAATACGACTTTGGGTTGGGTGAAGCTTAAAAAATTATCTAACATATTTATGTTCTCGATCAAGTTGTTGACCAGAACTTGTATTGGCACTTGGTCGATGACCCCCAACATAGTAGTCTTTTAGAGGTTACAAGTTTTGGTGCTTGGTGCTATTGATCAATTGCTCGATTTCAAATTTTGTTTTCACTTAATATAGATTGATAACTTTTTTCATAGGTTGTTAATCTTGGTAATTTTTGGGACATGGCATTTTTTTAATGTGTATTCCCTAAACACCTTTGTAGTTTTTTGTGCTTTATATCAATTATTAATTTATTTTTATATATCATGTTTAGATGAACAATTGGAAGGAGAAGTATAATCATATTTTAAATGGGTATTAGATGGTCGTTTTGGCTACACTATACATATATTTGTTGACAAGGTTGGTAAGGAAAATGAACGGAGATGAGAATCGTAGTAATCAATAGATTTTGGATGCTAATTGTCTCATGAAAAATTATAAGTAAAAGACATATAAATACATGGATTACAATAGTAGGTTACCGAACTATGAAAAACATGTCTATTGAAAGATTGAAATCTATTTTCTTTAAAAGATTTTAAAGAAAAATGTTTTAAATGGATTATTCTTTTTTGCCACTATGTTTAAAATGTATCATTTCCTTTTGTTGGATAAGACCCATTCATGTGAGGCAATCTAAGAGTGATTTAAATGAATTTTCCATTCTTTTCCATTATCTATTTTTAAAGCATATTACTCCCTCTTGGTGGATAGGCCTCACAAAGTGATTTAAAAACCCTTTCAAGAAAGCATGCTATTTGGTTATGAATGTTAGGTGCATGAGGATTGTGCCATCTTGGTTACTTAATAATGGTGGAGTTTCACTATTAATATTTTAGAACTTGCACTAATAGATGTATCTTTCTTGATCTACATGTTCTAAAATCCCAATCATTAAATTCTCCAAGCTAGGTTTATCATCTAGAAAGAGTATTAATAATCCACTATCAATAAAGACAATAAAATTTCTTAATATTCATAACATCCCCCTTTCCTATTCTCTTATTTCCCTTTTACCCATTCTTTATCTACTATTGTAATATTTTTCATCTTCAAAGTGTTAAAGCCAAATATGAGTGATACCACTACAAACAAGTGAAGGAAAATAGCATATGATTTTTCTAGCTCTAGGTATCAATCAATGAGCCTATTATTAGCAATACATTTGTTCTCATAGAAAGCATTGATCACTCAAAGCTCCATGTGTTTGGTTGCTAATATTAAATACTAACTTGTTTTTCGATGTGTTGGGAAAAATGATGTCAAGAGGTGGTATAACATCACATCATGCAAAATTTCTTAGGTTTTTTGGGTGGTTTATTCACACAAGTAATTTTTTCATGCAAGAGCATTTAGGTCCATAAGCAATCCTACATCACTAAAAAATAAATATTTTCATGTTTATTTTTTGTATTTTTGGTTTGAGCTTTAGGAGTATCTCATGGAGTGGTGTAAGGATAAAATATTTCATTTTCATGACTTGGATTTTATTTCAAACATCAGAGGAAACCAAGTTGTTTAATGTGATTTAAAAATTATTAAATTGCACAATTTTAAGGTTTTAGGGGTTGAACAGGTGCATTAACATGTTAGAAAGAACTTGTAAAGTGAAATTAATTAAAAAACATTTTTTTATTCAAGTTGAATTCCTAGGGAACTATGTGTAAGGAAAGTGACATTTGGCATTCTATTATTGTCTTATTCTTTCAATTTGTGTGCCTAGAATGGAAGAAAAGGATAGTGATTTTTTGGTAAAAAAATAATGACTCTTTAGTTTCCAATTTGGGGTGAATAAGGATGAATGACAAAAAAGATTTTAAAAAGGAAAAAAAAAACATTCCTAAATTCTTTGACAAAATTTATAAGAACCAAAAAATCTAGTTCTTCTTCCTCTCCCATTAAATGAGCCTACATTGTGTAAGTTGGAACATCAGGGGTCTAAAAATTTTGGATATAAAGTATTTTCTTATCTATCCTTTTGTAAGGGAAAAACAACCATGGATGTTATGTGTCTCCAAGAAATTAAATCAATGGGTTTCAAATTAGAACATGTTAAAGTTTATTTGGAGGAGCTCTACCTCCTTTTTGACCAAGCATGATAAAGGGAGAGGAAGCACTTACAATCTGATTAGAGATTCTTGGGCCTCCAATGTTGTGGGGAATTATATCTCACCCTATAATAGGGTAGTGTGGGTCATTTTAAAAATAGGGAGGGGAATGTATTTGGTATATGTTCCATATGTATTTCCTATCCATTTATAGGAAATTCTCCTTAGCTACTCCTAGATATTTGAAATTGAGAATTTTCACCAAGGTTGGCCTTCATTTTTGTGACAAAGATAATATATTTTGGTAGTTAAAGTTTGGCATTAGTTTAGGTTTACAGAGTCCAATGCCACTAACCTCCTTAGGACTTCAAATCATTTTTTTTACTTTCCAATTTTATTTTTCATAAGAGATTCCTAGAAAGAGTGTCAAAATGCTTGAGAAAACTTCTAGGACCTGCTGAGATTAAAAAAATGTATATCTAGGCAAGGATTACAATATAAATTTTAATAGAGTCAACCAACTATAAAAGGATAACCACCAAAAATTACAATGGCTAACCCTTGACTAAAATCTATCTAATATCTTCTTCCATTGACCTCTTCTAAGACTTTCAATAAAAAGAGGAATTCCTAGATAATCTGTAGGAAAAGTTCCATTTTTAAAATGAAAGATGTCTACAATTTTATGTTGAATAGGCTCTGGCATGTTAAATAAGATACTAGATTTGTCCTCATTGATTTTTTGGCTAGAGGCATAAGTAAATATCTAACACTTTCCTAAAATTAATTGCCACCTCAATTTTAGCAACACCCATAAAGACTATGTTCCCATAAAGACTATGTTCTCCACAAATTAAAGGTGAGATTGAGAGATAGTGTTATCTACCCAAGACCAACCCTAAATAAATCCTTTCATTTGATATTATTTTATTAATCAACCTAAACCTTCTGCCATAAATATAAACAAATAAGGAGATAAAGGGTCTCCTTGTCTAAGGCCTCTAGAGGCTAAAAAGAGAGATGATGGAATACTGTTATTAACATCCCAAAGGATGTCAAAGTCACACAACTCATTACCCACTCAACCCAACTTGAGAAAAACCCAAAATCCTTTAAGATGTCTCAAAGAAAAGGACAACTGATCTTGTCATAGACCTTAGACATGTCCAACTTAATGAACATAGCTTTTTCCTTTGAGATACACATTGAATGAATGACTTTTGCAACCAGAACAATACCATCCAAAATTTGGCACCCTTTCACAAAACCTCCATGCTCAATGGAGATTAGTGAAATTAAATACTTATTTAGGTGCTCTATAATAATATTGGTAATTATCTTGCAAGTAACATTGTAGAGAATGATAGGATGGAACAAGTCTAGGGAGCCAACTCCTTTTTTAGGGATTAAAGCAAGAAAGATAGAGTTCATTGCTTTAAACATTTGATTTTTGTTTTGTGACTCTTAACCACCTCTAAAAAATCATGCTTTAAAATTTCCCAAAATTATTTAAAAAATTCAATTGGGAAACCATCAAGCTCAAGAGGCTTACCTTTCTTCATCTAAAAAATAATTGACATAAGCTCCTCTCAAGAGATGGGTTCTAAGAGTCTCTTTTTCATGTCTTTTGACTCTAATGGAGGGATACATCAAGGATACATTTCTCATTATTTGTATCATGAAGCCCTTGCTTAGTGAATAGAGAAGAGTTTCCTAAAAACTTCCTTGGAGAGAATTTGAACAAAGACAATTTTTCCCCTTGAGTAGAGGTGAGCTTCACCATAACATTACAGTGTATGTGTTTTTATTGAGTTGTAAGAAAAAAGTGTTTCCATATTCCTATAACCAATCAATCCAAGATTTATGTTTCCAAAATACCTCCTCACAAAGCTCCCATTTTGATAGTTCTTTAGACAAAATAGATTATTCTTGCAAGAGCTCCTCTACCATGCACTGATATTTAATATGAAAGGCGACTCTCCAACTTATCTTGAAGTTGAGCCTTGATTTGATTTCTTTTTCCAAAAGTGAGTATGTTCTAGGTTTTTGTCTTATAATTAACAAATTGAATTTGCTTGAAGGAGTACATGGCAATTCCAAAGGCTTGCTTCCCTTCCAACCACCATCCTTTTACAAGCCTACATAAATCAAAGTCTCATAGACACATAAGTTATAATTTGAAAGGAGGATTATTTGAAACCAATAGAAGAGTGGAGTAGAATAAGATTACCCAATGATTAGATCCTTTCTATCCCAAAATCTTAGAGAATGAATTCCAATTTTTTCCAACCCAAAATTTAGAAACCAAGAATCTATCAAGCCTTTCTGAGATAGATTTTGTTACACACCTTCAATTATTCCAAGTGAAAACTCCATTTCTTGGCATCACATATACCATATTGAAAGAGGAAATAATATCCCTCAATAAGGAAAAAGGTCCAAGATGCTCAGAAACCCCCTCCCCCTTTTATCATCTAGGATAGCAATGACATTAAAGTCATCTATTAAAATTTAGGGAAAATAGGGAGCAAGAGAGTGAACAAATCTAATATGAGACCAGAGAAAAATATTAATTGAAAAACCATTGGGAGCATATGTAATAGTGAGAAAGATAGAATCTCCAGATTCAAAGCATGAGACCACCATAGATATTGAGTTTCTACTTCCAACCCACTAAAACAGAATAATTCTTTAAGGATCCAAAAAATAAGCCAATCCTCCATAGTTTCCTTGAGCTCCAATACATAAACACCAGCCTCCCCTCCAAATATTTGGAGATATACTTATCACGTCTTCAATTGATAACTTTGTTTCTTGTATAAAGACAGTAATTGGTTTATGTTCTTGGATCATATCTTAAGTACCCTTTTGTCAAGGGATGTTATTCATACCCCTTACATTCCAAAAAATCACCTTCATTTTGGGGGATTAGAAAAATGAGTATCTAATGTCTTGATGCCACCATATTCCACCAACAATTCCCTTATTGGCTTGACTTTTTCTTGATCTTTTCTTTTTTCCTACATTTAACACCTTATATGCACCTTCCTTCTTAATGTTCTTTTGTTGGTCATAATATAGGAGGAGCCTTATTTTTAGCATCTTCATTTGCCCCTAGTTCTTGCACGAGATCTGATAAAAACTCAACAAGTCATTTGACTCTAATTGTTTTTCTATCATAGGAGTTAAACTACTAGTTTTGCATGTGTCTCTAGATCCTCCTACATCTTGTTATTTGCCTCTAAATGACTGGAAATATGAAGTTTCCCCTCTTTAAATGAATCTTGCATTATTAAAGAAGGAATTATCATATGATTAGTACTTGATTCTTGGATATGCATATCCTAGCTAGCTATGTTAACCTACTCCACTGTGTCCAATTCCTCAAAGTTTTCTAGAGAATCAAATATATTACTAGAGGATCCTTTAGAAAAAAATTATGTTGGTGGTTAGCATACCTCATATTTTAGCATGATTTCATAGGAATGAATCCATTTGAATCCGGCATATTAGAATGAATCGATACCTTTCATTTTTGTTTCATATTATATGCTTGCATCTTAGAGGCAGGTGAGAAGATTGAGGGCCCAATTTTATGCAATCTTTATGTAGATGTTGATATTTGTGAAATGCATGATAACAAAAGGCTTTGAAGAGCTTCATAATCAATCTATTGAATCTAGTTTAGACCACCCAATCTGATCTCCAAGGATTCTAGAAGTGGGTTGTTCGGGTTAATTTCAACACAAAGATGAGAAAAAGTAGCAAACTTCTTGTCAAGGGTTTGGTGAGAAAGACCCACAATCACTAGTAGCAATTATAGAATATCAATCCATCAAAACTCCATTGATAATTGAGGGAGAAAAACCCAAAAAAGAATCTTAGATGGTATCTCCTTTATAAGATCAAACCTTGCATGCCATGATTTGATGAATAACCCCAATTGATTGTGAAAATAAGGGTCACCTTCAAAAATCCTATTTTGGTTTGTCATTCGAGAGAAAACCACTAAAAAATAACAATTAGTAGCCATAATAATTTCTAAGTCACCCTTCATGTTCTAGTTCTTCCTAACCTAGTTCTCTAAAAAAGTCATATAAATTCAAAGCCCCATGACGTTGAAAATAAGAGCATGCTCTGAAAAATACAAAGCATCATTAGTGATGGTTTTTAGATTAATAATAAAAATGGGGTGGTCTTTTCTTTTCTCCAACCAATTGTTGGGTTTTGGACGAGACCTTGCATATTGAACAACATTGGATTCCTAAGTTTCTCACAATAAAAAAATGACAACATTTGCATGAATTGATGATGAGGTTTCAACACCATTAACCACCTCCTTAAAAGACAAAAAATGGGCCCCCCCTAGACCTCCAAAAGATGTCATATTGACAACCATAAGGAAGGGAAAAAACAATGAAAAAAGAAAACTAGAAAAATAATAGGGCAATCAACACCCTTAATCACTAGATCCACACGTCATGATATGGTGTTTATCTATCTACCAACTCCTACACACTTGTTACAATCGTTTATAAGGTAAAATAATTGTCGAAGAGTCCTACAACCTTATGCCACCCTAGGACACACCAAAACTTGTAGAAGACCCTTCACTTGCTCCATCCATTCACTTCACTTCACAACCTCGACTTAAGGTGGGGAAAATAAAATCTAAAGGTTCATGCATCAATGCTGAAAGTTGGGGTTTGTCAAGGATAATATAATTTTCCAACTTTTAAACAAAAAACATGCCACTTGTATTTTGGTCATAGTATAAGTCTAACCTAATAAAAATATGTTAAAAAATGCAAAGGATACAATATTTCACCATTACAAAATATCTATTCAAAACAAATATAACATATATTCTAAATATATTTATGTAAATGAAAGATTAAAGCATCTCATAAGGCTAGCCACTTTACTAGTGCAATTCTTTTTTTACTATTGATATGGTGAATGATCTAATGGTCTAATAATTTTTTCTCACAATAGATAAAAAAAACATAGCCCATTTTCTTAAATGTTTTATATAATTTTTAATTTTGATCACTTTTTATGGTGTATAAGTTAATAAACAACAAAATCAAAACTATCTCATAAAAAATCTTATTCATCTCTAATTATTCCATTTCAAGGCCTAAATTTGATAGTCATATGACCATATTTATACATTTTTTAGATCCTAAAATACAATCAAAATTTAGAAAAAAAAATCATATGAAAGGGAAAATTTTGAAGAGACCATCCTAAATAATATGTGTGTGTCCATGCCTAATAAGGGACAAGAATCAATAGATGATTTGGCTAATATGTGGTCAACATCTCAAGATAGATAGCTTGTTTCATATTAGAGGTGGCTAAAACCTAATTCTCCTTTGCACACATCTCTAGTTGGTTAGGTATTCTGTGAAAGCAAAACTTAAGGCCCCAACATGTTAAACCTTAATAGCCATTCATTATAATCACTTTCGTTGCATGTGTAAAATGGTTAGAGGATGATCGAAGGTTGCCAAATTGAGTAACAAGATTGCAATTTCAAACATTCTACTAGTACATATTTATATAAGATGGTCCCTCCTATTGGTAAAAGCTTAATGTAGTGAAAATACAAAGGGGAAGGAATGAGTAAGAGATGAAGTGGGGACGATAATTAGGAATCAAACATGAAGAGGCAGGAATGACATTTGCAAAGTGAAAGAGATCTTTCTTGAATATATGGAAAGGGAGATCTCCAATTGGGACCTATGTGTTTGGTTACATTGAATGTGGGGTATTGCAAAGGACATGGATGAAATGTCACATGTCAAGTTCAAAGAAGCCATGGAGTCACCACTCCTAGACCTAACACATGGGTCTTAGGATAGTCCATTGATTGTAAGAACATGTTCGACATTGCACAAATGCTTAGTTGTGTACCAATGATGTTTGTTGTAGTCATTGCCTTCATGTTTCACAAAAAACATTATGGGAGTCAACAACCAAAACAAGGAATTTCACAATGGTTATATGGATCACTTCCATGGCCTCATGGATGGATTGGAAAATTACATAAGCAATTAAAGGAAATTATAATTGTTCTATATAGAAACCACTTGAGGGAAAGATAAATGTTGCAATTCAATATTTGAAAAGTGTGTGGAAATGAAGCCCCACGATGTGTAAGCAATGTGTTGATCATTGGGGCCATGTAACTTTCCATCGACGGTCATGACTATATCTTATTAGTTCTATCTTATTGTATGCATGTTTATGAAACAAGGTATAGTTATTGATGCCTCCAAACTCCTGTAACTGCGAGTTCATAGTCTGCTTTGGCACCGACGTCTATTTTACCCTTTTCTCCACAACTTTTAGCTGTAAATTAAGCAGAATACTCCATAAATTTCTGATCGTTTGATGAAGAGTATTTTGAGTATGAAAAGTTCCTTCTACGCCATGCTGAACCAAGAAAAAGGGCGAGGTACTAGAGAATACCGTCATTATTGCTTTTTCTCGGCCTTCAGAGGCAGGCGTCGAACTCGTGCGGCCTAGTTAATAGTCCAAGACGACCACCAACATGCTGCAAAGGACCAGACGATTTCATGTTGTGTTGTGACTAATAATATTAGGTAGTGGATTTACACAAGTTTGAAGTATGGAGGGATAAACATTTTGATCTGCATACAATTTTATTATGAATGGTTGTTAATATGGATTTGTTCAGTACAATTTATTATAATGAAATTTTGATTAAGTATATGGGGATGTTGAATGTTTCAATAATATCTATTATGTAATGAGTAGAAATTTATTTATTTATTGTTATTTGGTATAATTACTATCTTATTAGGTTCAACTACTCTAGTTGTTCGAGAACCACAAATCATTTCAAACGGAGTTCAAAATTTTGTGGAATATGTTCTCAAATTTGTTCGGACCTTGGTTAAAACTCAGATTGGAGAAGAAGAATATGGTCCTTGGGTTTCTTTTATAGGAGATTTTTATTTATTTATCTTTGTTTCTAAAAGTATTTTTTTTGGCAATTTTTAATAGGTTGTCATTTACTAATTCTAGTTTGTAGTAGATAATTTCTATTTTTTAACAACATATAGATTTAGCGGGACTATTGATTTTTTAAGGATAAAAATCCTACAAAGTATATTAGTTAATTAGAAAATATTCATTTATGTATTTCTCATATTTTCATTTTAGATCACAACGAAACAAGTAATAATTAATATCTTACTAATTTATTTTGTTTATGAGAAGTGTAATTAATATAATGATTGTTTTTGGAGATTATTTTGAGATGCATTATTATTATAGAGGAGAAAGGTGGATAATTTTAAGTATGTAAGATAGAATTGTGGCGATGATCTTGTTTTTCCATTGACACCATCTTATCTAATTTCTACAATCACGTCTTTTGTAGAAATGGATCCTTGGTACTTACAAAATATGTTCACCTCATGTTATCTAAACCAAGGAAAATAGGGGTAGCACTAAAGAGAATTATTCGGCTTTCTATGCAAGAGTTGAAGTTCAAGACTTCCTTGTATCTTAAGCCTTGATACTAAGTTAGAAATAAAATAAGAGCAACCATAAAGTGAATGATAATGATGATGTGTGATAGAGAGGTCATTATGAACTTGCAAAATTGTTAGAGATAAATGTATAGATGTGTTTTCCTACTTTTGATTTAAAGTGATTACATGATAGAATGATCTGGGGGTGATTCTTTTAAACACATTCCCTACACACAAAATTCAAACCTTTTTAGAGTGCACATCGATATGCAATTTATTTATACAAATGTCAATTATTAAATATAGATAATTTGATATTTGAAAAGGGTGGACAAGATTGTGGCCATGATTTTTTCCAAAGTGGAGAATCATAAATGTAATTTAATCTAGGAAAATGATGTCCTAAGAGATGTGTTTGACGTTTTATAAGCATAATATTAAGGAATAACATAGTGTTTGAATGAGTCTTGGGTTAGTATGTACCAAAAGATCACAAACATTTGCTAGAGATGTAATAAATTTACTAACCCAAAGTGACATAAAGTAAGAGTGGAAAAGTGTTAATACACACACTTTTCTACTATATATATAATAATTGTGACATGTTCTAAATATATTAAGACAAAAAAAATTAAAATAAATGTCAATTATTGAAAAGGAATAAAATAACTCATTTCAAATATATTAAGTTTAGATTAATTAATTAACAATAATCGATAAATCTAACATAGGATGATGAGTAGAGATGGTGAATTAAAATTATAAAAGTATACTTTTTAAAATGACAAAGGATAGTTAGTGTTACTTAGCTCTAGGTGATACAATCATAATTTTTTCCATCATATAATTTGTGCATCTATTCAACATCATCCCATCTCATGTCATGACCTTCCCTTGCATACTCACATGTTAGGAATAATATGCCATTTACCTTGCAATCATATGTATTCTTCACACACATCTCTAACACTCTTGGAAAGTGTCCTTGGATTCCTAGAGTGCTATTGAAAATTATTTTGTAATTTATATTATCTTAGAATATTCATATTAGTTGTTATATGTATTCATGAAAGAGGTAGAGTTGACAGTGGTAATTATGAAGCTATATTGAGTAAGTATCTCAAATTGGACATATCGATTGAGTAGTGGAGCATCTTGAATATTATTGCTAGGTCTCATATGAGTTAGGCCCTAATTTTGAACACCTACCTTGGGATATGTTCCATTATAGAGGAGTTACAAGTAAAAAATATTGTCTATTATTAATGTGGAGGTTACTTTTCCTATTCATGGCTCCTTGGGGGTTATATTTATTTATTATTCTTAGAGGAACCTTTTATTTTAGACATGGGACTTTTCACTTTTTACCATGGTTTGATGGTACATTATTTTGAGAAATTATTTGTGGTATTCCTCTCCCATTTCTCTATAAATCATAGGCATGAGATAATAGTTTTATGTGATTATTTAGAGGTACACAAGTGATGCTAGATATTAGAGTGTTAATATGTGGATGTATCTCTCCTTTGAAGATTAACACATAGTTTTCCTCTTTCTTGTGCATTTTTCTGAAAGGGTTTCTCCACATAAATTATATGTTATCTATGGTTTTCTAATTTATCTCTTAATGCTAATTTTGTAATAACATAATTTTAATCATAAGGTAATCCTTGTTAAATAAATAAATATTAGATTTGTTTACACTTTCAAAATATTTTATTGTAGTAGTTTCACCTTGTTTCTCAATAATTTACATAATGCCAAGATGCATTACATGTGAATGAGTCTATTGGAGTAAAAATTCATGTAGATCTACATGAACATGTGCTACAATATTGTTATGCAACTTAACATGTAAGTTATCCAAGAGTGCATGTAATAGTTCTGTCACACAAGATTATGGTTGCATTCCATTCTAGATTTTTTTGTGCTAGCTTATACAATATCTCACCAATTTCTTGAGCACACCTCTCTATATTACATATAACCTTACACATGGACGTACATACATTCACTTAGTGTGACTATTTCAACACCATAAACATCTAACATATGGCCAATCTCTGTCACATAATCATGTCATCTAAATAGAAACTTATAGGTCTAACACTCGACATCATTGCATTCACATGTATAGTGCATCATATGTGACTAACACCTATCAAAATTTTAACGTAGACCTAGTTGAAGGCTACTTGTATAAAGAATATAGATTGTACACATAGTATAAGTGGTAAATATATAAATTATAATTTGTCTCAAGTCAACCCACATAACCTTTTAGAATGCCTTGTTTAATAGGTTGCACCACATTTTTTATGGAAAATCAAATGAGTTCCCTTATCCCTATTTAATCATGGGAAATTGCATTCCCTACCATGCCTACTTAACCTATAACATAGACCATTGATGAGTAAAATAAAAACCTCATCACACTTCTATGTGTAGAGAATCATTGGCCTAAAATAAATAAAGTAATCTTATCATTTTATTTGGTGTTTATTGATTGTGTAGGTAATATAGGTGTTTTCTCGTTGTCTCCCAATAAAGTGCAATAACTATTTGGCATTGTATTCCTCACTATTTTCTATTTATTTCATATCTAGCATCATATATGTTACCTTAAGAAGCCAACATTCATAGAGTTGTGCAATAGTGCATTTACACATATTGAGTATTGGTTGGGAATATAAGCTTACATGAGCATCATTCACATTCTTGTTAATTTTCATAAAAATGAATTCATCATATCTATGTTTCCAATTAGAGGACCTAAACTAAACTATGTAATGAATAAATATAATATTGTTATTGGTTTATGGTAGAAAATTTGAACCTTGTGATATTCATAGGGTTTCCTATTCTGAATATGTGTCCTAAGAAGGTTTACATATATAATCACAACCCATGAGGAGACTCCTAGCTTGAGAAGCATTTGTTAAAGGGAATCAACATGTTACCATTATGCCTTTATGCTACTTTTTGTGGTGCACCCAATACCAAAGATGACATATGATCCAAATATTTGATATTAAGGCCATCGATACTTATCAATCTCTTTAACTATGTGTAACATATTTTCAAGATGCACATATAATTCAAAATTCACCTATATAAAGATAAGTTTAAATTGATTTGACAATAATAGATCCAACAAAAGTAACACGAGGTATAATTTTACAAGGAATATAGAGGATTTTTATTGAAGGCCAATAAATATAATATATGCAATATTACTTGAGTTCATGTTTTCCAATAATATTATAGATTTATTTTGTAATTGAATGAATGATACCTAGCATGTTACAAGTTCATTTAAGCTTCATTGTAATTTTATTAAAATTCATAGATTTATTTAATATTTGAGTATCATTGCATATTGGGTGTTCGAAGATAGTTTACTATTGAATTCTTGTGTATTTACTTATTATTGCATGGTTAGATAGTCCTTGATTGGCTCAAAAAACTATTGTGAAATCTAACAAGGAGTTTGTTGAGCTTAGTGTTGCTTCATATTGGTTAAAGTTAAATGTGCAAATATAAAGAATTTCAATATTAAATAGTTGAGTAGAATATTTTTTGGTTATGAATATTTCAACACTGCATTATTAGGTAGAAGATTCCTTGGGTATTTGGATATTCTAATAATTATTTTTTGGGGAGAAGATTCATTGGTTTTATTGTTGAGTAGAGAATTGGTTGTAGATATATCATTGACCTTTAGGTATTTTTCTCTAGAATATTTTGTGAATATGCCAACTAGAAGAATGTATAGAGTTTGAGGTGTACGCCATGTTATTTAGTACATTGATGAAATACTTGACATGATAAAAAATATTAATATCAAGATTGGATGTTGTTGAAGAAGATTATAAAAAGGTCTAGAAACTATAGCTAATAAAATTGATGATGGACCAAAAGTATTAGTGTAGGTTTATATTTTCCTAGTGGGATAATTTGTAGTTCCCCTCAATTTGCTTTTGTTTCCGATGATGACTTGGATGTGTTTGGACATTATGATATTTTGTTTGATGATGGATTTATAGTTATGATGTAGCTGATGATACTTTATCACTGATGTTTTCTGCTCATACTGTGTTTAGTATATGTATTTAATGGTTCATGCAGATTAATCTTATCCATTGTATCATGTATCATACTTTTGATGTACTCTCCTCACATGTACATGAGGATACATTGTTGTTCAAATGTATCAATGTAATGATGTAAAAAAATGTTGAACTTTCTTATGTAATGGACAATGTAAAAGATGTTATTATGTAAGTTAGTTAAATGGATTGATTCTAAATGATCTCTATTGGATACCTGTTATGGTTGTTTCATATTGATTGTTCAATTAAATAAGATGATTAGATGTAATTTCATACTGTTGATGGAATTGGTTTAATGTAATGATTTATAGTTCCTACTAAGTTTAGTTAATGGGAATCAAGTAGCATAGTCGCGGACCTTAGAGGACTTAGGTTAGAATTTGAGTTAATGTTTCACTTATAATCGTGTCAATATTGAACTTAAAAAAAAAATGTTTTAGGTTAGTGTGTTGCCCTCTAGGGTTTCGTGGCGGGGGCATTACACATGGTATCGGAGCCCAAGTTCTAACACTGGATACTCTAGGTAAACACAAGAGCCCATTATGTTGTCTTAGTTATATAGATTCTGAAGTTTACGTTTTCCCTTGTTGACCTCATCTAACACCCTAAACTTGTCTTTGGTGGTGTCTGTGTAAGATAATGCCTAGAGGTTGGGGTCGAGGTCGAGGGCATGGTAGAGGTCATGGTGGTGGTTGTGGGGCAAATCGCTAGGACTCCCCACCTCAGAGTTCCCACGAGTCTAATTGTGAGGAACAACAGGGTTCCCAGAACAATTAGGGAGGTGGAGGTTAGAATCTGGATCATCCAGGGTTGGAGGGCACACTGTTGCATCACTTACTTGAGGAGGTTCTTACCCGTCTTGGTTTGAGATAGGAGGGTGAGCAGTTGGTGATTAGGGAGAGAGAGAGGTCTCCCAGGAGGAGAGAGATTGTAGTTGAGCAGGATGCTATATTAGCTGGGCATATGAGGGAACTTTTATGAGCACGTCCTCATACTTTTGATGGGACTGGTAGTGGTTTGGGGGAAGAGACCTGGTTAATTGATCTGAACAGGTGTTTCGCTATGCATCCATATGGTAACAACACCAAGGCTAGGTGCGCTATCATGCATCTCTGAGGTTTTGCTTCCACGCCGGCCTCTTTAGAGGAGAAGGCTATAAAGATTCCATTTGGAGATAGATTTAGTATCATGTGGAGGTGTTTTTAGAGAGATCAAAGCTCTCATTTGTCCAATCATTTTGTGACAACATCATGCATGAGTTCCATGAGTCGAGGCAACGGCTGGCGTTAGTTGAGCAATATGTGAGTGAAGATTTGGCGAGCCAAGCAGATTCGGCATAGGTGATGATGAGGGTATGTTAGTACAACACTTTATTAGGGGCTTGAATTCCCATATCAGTGGGGGTGTTTGTGTGTTTGAGCTGAAAAATATGGAGGTAGTTGTGGAGAAGGCTCAGATAGTTGAGGAGAATTTGGCTATGGATTTAGGTGGTCAGACAGGTGTATAGATTGGTAGTGCACCTCCAATTGGTATCAGTTCTTAGGGTGGTCCATCTCAAGCTGCAAGTTCCTCCAAGGGCCATCAAGCACCCCCTAAGGGTGAGCAACAACAACACTCCTAGTCAAAACTTGGGAACTCTCAATCTCAACATGGTAGTAGGTTCCAGAAAAGGAAGGATTGGAGTTAGCGGTGAGCTCAGTAGTATCGTCCTGACTAGCCTACTCTGAGCTCATAGTCTACGATTAGTGGAGGTAGTGTTCCATTACCCAGTGCACCCTTAGGTGGTTGGGGTTATAGTAGAGGCACAAGATGTTTTTCTTGTTCCACTGTGGCCACATCGCTTAGATAGTGTCCTTAGAAGGGTACAAATTAGTTTTAGTCAAAGGTCGTAAGGGCTTCCAGAGCCGAGTAGTAGGTGATGTGCAGTGCAGGTCCCATAGGGTGTTTTGGTAAATAGTGATAAATCCACTGCCGGAAAGCACCAAGGTTTAGTTAGAGAGATTCCCAAGAGAGGATGAGCAACGCCTTTTGGAAACCACACATCCTGAGTAGTATCAGTGGATTGACCTCGGGGCAGCTCATAATCTAGGTGAGGGGGTCTAGTGGATCCTAATGACCTAGCTCCTCGGCTCTTGAGAGGATGTATTCTCGGATGTGAGCTGTACCCATATATACGCAGCCTGAAAGCCTAGTCCTAGGGAGGATGTAGTGCCCCCTCAATTTCTTTGTTTCTAATGCTGGACTTGGATGTGTTTGGACATTATGATATTTTGTTTGATGATGGATTTATAGTTATGATGTAGTTGATGATACTTTATCACTGATGTTTTCTGCTCATACTGTGTTTAGTATATGGATTTAATGGTTCATGCAGATTAATCTTATCTATTGTATCATGTATCATACTTTTGATGTACTCTCCTCACATGTACACGAGGAGACATTGTTGTTTAGATGTATCAATGTAATGATGTAAACAAAATGCTGAAACCCTTCGAAGTGTAATGGACAAAAGATATATTGTGTAAAATTAGTTGGGAATGGATTGATTCTAAATGATCTCTCATTGATACCTCAAGTTATGGTTGTTTCATTGATTGTTCAATTAAAATGAGATGGACAGATGTAATTTCATATTGTTGATGGAATTGGTTTAATGTAATGATTTATAGTTTCTACTAAGTTTAGTTAATGGGAATCAAGTAGCATAGTAACGAACCTTAGAGGACTTAGGTTAGAATTTGAGTTAATATTTCATTTATAATCATGTGAATATTGAACTTTAAAAAAAATAAAAATTAGGTTAGTGTGTTGTCCTCTAGGGTTTTGTGGCGGGGGCGTTACATAATTTATTTTCCCTTAGTCATCAGTTTTTCTTACACTTTTATTAAGCTTGATTAGGATAATAAAGTGAGTTTATTATTTAATAACTAGGAGATAAAGTGATGATGTGTCTCCACCCTTAAAGGGTGGAGTATTTACTTTTTCATCACTATATTTAATATTGGTGGTTATTGGTGGTCAATTCCTATTGGTTGATTTACCACCACCATCCTCTCCTTAGTTCTATATAAACTCACTACCTAGCTTGCATTTTCATCTTGGAAGCTCTTAATGCAATTCTGTCATCTTGACATTGCATATCTCTTGGAGTTGCTTGTTTGTGTTGTTTATGTTTTTTCAATTTATGTACTTGTGAATTTCTCTTATAAAGTTCCTTGTGTTATTCAATATATTTCATATTTTTAACATGGTATTAGAGATTTTGTTTTGAGAATTCTAAGTTCATAGATTCCTAATTAAGAGTTTGAGATTTTTATGCAAGATCTTTAAAATTTGAGTATGATCTTCTCTTGCATCATATGATAACCTTGAGAATCAAAAAAACTTGATAGATATACCAAAATTGGGGTTTTCTCTTTGTGGATTTGTATTACAAGTTAATTTTGGAGCATGTTGGTGCAAATATAAGATCACTACTGAGTTTAGAATGTCCAAGAAAGTCATATATAGCTTTTGTTTCACTCAATTTGGTCACCATTTGATATAGTTGCAAATTGAGATTTAAAGCTTAGATATGATGAACAACTTTTTACTAAAGCATTTTCAGCCAAATGGACCTTGCCATTGCACTCAAATAGCCCCAAAACCCCTATTTTCATATCAAATTTGTCTATTTTATACAAATTTGATTTTTGGAATTTTTTTATTTTGCTAGGAGAGCCATTACTACAGGCTAAATTTAGCCATTGTTTAAAAATTCATAAATTTTCACTATAGTGTCTGTTTCTTCAAAAAGAGATATCATCAAAAAGCTAAAGATGAGAAATTTCCATCCACAGAGGTATTGAAAAGAAAATTTTCCATTTTATGCTAGATATTGTAGGTTGAAGTTGCTTGTTGCAAATTTCTTCAACAATTCATAACTTTTTCCCAGGAGCTTCATTTTTTGGAAACGAATAAATAAGAGAAACCATAGAGTGGATGCTAATGATGATGTGTGATAGAGAGGTCATTATGAATTTGCAAAATTCTTAGAGATAAATGTATAGATGTGTTGTCCTACTTTTTATTTAAAGTGATTACATGATAGAATGGTTTGGGGATGATTCTTTTAAACACATTCCCTACACACCAAATTCAAACCTTTTTAGAGTGCACATTGATATTAAATTTATGTATACAAATGTCAATTGTTAAATGTAGATAATTTGATATTTGAAAAGGACCTGGACAAGATTGTGGCCATGATTTTGTCCAAAGTAGAGAATAATAAATGTAATTTAATCTAGGAAATGATGTTCTAAGAGATGTGTTCAAGGTTTTATAAGCATAATATTGAGGAATAACATAGTGTTTGAATGAATCCTAGGTTAGTATGTTCCAAAACATCACAAACATTTGCTAGAGATGTAAAAAAATTATTGACCCAAAGTGATATAAAGTAAGAGTGGAAAAGTGTTAATACACACACTTTTCTACTATATGTATATCTATATATATAACAATTATGACATATTCTGATGACCCCTGATGTATGTGATGATGAGTTGAGAGTGGGGGACTGCACAAAATGAAACACGCCTCTCTTCATGAATGAACATTTTTTGAAAAAATCAAGTCATTCTATGTATCATTCGAGATTCAATGGTGCTAATCATCTAGGTAGGAGTACTTTTTTTCATGTTTCAGATGCTTTCGATCATAAATCACTGCCTCGTTATTTAGGAAAATCATTTTCCTGGGAGAAATAAGGGGTTTTTGGCATTTCGAGTGGTTATGTGAGCTTCAATGTTTGTTCTTTCAACAATGGGGAGGAACTGATCAAGGTCTTAGCATTTCATTGGGAATTCTTTGGTCCCTTAGCCGACATGTTTCCAATGGGGAAACGCTAGGAAAATAAATTCAGGCTTTTTGATATATGTGAATCGTGATTAGAAAAATCTAGGAGAGCCCCTTCGCCTTTCCCAATGTTTATTAAGCTGGAGGGGTGGGTTTTTCTTTAGCTCCTCGAGATGTTTTGTTGGATCTCTCTTTTCCTAACAAATATCTCTACTCTCAAGACCAAAGATCTCTCTTCAATCCAAATTTTAGGTGTTTGCATCCTACTCTACTTTCCCTAACAAAATTGCTATATCTCTAATGGTCTCTCTCACTTTGGTAATACCACTATCTTCTCCAACAACTTTTCCAAATTTCATCCATACAATGTGCTGCTATTTTGGGTCAAAAAGGTAAAATTTTTGGGGATACATCATTTTAGGGGCAGAATGTACATCTATTTAATCATCATGGGAAATCTTTTATCTATGGTCAACAAAAGGTATGGATACCAAGGTGCAAAGGGATCCTTCGATCACCTTTTAGGATGAAATGCTTCAGCCACAAATTTAGGATCTATAGGGGTTAGCGCTTATTGGTAAGTTTTAGAAAATTTCTCCAAATCTAATTTTTTGTGAACTTGTGTCTTTCAAGAATGGGAGCGATCTACTCAAGTTTTTTATCTAAATAAGGGTGAAGGGTTTTTTGTTGCTATATTATCCAACAAAGAAGCTAGAAATGCGGTGCATAGAGATAAATCCTAGATTTGTGAAGGCACTAGTCTTTACACCCTTCCATGGACTCCAAATTTTTCCCCTTCTCAAACTTTGGTCAAGTTTATACCTTTCTAGATCTAGTTACAAGGGTTACCACTTGAGTATAGAGAACCTCAGATTATTGAAATTTTGGTTAATCAGCTGGATATTTTCCTTCATCAAGATCTGAATTTTTTTAAAGATCCATCTTTTCCTCTTAGGTCATGTGTCCTTTTTGATGTCACAAAATGCTTTCCCTCTGATTTCAATATTATATCTAGGAATGGGGTATGGGAACAAGATGTAGTTTTTGAAGAGCGTCAAAAAAAAATTTCACATTGTCATTTTCCCCTTCATCCTACAAGTATGTGTCAGATGGACAAGGAAGTGGGAAATTTTAACCACTTGTCATCCTCTCCTAAAAATTTATCTCCTACTCCTGTTTTAAGTGTTGATCTTCCTAGATCTGCTCCTGAATTCAAAGTTATTCAAGGTTGGGAAATGAAGAAGAATGAATCAAGTCCAAGATTTTTTTATAAGGGATCTTCAAGTAGTTAATTGGACTTAGTTAATATGGAGGGGGTTTATTAGACTGTAGGAGTTGTAAAAGATGTGTAGTTTCAACCTATAATAGGAAGTTGTTCATCTAGTTTCAAGGATAGTTTATCTCTTGAACATGTAAGACATAAATATAATAAGTTAGTGCCCTCATTTTTTGAAGCAAAAAGGGCATTAGAGAGGAACCCAACTATGAGGAGGTCTCTTTTTAGGAGGTTTTTGTGTCCTAAGAAGGAATCCCTTGTGGTGAACAGATCACCGACCTGAGGCAAGCTACATGTGTTTTCAATCAATCACCAATTGTGAGGATGTTGAAAACCTCAAGTATCCATTTCACCAAATTGAGGTAGTTGCACTGAATCCAAGGGGAGAGATGTTTCCAAGGAGAGCACCTGCTATGGAAAATTTTGTTGGATGAATGGATGAAATATTAGACATGATGCAAGTGATTGGAGTTCGGTTAGATATTGTAGAAGAAGATAGAAGGCAAGGTCTAAACCCTAGACATGTGGATGAAAGTGATGATGATGAGTTAGATCATGTTATGAATCACAATGAAGAAAACCTAGAAGAAGAAGAAGATTCAAATAAGGTAAAAATGTTGAAAGCTATTTCTAAGATTGGTAAGTGACCTAGAATTGAAATTCAAAATTGCGTGAGAAATTTAAACCCTGAGGAATTCATTGATTGGATCAATGATATGGAGGAATACTTTGAATATGAGGAAATTGAAGATTCAAAAAGAGTGAGATTTGTAAAATCTAAGCTAAAAGGACATGCGACCATATGGTGGAAAGAAGTGCAATTGGATAGGAATATGAGAGGAAAGGAGAAAATTACAAAGTCAGATAGGATGGTGACAAAGTTGAAGAATCAATTCATACCTGCTAATTATGAGCTTGAATTGTTGAAAAGATTATAGAACTTGAGGCAAAAGGAGAAATATGTGAAGGAATACACTAAATAATTCTACAAGATGATCATCAAGGCTAGTCATTGTGAAGCAATTAAAGAGAAGGTTGCACAATAAATCAATGGACTAAGAACAAACATCCAAGAAGAATTAATCTTGGTGAAGATGAAATTAGTTGAGGAGGCATACTGGTTTGGGCTGAAGGTAGAAGAAAATATGAACAAAGGAAAAGAAATGCAAGAGGAAGATTCTAGAAGAGCGGATCCCAATTCAGAGAAAGGAAACTATTTGCAGAGAAAAAAAGGGATGGAAAACCCTACCACAGTGAAGAGAAGGAAAATAATTCATACCGCAAAGGAAGAGAGGACATAAATTTATACCACAGTGATAAAGGAGGTCATAATTCCTACCATAATTATGGATATAGGAGAGATGAAGTAATATTTGAGAAGAGACCATTTAGAGGAACTTGTTTCAAGTGTGGAGGTGGATATAGATCATTTGAATACCATTTGGGAAGTACCAGAAAGAGAACTAAGCATACTAGAAGAGAAAATTATGTGGATGAAGAACCTGTTGGATCCCCTTATTCATTTGGGAAACCTAAAAAATGGTGAATCATTAGTGACGAGGAGAGATTTGATGCATGAAGAAGTGACTAAGGAACCACCACAAAGGAATAATTTTCTTAGAACAATATGTAAATCCAGAGGAAAGGTATGTAAAGTTATCATTGATAGTGGTAGTAATGATAATTTAGTTTTAGAAGAGATGGTAACCAAGTTAAATTTGAAGAGATTGAAACATCCAAATCCCTATAAGATAGCATGGATTCAGGATGAACATAAGATCTTGGTGAATGAGTAGTGTTTGGTGAAATTTCATATAAGATCATATCATGCTAAAGTATTGTGTGATATTATGCCTATGGATGCATGTCATTTACTCTTAGGAAGACCATGGCAGTATGATAGGAAAAAAATTCATAATGGGAGGAAGAATACCTATACTGTGACTTCAAATGGCAAGAGAATTAAATTGATACCTTTGGAAGAAGAGGAAAAAAGTGAAGCTTGTAGTATTGAAAAATTATGTTTGGTAGATGGAAGGAAGTTTTTGGAAGGATTGAGGCATGAAAATGTGTTCTGCATTGATTCCAAAGAAGTGAAATAATCAGGAAGCAAAGAATTCCACATCAAAAGATGAAGATCCATCGCAAAAGGAAGTAGTCAAACTATTGATAAAATATGAAGATATCATATCAGAGAATGTACCAGATGGATTACCATCGGTCAGGAGCATCAGTCATCAAATAGATCCAATACTGAGAGCAAGTTTACCTAACAAAGCAACACATAGGATGACACTTGCAGAGAATGCGGAGTTGAAGATATAGATACAAGAGTTGTTGAAGAATGGACTTATCAGAGAGAGCTTGAGCCCATGTGCGGTACCTATTGTACTAGCACTTAAGAAAGAAAGAGTGGAGAATGTGTACTGATTCAATAGAAATCAATAGGATAATAGTCAAGTATAGATCCCATTGACAAGGATGGATGACATTCTAGACTATTTGAGTGGAGAAAAATATTTCACAAAGATTGACCTAAAGTGTGGATATCATTAAATCAAAATCAAAGGAGATGAATGGAAGACTACATTCAAGACCAATGAAGGATTGTATAAGTGGTTAGTGATGCATTTTGCATTAACCAATGCACCTAGCACTTTCATCAAGTTTATAAATGAGGTACTAAAGAAATTCTTGGGTAAGTTTGTTATTGTTTACTTGGATGATATTCTAATTTTTAGTAAGATGAAATAAGAACACTTGTGGCAACTCAAACAAGTATTACAAAGGTTAAGAGAAGACAAGTTGTTGATAAATATCAAGAAGTGTAGCTTTATGAAGACATAGTTGGCACATTTGGGATTTGAAGATGAATGTTGAGAAGGTTAGAGAAATTGTTGAGTGGCCTACATTGGTGAACATTGGAGAGTTAAGATCATTCCATGGATTGGAAAGTTTCTACAAAAAATTCATAAGGAACTTTAGTAGCCTTTGCACACCTACGACAGAAACAGTGAGAGGAGATAGGAAATAATTTAAGTGGAAATCTAGAGCACAAAGAAGTTTTGAAATATTGAAGAAAAAGGTGACAAAGCAACCTGTGTTAGCATTTCCTAATTTTGACAGAGTATTTCAAGTTGATTGTGATTCCATTGGAAATGCAATAGTAGTACTAAGTAAAGAAGGAAGACCTATAGATTATTTCAGTGAGAAGTTGAATGATGCCAAAAGGAGATAGTATATTTTTGATCAAGAATTCTATGCCATAATTCAAGCCTTAAAGAAGTGGAGACATTATTTGTTGCCTAAAGAGTTTGTGTTGTACATTGATCATTAAGCCTTGCAATATTTGAATAGTCAAGGAAAGTTGAACTAGAGACATATGAGATGGGTAGATTTCTTGCAGATCTATACATTTTTATTGAAGCATAAGAGTGGAAAGTCAAATAGGGTTGTAGATGCATTGAGTAGGAGGACTCTGCTAACAAGATTAAAGATCAAAGTATTGGGTTTTGAAGAACTGAAACATATGTATGAGGATGCTCTAGATTTTTTTGATGATTTCCATACATGTAAGGAACCAATAATGATAGATAGGAATCAATGGTTGGAATATTTCATTCAAGAATATATGTTGTTCAAGGGAAATCAGTTGTGTATTCTAAGGAGTTCCATGAAGGATAATTTGATTAAGGAGAAGCATAGTGGAGGACTAGCAAGAAATTTTGGGATAGACAAGACATTAGCTTTGGTGAGTGAACACTATTTTTGGCCAAAAATATATAAGGATGTTAGGAAGTGTTTTCAGATTTGTAGAATTTGTCAAGTAGCAAAAGGGAATAGTCAAAATACTAGATTGTATAAGCCTTTGAAAATACCAAAGAAACCTTGGGAAGATGTAAGCATGGATTTCATATTGGGATTACCAAGAACATGGAGAGGATATAATTCTATAATGGTAGTAGCAGAAATTTTTTACAAGATGACATATTTCATTCCTTGCAAGAGACTAATGATGTTGAGCATTTTTTTGACCTATTTTTTAAAAACATCATGAGGTTGCACGGATTTACAAAGAGTATAGTTTCAGATAGGGACACCAAGTTCATTGGATACTTTTGAAGGACATTGTGGAAGAATATGAAGACAAACCTAAAATTTAGTTTAACATATCACTCACAAACATATGGACAAATAAATATAGTAAATAGGATTTTGGGTAAATTATTGACATGTTTGGTTGGAGAAAAGATAGGAATTGGGATATAGTTCTACTGCAAGAAGAGTTTGCATACAATAATTCAATAAACTAGAGTATAGGGACAACACCATTTGAGATTGTGACAAGATGAGGAGTTGTAGAGCTAAGAGACATCAATAAAAAGGGTAAGAGGAGTGTAGAAGCAGAGGAGTTTGTAGGATTCATAGAAACATTACATAATCAGGTTCGAAAACACTTGGAGGACATGAACAATTAGTACAAGAAGAAGGTAGATGAGAAAAGGAGGCATAATTAATTTTTTGTTGGAGATGAAGTGATGGTATATCTCAGGAAGGAAAGTTTTCTAGTAGGAACATACAATAAGTTAAAGATGAGGAAGATTGGACAATGTAAGATTCTCAAGAAGTTTGATTCAGAAAATGCATATGAAATAGAGTTACTAGAGAGACTTGGTAATCACCTAATTTTAATGTTGTAGACATAAATGAGCACCATGAAGGACATTCAAGTGGAAGTAACAAAGAAGTTGACCTAAACGAGTAGTTACCATATCAAATACCAAAGCAATTGAGAAAATATTGGACACTAGAATTGGAAAGAACACTAGGAACAAACAATACAAGGAGTACCTGGTAAAGTGGAGAGGTAGACTAGTGGAGGATTCATCATGGATTTCTCAAGCTAAGGTTGACCACTTTGGTTTTCCTCTAGCCCCTAAAAAGTGAGGGACTCACTTTTCTTCCAACCCTAGGTGTTTGATGTAGGAGCATCCTTGGTTGTAAAACAATTCTATATCAACCAAAAATATTTTCTTGTAGTTTAGTCTGCAGCTGCATCAACAGTTTCTTCTATATTTTATCATTGTATCATTTCTCAGTTAATTGAGTAGGATATATAAGTTCTACACGAGATCATATACAACATATCCATATTTAAATTGATTGGCATTCATTTGCAGAAAGTTAATGCTCTTAGAATTCACTGTCATTTCTTAGTCAAAGCATTTGGGGTTGACTTGGTCCAAGCTTTAGTGTGTGGACCTATTTCGGAGTGTGTGGAGCTTAATGGAAAATCATACAAGCTTTTTAGCTCCTAAGGGAACTTTCTTAGAGATCCATATTTCATTTCATTTACCAATGGATTATCTTTTCATGTTTGAGGCCAACCTACATACTTGATCATTCATTGAGGTTGTAAACCCTTGAGGCCAAGACAAACCATTTTTGGAGCTGGAGATTCATATTTAAGATCACTTTGTAATCATTTGGAAAGGAGCCAGTAAGTTAATAAGGTAGATCATTAGTAGTAGTTCATAATTCGATCCAACCTTCTAAGCTGTGGAATGTAATAGGGAACTGTGTCAATTATCATATCTATAAATTCCCTTGTGGTAGGCCTACGAGCCTTAGATATTCCGCTTATAAGGCATATGATGCATGTAATATTTCGAATTGTTGATTCAATAAAGATCTATATTTGCTGAGTATTTCTTATGTTATTTTTCGCTATGTTGACTCTAAGCTAAATGGTTGGACAGTCCTTTTTAGACTCTCCATTTGTGACTGCACCACTTTATGTTCCCTATTCTCTAGTGCCCCCTTCTTATTTTCTTACTCAAATCAAACAAGAAAAAATTTCACACCACCCTACTCATCAAATGCACATATTTATAATATTCTTGGTACGTAGTTATCCAACCAACGTACCCATTAAAAAATATTATTTCATAATAAGAAGGATTTATTAATCCCATAATCAAATGATTCATATTTTTCTCAATTATAAAATGGATATGATTTCTCTTTGTGTGGGGGGGAAGGAATCCATCAGGAAAAGGTGAAGGGAAACGATCAAATGTAAGATTGAAAATCATAAACTATCTAATCCAAAACACTTAATCTATTATATTCCATCACTCATGAAATGTAAAAATCTAATCTATTTGAATGAAATGAGATCCTAAGATATTCAAAATAAATTCAAACAAACAAAAGAAGAGTTTACCATCCTATGTATGTTGGAGTGTATTTGCATGATGTTGGGTTGTTCGTATCACTGCAAAGCCTCCATTGCTTATGTGCAAAAGCTTGTTGAACGATGCTTGTGTTTGAAGAAATGAGGAAGCTCTATCAATGGTGATCTTGACAACACTTCGTTGCATAAGGTAAGTTGAAATTCTTCTTTTTATTTGTGAGGAGAGAGGTTTTTTATATAGGAAAAGAGATTTTGAATCGACGATTAGGATCGTGTTGGAGAATATCCAGATCAACGGTCAACATGTGTTGAGAGGATTTAGACATGAGAAGATTGTGCAAAGTTGATTGCACAATTAGGGTGATTGAAGAATAGATTGGCTAGTCAGGTTTTTAGATTGATCAATCAACAATTGATTGCTTAGTTAGCAATTGATTGTTCGGTTAGGGTTTAGTTAGGAATTAGATGGTTGAGTTAGAAAAATTAGATTGCTTAGTTAGCAAAAATAGATTGCTTAGTTAGCAATCCATGATTTTCTCAATTAGAAAGTGGGTGAGGAATATTTAATTAATTAATTCCTTTTTGCGTTTGATTTTTGATAATTGATTTGAATAGTTTGATTTGATTATTCAAATTTTGGAGGGAAAATGTGATAATTAAATTATTATGATTTAATAATTCAATTAATTTTGAGGAATAAGTTGAATTAGTGATGTAATAAAATAATTAGCATTGTTTGACTAATCAAGATGAAATAAGATTAGATTATGACTTTATTAACATGAATTAATCACATAACGTTGTATTATTCAATCGATAGTAGAATTGGGTTGGGGTCGTAGCTCGGTTGGCTAAATCTTTCATGTTGTAGGAGGTTGGTCATGAGGTCTAGTTTCCCCCACCCCCATGGTACCGGAGGGCGTGTCATGCCAGTGTCACCGATCACATTAAAAAGTTTACTAGGCGCACTGCAGTTTATAGGGGGTCGTGCTACCCAATTCTTGCAATCCAAAACAAAATCAATAGTAGAATTAGGGTTTTCAAGACTTTATTAAATAAACAGTATTTATTTAATTTGTCGAGAATGATGAAAAAGTGAATTAATTAAATAATGTTGTATTATTCAATTAATAGAGGAAATTAGGGTTTCAGATGCTATTTGATGATCGTGGGATGATTTCAAGATGATTCGAGATGTTTCAGAGATGTTCCAAGTTGATTCCAAGATGTTTCGAGATGTTCTAAGTTGATTCAAAGTCATTTCAAGACATTTTGAATTGATTCAAAGTTGTTCCAAGACATTTTGATTTGATTCAAAGTCATTATGAGTTGATTTAGAGTCGTTTTGAGTTGATTTGGAGTTGTTCCAAGATGTTTTGAGTTGACTCAATTTCGTTCTGAGTTGATTCAGAGTCGTTCCAAGTTGTGATAGGTGTTAAGTCAATTTTACATGTGTACATTTTTTCCCTCTTTGATACAAAGTACTAGTTGCTTTGTTTCAAATATTTTGTTTTTAGGATCAAGTTTTTGAAAAAAAATTATGCCCCACTATGCCCTATTGTTTCGTGGAATGATGGTAGATCTTTGTGCTGCCCCCTCGAGAGGTTGGCCTAAAAAGTCAGGTTTGAGGTCAAGCTCACGACACCAATGGAAAATTTAACTATAGTAAAACTGAAAACCACCTACACCATTGCAAAGATCATGAAATTCTATCGTATTTTAAAAAAAAATCACTGAAAAATACTTTCATATGACCAAGATATGGTCGTTTGAAGATAGGGTAAAAAAGGTCCCAATTACTAGTCAATAGCGAAGTTTTCATGATTTCTGAGCATTTGACTTAGTTTCCTCACTTTTTCGTGTTGAGAATCCATGCCTTTGAATTATTTCCATGCTTTTGACTTATTTCCATGCCTTTGACTAGAATCCTTGCTTTTGTTTTGAGCATTTGACCTAAAAGCTTGCCTTTGACCAAAAAGCTCACTTTTGACTATTTCAAGTCCTGAAAGATTGCCTTTGACTTATTTCCATGCCCTTGTTTCATCTCCTTTGCTTGAAAGCTCGCTTTTGCTTGGTGCTTTCTGAGCATTTGCTCAAAACCCTTGCATTTGACTTTTGCTATTACGTTTGACTTTAGCATTTGCTCGAAACCCTAACATGTGTTTGTTTGTCTGCTTGCAACCCTAAGTCTTGTTTTTCATTATTTTTGTGTCGTTTTGTGTTGCTTTACATGTTTAGAGTGAAACCCTAATATCATGAGTTGAAATGATTATAGGTGGTCATCTTGTTAGATAGCCAGATCTAGATGGTGGTCTGCAACCTGGTCTTGATCTTTATTATGTTGTATTGCTTAGAGACATATTGTAGACATGTTTATTGTATATATATTCATCATCCTATTCAAGGCCTTGTATATATGTTATGATTTTGTATTATCCTATCACACTTGTTTCATCAATGATGTTGTACTCCCTTTTTTGATGATGATATATATGAGATATACCTTCTTTGATTCATCCTCATTTTATGCTCATGTGATGACAATATATGATGATTATGTGGTGTTGATATATGATGTTTGTATGATGTTGATATATGATGGATGTTAGTTAGAATAAATATTTTGATGATAGATAGAAATGTGATGTTGTTAGTAATGATGATTTGCTTTGGCTTTACTTGGAGTCTTCACAGTTTTGAACAATCCTGTTTGATGTAGCAAACAGATACGATGCACTAGGGTATTAATGACCAAGGTGACTTTGTATCCATTGTATGGAATTTGACTCTACAAACAAAGAGTATTCTTGATCATACCAAACATACAAAAACTTTGTTTAAAGTATATAGTCGGGTTGTGTTAAAAATTTTCAGATTAGTCACACATAGAGGTATAGGACACCTAACATGAAAATGCTACATGAATTTCAAAAAATTTACATAGAGAGGCATGAAATACCTAACATGCAACTGCTACACGAATTCCAGACCATTTGCACAAAGAGGTATGAAATACCCAACATACAACTGCTACACAAATTATTTCAACACAACTTCCATACACTCAATAAAGCAAGTATTCACCATGGTAGTTTTACCAAAATATCTTAGAAACAAAAAATTGAAATGACGCTCAATTGCCCCCATTCCTTCTTCTCTAAATCCTTATGGACATCCTTGAGAGATCCTGAGAATGAGTCAATAAAATAAATCATAAAAATAAGACTACAAAAAAGATAAAAACAAAGTTGCAGTATCACTTGCCATATCTGTTTGGGGTGGGCCTATTATCCGGTGTTGATCATGTCTATCATAGGAACATATCCGTTATGGCATATCTCAGGGTGTTGTTGGGACTTGTCAAAAATATAGGTAGTTGATACTTTGGCCTTGTTTTCAGTTGTTTATAGTCAGAGTTTTGTGATTGTTTGCTTGAAAGTTATAACTATTGATGTTTTCTTTGTTTGTTTGTTTGTTTTGTCAAAGGGTGAGTGTGATGATTTGTTTATTATGGGTGATGTTTTATTGTGGATTTTGATGGATGAGATGGGTCTTTTTTAAATTTTTCTAAGTTTTATGATGTTGCTTTTGTTGTTTTCTGGGGACTAGCCTAGGGCCTTGGGGGCCCTCATCAAAGATAAGCCTTGCCTATGTTGTACACGTAGCTCGACTATTTTTTGAATGTTTTTGACCTTTTCCATTTTGTGAATATTTTTGGATTTTTTTATTTTTGACTATTTTGGATTTTGAAATTTTGACTGTTTTTGGATTTTGTATTTTTTGACTAAGTTGAAATAAAGCATGTTGAAAACCTAAGGGGACTGACCTAGGGTCTTGGGGGATTTCAAGCCTTGCCTACATTGTACATGCAGAGACCATGTAGTTCGACCGTTTGAGTCAAAGCATAAATTGTTTTTGGGTACACAACATTGACAATCTAGATTGCTATTCCATTTTTGTGTCTAGAGGATATGTTGCAAGAAATATACTTGAACTAGCTATGAGGTTCAAGAAAATGTTGATATCTTAGACTGTTTGAGTGAAGGAATAACCCCACGATGTTGTTTTGTTTTTGATGTTTTTCAAATGTTTTTGTCTTTTGTGGTTTTCTAGATGTTTTTAAATTTTTTGATATTTTGATGTTTTTGGCTTTTTGTTGTTTTCATGTTTTTGGATTTTTGTTGTTTTCATGTTTTTGGAGTTTTTGTTGTTTTGGATGACCATGATAGGATGCTCAAAGATCTAATCCATGACTAGCTTTTTGAAACTAACCCTAGTTGTAGACAAGACAACTTTCCTTAATTAGTGACAATCCATGGTTGGATACCTTATTTTATTATGACATGAATGGGTGGATGCCATGGATAGTACCAATAGATAATGATGCAAGTTTTATTCAAACATAGCGTATGTTTTCTAGGTTTTCACTATGGTACATATTCTAAGAGCACCATAGAGTGGTTTTCACTTAGAGAACGTCTTATTTCTCTTTATTATTTTTCTTTCTTTTTGATTTTTTTGTATTTTTGTATTCTTTTTCTATTTTTTTGGATTTTTACCCTTTTGCCTAAGTTCTAAGATGTTGAAAAACTTGGATTGATACTCCACTTTGTTTTTTCTAGAGGATATGTTGTTGAAAAGCTTACTTGAACTAGCTATAGGGTTCAAGTAATTGTTGATATCTTAGAATTTTCAAGTGAAGGAATAATCCACATTGTTTGTATCTTTTAAGGTTACCTTGGTAGTGCATTGGTGGTACACCTTATTTTCAGGATGAACTGTTTTGAAGGTTACCCTAGTAGTGCATTGGTGGTATACCTTTTTGTTGGGACAATTTGGGAAGGGTACCATGTGGCACACCTTGTTGATGTTGAACTGTTTTGAAGGCTACCCTGATAGTGCATTGGAGGGATACCTTGTTGATGGTACAAATTGCAAAGGGTGCCATGTGGTACACCTTTTTTTTGAATAATGTCTGGATCGCAATGTGAGCTAGAAGGCATAGATCAAGATTTATTCTGAAGCAAGATAGAAGGACCTGCCCCTAGTGTCTAGCAATGATAGGTTATCTTGTGATAAGATAGCTTGTTTTGATAGAGTATGCCCCTGTGGAAAATACCTCATGGATCAGATAATACTGGATAGGATAGGATAAATGATAATGACCCATGTCAAGATGTTTTCCATAAGCAAGTGTAAAGTATTCACCAAACATTTGTCAAGATTAAGACATGTTAGATTGGGATAAAAATGGATGGGATTTATTCTGGATAGGCTGAGATGCTTCCACCTAAAATGGTGCACGTAGATGCTTGATTCTACACATGATGCCTGTTTGCCAAGTCTTCATCATGGTACTTGTCCAAAGCACCACCATAGTGGTTTTCACTAGAGGATGATTTTTCTTGACTATTTTCTTGAATTTTTTTGCTTTTTATTGATTTTTGATGTCATACAAGATGCCTATTTACCAGGTTTTCATCATGGTGATTTTTTTTTCTCATGTTAAAACCACCTAGTGGTGTTGTTTATACGGTGTTGGTGTTGATATGGTTGTTGTTGTTGTTGTCATGAGATGCCAACAATATCCTACTTAGAGGAGTTGTTTTGCTAGGATACAAGTGCTTGAATGTAACCCATGATAATTCTCATCTTCCTTGTTGATATCGAAGTTAACCTTACCTTGATGCGCACATCGTGATAAAGTGTCCTTAGAATCCTTATGATAAAGAGTTGCTGCCAATGCATGGTTAATGCGAGATTTGGATATCTTGGATGGCGAAATGCATTGAGGGATATGATATTCAGATGGATTGGTTGATAGTTTGGAACCTTTGACTCTCCAAACTTGGAATGATGAGCAATGATGGGTGGATATGGAGATTGGATTGGGACCAACATCTTGATATACCTTGTAGGTTTCTCTTGAAGCTTTTTTTGCATTATTGGACTTTTTTGATGGATGAACTTCCCTTTTTGATTTTGTCCCATAGTTTCTTTGACTAATGGAGTTTGATAGGGATGATTTTCTTTCTTTTTCTTTTGCATCCATTTGAATTTTGCTTGTCCATTTTGTTTTGTTGATTCTTTTGCTTCAATGACTTGTTTCGTTCTTGGGTATAGCTTTTTCTCTTATTGTTTGTCCCAATGAGAGGATGGAAAATTATGTAGATGATGATTTATGAAATGGCTAGTTGTAGCATTGGTAGCAATTTCATCGTAAGGACTCTTCGTGCTCTCTATGTTGATGCTTGCATTAGATAAATTTTCCCCAATATTATAGAGGTATCATTGATATGTTTAGATCCTTTACTTGCTGAATAACCAATAACTTGATGCTTAGGATTGCCAATAATTTGAACTGGTGCTAAGATACCCTATTCATGTAGGCATGATCCTCTGTCTTGATAATTCATTTGTTGAATTTTTTTATTTTCCATAGGATATGTTTTACCTTGGAAACAAGATGCTAATCCTTCTTTGCTCTGTTGTGGATCTTCAAAGGTGATAGATTCTTCACTAATAGAGTCCTCCATATGTGGAATAACTTCCTGATTGATATTTTCAACTTGATCCTATGAAATATCATATTTTGATGGCCCTTCAAAATATATTGGTGCTTCTTTGATTGTTGTATACCCAATGCTCTACTACTCAAGATTGTCAGTTATCTTTGCTGATTTTAAGATACTTTGCTCCATATTTTCATGCTTGATGTCTTCAACCTACTTGGAGGATGTTTATGATCTTAATGCTTCTTCTTGATCATTTTCTGATAGGTCTATAGATTTTGCTATATCTTGATCATGTGTACAGATGTGAAGAGTAGGTGACTCTTGTTCCATGGTACTAATATCAAGAGTATGAGACTGTTGTTTTGGATGAAGATCATCTATATGTCCATTAGCTGTAAGCATCTCATGGGTAGATGTATGTGTGCTTGGAATATGTATGCGTTCTTCTTTCGTAAAACCTTGGATGTCTTGGAAGATATCTACCAAGTCATTGTAGTATTTTGATGGTAAGGTTTCTTGATATTGACTTTGTGTGTTACTATCTTTGATATGCTTTGGATCACTTTCATGACATGGATCAATTTCAAAGAAAGGATTGTTGGTAAAGGATCCTTGGATTTTCTCAAAATGTGGGCATATGGGTGATAAATCTTGGCTTCAATTTTTTGCATTTGGTATAAGTGTTGGTTTAAGAGTCTCTTGATCATCAATATGTACTACCATGAAGTTGGATGATGTCAATATATGTTGGACGTGATCATTGCTAGACTTGGGTGAATGATTTTGATCATGCTTGGGACTAAATTCTTGATGTATGTCCTCTTGCTCACTGGATGATGTAGAGACATTGTCAATGTGATCAGTGATAGATAGATCTTGATCATTGTTTTCAACTTTTGAGGTTGAGACATTGTCCACGTTGTCATTGGTAGTTGGACCTTGAATGCTAATAGTTATTTCTCCTTGATCAATAAGGTCTTGGATGAGATTTTTGAGTGTAGCACATTTGTTCGTTGGGTGACCCTTGATTTTGTGGAACTCACATTGTTTGTATTTGTTATACCAAGGGATTTTAAAGTTTGGTTCACCATAAATTGGACTATCATTGATCTTAATAAGTTCCTGTTGTACTAGTTCGTGCACGATTACCTCTAAAGTTTCTCCCAAAGGGGTGAATATCCTTCTTGTTTGGTAATTTTCTCTTTGTGGCTTTTCTTGACTTGTCTGCTCTTGATTTGGTTGAACTACTTGATATTGTGTTTGAGGTGCATTTTGATATTGCACTTGAGGTATGCCTTGGTGTTCCCAAATTTCTTGATATTGTGGGTATTGGAAGTGTTGTTGATGTGGATATTGAGGTGTTTGTGGAATAATGTTTGTTTGTTGTGGATATGTAATGTTCCAACCTTGAATAAGGCATTGATGATATGTTGTATTTCATTTTTATTTAATTTCCTCAAGATCTCTCTTAATTTTATCTAGGGCAATTTGATGTCTTGGATTTATTCCTTGATGGTGATTTTGAAATCCCTAATGTTGTTGCCCTATTTGATGTTGTGACCCTTGATAAGAGTAATTTGGGTAATAGATCAACATGTTTTGGGGGATGTTTTGATACTCAATACCCTATCATAAGGTCACTCGATTTATATTTCCAATAGGATCAAACCTATTGCCATGTAGGAGTAGTAATATGGGTCTTTCGACTACTATGTTTGCTTTTTCTTCCTCTTTGTTTAAGATGATTGATGCGGTGAGAAACTGATGGAGTGTTTCATTTTCCTCAAATATAAAGGTTCTCAAACAGCTTATGATGTCAATTTTTGCACCTTCAATGTGCGTGAGACTAGGTTGAATAGTCAGTGCTACAAGGCTTGGTTGTTGAACTAGAGTTGTTGGTTGCCAGATGGTCATAAGATGTAAATGGTGTTGTGAGGTGGTTTTCTATGAAACTCAAAAACCCTAAGGCTTGAGTGCTATTTTGGAAATCAAAATGTTGAAGAAACGAGGGTTGATATTCCATTTTCTTGTCTAGAGGATATGTTGTAGGAAAGATACTTGAACTATCTGCGAGTTCCAAGTAACTGTTGATATCATAGATTTTTTTTTTTTTGAGTGGAGGAATGATCCTAATGTTTTGTTGGATTTTGATTTCAAATAAGTAGTATGGGAATAATGGGTGAGAGAATTTGTGACCAATATGATTTTCCAAGTGTCTAGCTCGAACAATGACCTTATAACTTTAGTTTATCTTCCTAAATGTCAAAAAAAAAGATTGTGAGTTTGGAATGACAGTTTGTAACTTCTATTTTGTTTCCTCTATGTTCTTGAGTATGGAAAATGATATATAGCATGGGACTAACTTAAAAGCATGGGATTTATGTGACTTGAATGTCTATAGCTCAAGTTGTGAAATCACAACACCCAAGCCATAGTTACCAAAGTGTTTACTTTGATCAATGCAACTTGAAAATAAAAAACCGAAATGTTCAAAAACCTTTAAGGATAGATCCTTTCAAGGAGTGCACATATAGGGCTTCTTTTACAAGTATACACTAATTCAAACGGTTTGTGGTTTGACCATCTTGTTCAATGTTTGTTTTGATATGTTCCTTTTCTTTAAATCAAACACAAAATTTGATGTCACAATTATTTTTGAATGTAATTGGGAAACTTTTGAAATTAACAAACAATTAAAACTCTATTGGAGAGAAACCATCCTCTTAGGTGGGCCTGCCTCATGCTCTGAATAGATGATTTTACATGCGAATTATGGCACGGGCTTGTACTCAGACTTGGAAAGTAACTTCTCAGAAGTAAATTTCGATGCACCACTTTCAAAGAGTGTTTTGGATAATAGGGTGGCTTCTAAAATAATTGGCTCTTAGTCATGTTCTGGGGATATTATTTTTGAGCACCTACACATGCGACATTATGTTCAATTAAGAACCTTCCAGCCCTTTCGGGTTTTTATGCATCACAAGGATACTGAGGAAGAATGCGTTAGTATAGGGCATCCACAACCAGCGAGTGATGGACTTTCCTCGTGCACTCACAAAATATTTATATAGCATTCTAGAATGAAGTACCGCTTAGGTCGCCGATGAGTTCTCTAGCGTAGGATGTGTCTCAATAGGCAGGCCCTCTAAGAAGGTATGCTTGAAAAAAAGTGCAAAGCTCAAAATGTCCTCGCTCACCCAAGATCACCAAAAGGTGCGAGAGGAGAAGACAAATATTTAGCTTTGCCAATCAATTAATACATGATATACAATTCATAGAAAATTGATCCATTTTAAACACCTCGAGTGGTGTTATCCCAAAAAAATATGTGAATAACATAAACGAAATGTTCTTTTTATTTTTGCACCAATTGAAGTGTTCAGGACATCAAGCAGTTAAGATAGTAATGGTGTGAAAACAACAAAAAATATTTTATTCATTTTAAGCCCCAAAATTGAAGTGTTTCTAAGAAAATCAAGCCTGGTCTTAACTAGTCAACAAATGTAAATCGTGCATGCATCAACAAAATGAAAAACACTTGCGCTCTTTTTATGCACCAAATTCAAAGGTTCCTAATTATGAAAACATGAGATGTGTTCATTTTTAGAGCCCAAAATTGAAGTGTTTTATGTTCTTTTTATGAGCGCCAAAAGAGAGTTCCTACTTTAGAAAGCTTCAAAATAGTTCATTTTAACATAGCACCAAAATCAAATGTGAGAGTTGTTGTTCATTTTAGAGAACCAAAGGAAAGTTCCTAACTTAAAAAAGCTTCAAATTGGTTCATTTTAAAACACCAAAATCAAATGTGAGAGTTGTTGTTGTTCATTTTAATGCACCAAATGAAAGTTTTTCTAAGTTAATAAAAAAAATGATGGTGGCTCAAAAAATCTTGGACCGATCATCTTCCCTGCACAAAACAAGTTACTATGTTTCAAATCCTGCATAAAAAATCCATTAATTCCTACAAAAAAGAAAATGTTAGCAAGGAGGTTCATTACAATAGTGTAGGATCCGTGCACTTGTCTTCCAGAGCAAATGCTCAAAAAAAATCAAGTGCTCAATTTTTTTTTTGCAAATGCTCAGAAAAAAGGCAAATACTCAGTTCTAGAAGCAAATGCTCAGATCTTCCGTGTAGGTGAAAATCCATAAATTTGCAAATGCTCAGAAAAAATGCAAAAGTGAGGTTTCAGAAGCAAAAGCGTAGTTCCCATGTGTTATGAAATAACTTGCACAATAGAAGAATATGATATGAAATATGCTGCAAATACTTGATAATAACTGAGAATAACAAGCCACTTCGAGGGGGAAAACCTACAAATATCTCTAATGAGAACACACTTCACAACTTGATGATGAAATAAGACTCACAACCTCCTATATATACCAATTTATGCCTAGGATATCACCTAGGCTGACTTAGACACACCTATATAAGTCTTAGGCCGACCTAAACAACTAAATAACAATATACTAATGATAATATGACTTAATAGAGAGTTAAGATAGCCACAAGCCGACTATTCATAACCTGATGTACACTAATATTAAGGGCATAGCATGCCTTCTTCAAAGAAGCATTGTCCTCAATGCTAATCAACTTTGGATTCTTTTGAATGAACTCCTCGTCCTCCCATGTGGCATCTTCAACTGGTAAATTCTTCCATTGGATGAGATACTCAGTGAGAGTTCTATTCCTCAACTTCTTTGTGCGTGTTTGATGAATGCACTCTGGTTCCAAAATGATTCTTCCTTCTTCATCGATCTCTGGTAGTGTTGTTTGAGTGGGAATATTATATGCCCAATTACCTTCTTCAAACAGGAAACATGAAAAACTGGATGTATCTTTGTTGTTGGTGGCAACTCTAGCTTGTAGGCAACACTACCGATCTTTTGCATGATTTGGTATGGACCATAATACCTTGGAGACAACTTATTATTATTTTTTTGTTGCTTTAGTGAGATTTTCTTATAAGGTTGCAATCTCAAGAAGACCCAATCCCCAACTTCAAAACTTCTTTCACTATGATGTTGGTTTGCCTGTTGTTTCATTCAATTTTGTGCCATGGCTAAATTCTCCTTGAATCCTGAAAGTACTTGTTGATGAAGCAAGTGGTCTTCTACTGCTTGAACTCTTGGTGACACCTTAATTGATGATGTGATGGAAGGAGGATGATATCCATAAAGTGCCAAAAATGGAGACATTTTTGATGAGCTATGAAAAGAAGTGTTATACCACCATTCTGCAAGTGGAAGCCAATCTACCCATTAAGACTGTTTCTCTGAAGTGAAACAACGTAGATATCCTTCCAAACACTTATTAACAACCTCAGTTTTCCCATCTGAGTGAGGGTGGTATGAAGAGCTATGAGCCAATTGAGTACCCAGACATGAGAATAAATCTTTCCAAAAGTGACTAGTGAAGATAGGATCACGATCACTAACAATAACCTTAGGTGTACCATGTAGCTTTTGGATATTCTCCAAAAAAGCTTTTTCCATTGCACTTGTTGTAAAAGGATGTGATAATGCAATGAAATGTGCATATTTAGTGAAGCGATCAACTACTACCATGATGACATTATGACCTTTAGATTTGGGAAGCCCTGTGATAAAGTCCATAGATACCTCTTCCCAACATTGGCTAGGAATAAATAAGGGTTGCAAGAGACCCAATGTCTTAATTGTCTCCCCTTTATTCCTTTGACAAACCAAACATTCAACCACAAATTTTTGAACATCACCTTTTAGCCCTTCCCAAAAAAAATCTTGCTTGACTCGATGATATGTTTTCAAAAATTATGGATGACCACCCACTGGAGACTCATGCAACTCTGTGAGAATCTTGTGTTTAAGAGTGGAATTATTGCAGAGATACAAACACTCTTTATACCAAAGAGTATCTCCCTTCCAACAAAATTTATCTAAACTACTACGATCACTTTTTAATTGTTCAATGAGATTACTTGTCACAACATCATTTTGCCACTCTACTTTGGCATCTTCCATCCAATTTCCTTGTAATATTGAAAGGGAACACAATAAGGCTTCATCTTTCTCATCCTTCCTTGAAAATGCATCTGCTACAATATTTTCTTTCCCTTTCTTATATACAATCTCAAAGTCATATCCTAACATCTTAGTGACCCATTTTTGTTGCTCTTCAGAAGATAGTCTTTGTTCCAAAAAATATTTTAGGCTATCATGATTTGTCTTAACCTTGAAGTGTCTACCCAATAGATAATGCCTCCATTGTTCAAGCATGGAGGATTGTTAGCGTTCCTTCTCATAAATAGGTTTTAGTTGATTCTTACCCTTTAATTGACGACTCTCAAAAGCAATTGGTCAACCTTCTTGCATGAGCACTGCTCCTATCCCATTTCTAGAAGCATCACATTCCACAATGAATTCCTTGGTGAAGTCAGGAGTGGCAAGCACTGGAGTTGTACACATAGCTTCCTTCAATCTCTCAAATGTTGTATTGGCAGACTCGTTCCAATGAAAAGAATCCTTCTTCAATAGAGTGGTGAGAGGTGCTACTATACGACCATAATTCTTCACAAATATTCTATAGTACCCTGTCAATCCCAAGAAACCCCTCAGTTTCTTAATGTTTTTTGGAATAGGCCATTCCATGATAACCTTAATTTTGTTAGGGTCCACCTTTACTTCTTCATGTGAAACTATGTGTCCCAAATACTCCACCTCCGTAAGACCAAAAACACACTTGGATGGATTAGCATAGAGTTTATGATCTTCAAGTATTTGTATTGCTTGATCCACATGTTGCAAATGTTCTTCCCAATTCTTGCTATAAATCAATATATCATCAAAGAATACGAACACAAACTTTCTCAAGAACTTCTTAAAAATGGAATTCATCAAACTTTGGAATGTAGATGGTGCATTGGTAAGACCAAATGGCATCACTAAAAATTCATAATGAACCTCATGAGTCTGAAATTCTGTCTTACAAATATCTTCCTCCTTAATCCGAATTTGGTGATAACCAGATCTAAGATCTAACTTGGTAAAATACATAGCTCCATTCAATTCATCTAGCAAATCATCAATGAATGGAATAGGAAACTTATCTTTAATGGTGTAAAATTTGAGCACTCTATAATTTGGACACATGCACCAAGTATCATCCTTCTTACGTACCATCACCACAAGCAAGGAGTAAGCACTTTGGCTATGCCTGATAATTCTTGCCTCTAGCATCTCCTCAACAATTTTTTCTATCTCACTCTTTTGTATGTGTGAATACCTATAAGGCTTGATGTTCAGTGGTTGGCTCCCTGGAACTAACTATATGGCATGATCATGATCCCTCTTAGGAGGAATTCCTTTAGGCATATCTCCAAGAACAACTGAGTGATGATCAATTATAGCTTGCAAATCTAGATAAGTAGGAACATTAGATTGAGAGACTTCTAATGAACATAGATGGGCCACAAATCCATCCACTCCTTTCTTAAGAAAATTTTGCATTTGATGAGAGCTTACCATTTGTGGGGATTTTCCTTCAACTCCCTTAGCTCTACTACCCTTCCTTCTAATTGAAATCTCATGAATAGTTCTTGGAAGTTCATCTTAATCGTTCCCAATGTAGTAAGCCATTGTACTCCCAAAACAATATCTGTTGCACCCATGGATATCTCATACATTGGGGTATCAATTTGATAATCTCCCATGGATAATTTAATGCTATAACACTTCCCTGAACAACTAACTGTACCACCATCTGCAATCAAAACCTGAAACTCTGGAGTTGGATATATAAAACAATTTAGACGAGTAGCTAACTTTTTGTTGATGAAATTATGAGTACTACTTGAGTTGATCAACACTGTTACCTTATGCTTCTTTAAGAACCCCACCACCTTGAGAGTTTGTGGAGCACTGAAACCTGAGAGTGCATGACAAGAAATGATTGGTTGAGAATCATGTGATTCCTCATTCGACTCCCTTTCATCCTCTAGTATGGGTTCCTCCTCTTCTTCCTCACTTGGACCTTCAATATAGAATAATTTTTTTCACTGCATTTATGTCCTCGATTGTATTTTCTATCACAATTGAAACACAACCCTTTTTCTCTTTTCTCCTCAATTTACTGTGGAGTCAACCTAGTAGGTTGTGTTGAATATCCTTTCTCTCTTGTCACATTAGCCCCTTGCTTCTTAGGAATCAAATACTTTTCCTTTACCTTGTATGCTAAGATAAAAGACTCATTTATGGAGCTAGGGCTAAACATGCATACCTCATGTTGAATGTGATCCTTGAGACCCCCCAAGAATAAATCATTCAAGGTTTCCTCCGTAATTGTATCCACTCCTAAGGATATATTTTGGAATTGTTGAATATAATCCTTAACTAATCTTGTTTGTTGAAGTTTAGCTAGTTGGCTGAAGAAGTTGTTTGTCACACTATTGCTATATTGTGCTTGGAGTTGCTCCGTAAAAATTGACCATGAGACGGTGAGCCCCTTTTTCCTTCGATGAGTGCAAAGCCAATGATACCAAATGAATTGATCTGGTTCTAGATATAGGGAATCCATCGTAACCTTTTTTCCATTTGGGATTTGGTGTACTTCAAAAAAATTCTCCATTTGGTTTATCCATGTTAGAGGATCCTTTCCATCAAACTTGCGCATATCCACCTTTGGAAATAAATTCCTAGATCCCATAGGAGTATTAAAGCTTGTGTCAGTGGTAGTTGACTTAGAATTTTCACCTTGGTCGCTTGAGAACTCCTTTCTTGGTTCAGCCATGTAGGTGCTTAACATGTTTCGTATGTCCGATATATCTCCTCTTAGATCACACATATCCATCTTCATTGAGGAAATGTCTTCCTTGACCTTATTGATTTCCTCATTAGGAGTAATATCCTCTATTGTTACCCCATCCTTATCAGGAGTCTTCCCCGAAGTGACAACATTCTTTTTGCCCCTTGTTGCAGGCCCCGTCATGATGGGAACCACTAGAAAAATCTCCAAGAAATAAGCAGATTTGTAGCGTGGAGAGTGATAATTGTGAAAAATTTAATTTTTCAATAACTTGCTTATTTTTGCTCCAATTCCTCCAAATTTTTTTATTGTAATCTCCTTTAGTATGTCTTAAAAAACCCAATAAAAATCAGACTCTAATTCGACAAGATGTGGGAGATATGTAGATTCCAAAAAAAATTGTGTAGAAACCCTAATTCTGCAATAATTCACTTAATTCTGATCCAATTCTCATGAAATTTGGATTGTAGCTTCTTTAATATGTTCTTCAAAAACCCTTAAAAAACTAGAAAAAAATTCACCAAAATTTGAAAGATATACTCTTCCCAAAATCACCTTCAAAATTGAGAAAAAACCTTGCCTCTAGGTGCCAAGATCATGCTCTGATACCACTTGTTATGAAATAACTTGCACAATAGAAGAATATGATATGAAATATGCTGCAAATACTTGATAATAACTGAGAATAACAAGCCACTTCGAGGGGGGAAACCTCCAAATATCTCTAATGAGAACACACTTCACAACTTGATGATGAAATAAGACTCACAACCTCCTATATATACCTATTTATGCCTAGGATATCACCTAGGCCGACTTAGACACACCTATATAAGTCTTAGGCTGACCTAAACAACTAAATAACAATATACTAATGATAATATGACTTAATAGAGAGTTAAGATAGCCACAAGCCGACTATTCATAACCCAATGTACACTAATATTAAGGGCGTATCACCATGGAAAATGCAAGGTTTTTGTGGCAAATGCTTAGAAATTTCATTAGTCAAAAGCGAGCATTTGTTGGCCAGTGCATGAAACTTCTCTTGAACGCTCCCAGAACCTTGTAACTTCAAATTTTCTCATGAAAACATGAGTACTAAGGACCTAGGTCCCATTGGGTGTGCCAGAATGTGTGAGGGGGAAGGAATCCATCAGAAAAATGCGAAGGGAAACAATCAAATGTAAGATTAAAAATCATAAACTATCTAATCCAAAACACTTAATCTATCATATTCCATCACTCATGAAATGTAAAAATCTAAGCTATTTGAATGAAATGAGATCCTAAGATATTCAAAATAAATTCAAACAAACAAAAGAAGAGTTTACCATCTCATGTTGGAGTGTATTTGCATGATGTTGGGTTGTTCGTATCATTGCAAAGCCTCCATTGCTTATGTGCAAAAGCTTGATGAATGATGCTCGTGTTTGAAGAAATTAGGAAGCTCTATTAATGGTGATCTTGACAACACTTCGTTGCATAAGGTAAGTTGAAATTCTTCTTTTATTTGTGAGGAGAGAGGTTTATTATATAGGAAAAGAGATTTTGAATTGACGATCAAGATCACGTTGGAGAATATCCAAATCAACGGTTAACATGTGTTGAGAGGATTTAGACATGAGAAGATTGTGCAAAGTTGATTGCACAATTAGGGTGATTGAAGAATAGATTGGCTAGTCAGGGTTTTAGATTGATCAGTTAGCAATTGATTGTTTAGTTAGGGTTTAGTTAGGAATTAGATGGTTGAGTTAGAAAAATTAGATTACTTAGCAAAAATACATTGCTTAGTTAGCAATCCATGATTTTCTCAATCCGAAAGTGGGTAAGGAATATTAATTAATTAATTCCTTTTTGTGTTTAATTTTTGATAATTGATTTGATTATTCAAAATTTGGAGGGAAAATGTGATAATTAAATTATTATGATTTAATAATTTAATTAATTTTGAGGAATAAGGTGAATTAGTGGCGCAATCAAATAATTAGCGTTGTTTGACTAATCAAGACGAAATAAGATTATATTAGGACTTTATTAAATAAATATAATTTATTAGATTGGCCAAAATGATGAAACATGAATTAATCACATAACATTGTATTATTCAATCAATAGTAGAATTAGGGTTTTCAAGACTTTTTTAAATAAATGGTATTTATTTAATTTGTCGAGAATGATGAAAAAGTGAATTAATTAAATAATGTTGTATTATTCAATTAATAGAGGAAATTAGGGTTTCAGATGTAGTTTGATGATTGTGGGATGATTTCAAGATGATTCAAGATGTTTTAGAGATGTTCCAAGTTGATTCCAAGATGTTTTGAGATGTTCCAAGTTGATTCAGAGTCGTTCTAAGACGTTCTGAGTTGATTCAAAGTTGTTCCAAGATGTTTCGAGTTGACTCAAAGTCATTCCAAGTTGATTCAGAGTCGTTCCAAGTTGTGACAGGTGTTAAGTCAATTTTACATGTCTACACTCTTGTTTTATTATTTTTTTACTCATATGATTTACAACTGAATTACATCCTTTTAACTTCTTTACTCAAATATGTCAATTTTATAGTTTATTTTTGAACAATCTTAATTTTTTTTATCCATATAATGATTATTTTCACTTTTTTTTCTTTTTTCTTTTCTTTTTGAGTAAAATTCTTTATAAAAAACATTAAAATGATTGCATAAATTAGCAATGAGAAATAACTCAACAAACTATGATAACACATGATTTATGTGGAAAAACCCTTTTGGAAAAAAAATCTATATGAAAAAATATGAAAATATATTATTCTTCAAATATGAGATACATCCACACACTAACACTCTCTTCATTCTAGTAGCACTTTGAAAATACTTGTGTACTTGTAAAACAATCTCATAAAACTACTATCTCATACTTCCACTTTAAAGAGAAATGAGAGAGGAATACCACAAATAGTTTCACAAAACAATGTATCATGAAACCGTGGTAAAATTAAAAACTTTCACATAAAAAATGAAGAGGCTTTTCCAAGAATAGTAAATATAACTCTCAATCATGAATAGTACAAATAACCTCCATACCAAGAATGCACGACATCTTTGACCTATCATTCCTCCATAATGGCTCATATCTCAAGGTAGGTGTCCAAAATTATCACCCAAACCATATAAGAATAACCAATAGTATTCAAGATGCCCCACTACTCAATCCTCACATCTAAATTGAGAAATTGATGCTTCATAATTGCCATTGCAAAGTCCACTTCCTTTCATAAATGTATATAACTAATGTCAAGATCCTTAAAAATCTAAATTTTATAATTACTTTTCAATTATATCCTTAAGCATCCAAGGAGACTTTCCAAGAATACTAGAAATGTATTTTTAAAAGAATACAAAATAAATAACACCTTAATCATAACAATAGCTTTATTTTTCTTCAGATTTGAGATGCATAAATATACATGAATAAATTAACTTAATTTTTATTGAGAAATTAACATTATTTCCTTGAACTAAATAAGATGATTATATTAATTTTTTATGTTTTTAGTATAAAATATAATCTATTAATTTTGAAAAATGTATCACATGAAGGGTGAAATTTTGTTGAATAAAAGTTAGAATGTAATAAATGTATATTTAGTTTTTGATATTTACTTCCATAAGTCATTCTAGAAATCTTTATATTTGACGACGACCTTTTCCTAATAAAGGTTTTTTGGTGATAGATGTAATGAAAATTCCTTTGATGATAAAAATATATTGATTTTTTTAATTGAGGAAAAGAGTACAATCTATGATAATAACTTTTAAAATATAATTTATGGGAAATATCGTTTGGAATCTTATAGAATGAATAAAGACATGCTATAGTTACATCTACATCAATTACAAATACATAAAAAACATGATTTTATGTATGCATAATTTTACTTTTGCAAGTTGAAGAGGACAACGTAGTTATGAAACCTAAATTTTATGGATGTTAAAAAGATTTTAAAACTATGAATATTGACCATTGCATTTCATTGTTCATTGGATAATATTAATAAAAATATTTGATGGAAAGGTTCAATTGTTTAATTTAATTCTTGTAAACTAATATTTTTTAAAGGTTTTTAAATTTCTACCTTTAAGATGATGCTTTTGTCTTTTATAAATCTATCCAATTTAAATGGAGTTATGAATGTGTATGTTTGAGCACATGTATATGCATATATTTGTGTGTATGTATTAAGTGTCATTAGTCATTATGTTGATCTTTTTGTATAGCTTACATTTCAAGTATTTTTTTTTCTTTTGAAAATAATTTACATGTGTAATATCATGATTTGCATTTTTAATTTTAGTATTTTTCTTCATAATGTAGTCTAATTTGAAATTTTATTTTCAAGTGTTTCTCATTAGAAATTACTTTGTATTATATGAATTTATAAAACACATTTATTAACATAAGTTTGGAGCTTGCAAGGAACACATTCATTTAACAAGGGGATTAATTTTTGATTTAAACATGTGAATCTACTTTAACTTGGGCACAAGATTTCTTCATTACATCAATTAAAGTTATATAAATTTTCATAACATTTATTATCGATATAATGATGTTACATTTAAAAATATTTTGTAACTATAAACCTATAAGTCAAAATAAAATTGCATATTGCAACCAAGTGAGTTAGATTGATGTTTGTAAAACCATATTCATTTAGTTCAATCCTTTTTAATCATAAAATATAATGTTTTTAAGATAACATCAAAAGAAACATGAAATTTTGAGTAGATCATCAAAATTTTACAAAGATTATAATAAAACAGTTTTAACATTATTGTTACTTTTTAAATATTGCAAGGGACAAAAACACATACATTACATTTTTACTCCTTTGCATTACACCTATAGTTGGCACTATTGTAAATATGTAGTTGTAGTACTTGACTTATCTTGTTTGTTGCACAAGCTAACCCTAACTCTAAACTTATCACCAAGAATAACCTTATCTAGATTGCTTAGTAAAGACAAATATGATCTGTTAAGACTTCATCCTCCCTAGACCAGGCTATGTATGTGGTCCTATCCCTTGGATTAGGTCATGTTATAGACTTGTCCTCTCATTTTGAATTTTAAATTTCTTGCTCCCAAGATCAATTTCTCTAAAATTTCTCTATTATCTAATTGACTCGTGCATTAAATACCTCGAGTCGATTAGTATTTTTATCTTCTATTTATAAATAGTCTTAAGTGTTTAGTTATTATAGAAAAAAATAATTGGATCTCTCATAATATATTTTATTTAATTTATAGCATTATTTCAACACAACCTTAGTAAACGACATCTTAAGCATTGCATCATTTTCTTTATGTGTATTCAAATTTATATCATCAATAAAGGACCTTGACACGCATCAATCAAATTGACCAGCTTCCATCTATTTTATACACTGCTTATCTCCTCATTTATTTCCACATGCTCTTTTATTCGATTTAGACCTTTATGCCTCCTTATCAACGTCAGCGTGACATGCAATTTTGACTAAATGGGCAAATTGCTTTTTGAAGCGCAACACCCTTGGAGGCCCCGCTTGTAATTGATGGAAAAGTATCTAGCCTATGGTGCGTCTCAACAAGTTCCGTTTTATTCTATTTCATTTTCTTTAGTTTAACTTCTACCATGAGTCCAATTTAAGTAGTTGTTTATCTTAAGAAAGAAAGAAGTAGAGGACGATTATAAAGAGAAAGTAAGAGAACAAGCAAAAAAAAATATGTGTAATGTGGTTTAGTATTTGATGAAGATTCTAATAGTTAAAAAGGGGGATTTGAGTCTCTTAATTTTTTTAGGGTTTTATATCAAGTTCATATAATGGTTTAGTAATTGATATGAGGGAACAAGTGTTGAAATTTCTTAAGTTGAGAGTCAAGGATTGCGGACCATCCATTCTACCAAAGTCATTCAGGGAGTGATCTCAACCTCATCTTTTATGGTATTAGGTCCTTACATTTAGGAAGACTTGGCCCTTTGTGAACTCAATTAGAACCTTTCAACTTTACCAATAGACCAAGGGACCATTGGCTCACTTCTTTTTTTGTGTTTGAGCTTTATAATAGTTGCATTATATCATATGGTGTCACATCCTTTTTGGCATGGCCTCATTCATTTGGTTGTGATACCATCCTTAGTTTGGAGAAATGTCTAGATTGCAGTCATGTCTATTGTAAACTTGCAACCTATTACATGTAACAAAATTTGACTATCTAGACTAGGTGGTATCATGAGCACCTTTGAGGACTCACTAGGCCATTGTGTTCAAGTGTCTAACTTTCCCCTTGCATCTTGATCAAACTCCCACATATATTTGATAACTTAGAATGGTTCCTTGGAAATATGTAGATATGCCTAAGATGGCCAAATATAATATACAGATGTGTTTGTGGGTATAATAATAAAATTTCTTAGAGCTATGGATTTTACTTTGCTCTTAGCTATATATGTATAGAGTTTCTTGTATGTCATATAGATGCTTCTTCCTCTCTCTCTTGTGATTTTAATCCCTTAATTATTTATTTATTAAACATAATATGACCATTTATGTCCATGTGAACATAAGATAAGATTGACATACAAAGTGAAGTGGAAAAGTAGGAGCCAATTAGAAAAATAAAAAACCTGATATTCAAAAGATAATACTATGAGCATAGTAGTGACTAAGATTGGAATTGAGGAGCAAAACAAATTTTGGTGTTATTATTCTTATAAACAAGGTGCTCAAAGTGAGTGATATTCATGAGAGAGAAAGTACAAAGTGTTGGAGTAATTAGAAAAATCACCTAATGATTAATTTGTCATTGTGGCATCATAAATTGTTGACCTTGGCAATTTCACACTATGTTTGACTCCCCCTTAAGTATTTGGTCATAATTTAGCTTATTATTTTCCCATTTTGTTATCATTTTTGGAAAATCAAGATAAAATTGTGAATTAAATTTAATTATTTATTTATGTTCGACAATTTAAAATTTAAAATAGGTTTGGTCTAGGGCACCATCACCTTTGAACACCCTTTTTTGGCCCAATTTTTAATTTTTTATTGCCAATATTAATATGTTTGCAAATTTAAATTCATTTCTTGGCTTCTCGAAATAATTATTGCGAGAAATGAAGAAATGCATATAGATATGTCTTTTGGGCATGTGCAAGATCATGATGGGCCAAAAAGTGGTAATAAGAAAAAAAATGTGTTTTTACTTTGTCATAATCATGAAACACAAAATCTGTCGGGTAAAATTTGATTTTAAATGGATATCCTTTAGTAATGGATATTCGTTTCCCAAAATTATTTTTTGTCAATTTTATGTATTCAAAACAGATATCCGTTTTGAAACACAAAACAAATATCTGTTTCCTATAAGTATTTTAATTAATTTTATATTTTCAAAATGGATATCTATTTTGAAAAGCAAAATAGATATTTGTTTTGAAAATCCCAAAAAAGCACACTTCAGCAAAATGGGCATGACTTTTGTGTTTTTTATTAGAGGTAAAAAATGGGTTTTGAAGGGGCCTGGAACCCTTTACAAAAGAGAGCAGCTGAAACTAAAGAAAACTACATAAAGTATATATCAGCCCATAAATAGCTAACCAACAATAAGACATCAGCCAAAAAGGAGGACCCCAAACAACAACACTACATGTTCTTTAGGATATCAACAACCTCCACATCACTCGCCACAACCCTCTTACCATCATCCAAGACATCAGGCAGTTCTTTGCCAGGAGCCCCAACCTGAGCCTTGGTCTTGTTTCTTGTTCTAGCCCTAAGCCCATTCACATTCACCTCATTAATCAAAACATTATTCTTATCCCCACCCTTATCAACAAAAACCTCTTCCTCCATCAACTTGCCACCAACACCAATCTCTTCATAATGAACAATCTCCTTGTGAATCTTGGCATTAACAAAAGGAGAGGTAATACCAACAGACTCAAAATTAACCACAGATTTAGTCACCTCCACACCCTTGACCATGTTAGCACAAATTCTCTCCAATTGATCCTCTAGGGTGAGAATTCTACCTTCCAGATTTGGCTTCATCTTAAGAGTTTCCTTTGCCACAATATTAAAAGAGTTAAATAGTTCATAAATCTAGTTCTAAACTGAAGACTCATCATCTTTACTCATTGCACCCCATACTTTAACATTTATCATATTAAGTTCATGGAACACCCATTTGAACAATTTGAATAAAATGATGGAACCCTCTCTAGCAGTTCCCAAAACATTAGAAATATCTTCCCTATCAAAGTTGAAAACCCCCTTACCCACAACATCCTCCTCCTTAGAGGAGCGTACCTTGTCCTGATTGGTAGAGATGTCCTTACCTTTCCCAACAGTAACTAGCATTTTGATTTTACGAATGGAGTCTGCAATCTCCTCAGCCACAACCTTTCTTTTCTTCTATTGATCCAGGTCCAAAACCAGGGAATCCACACCATCCTATCCGCCCTCAACCACAACCTTTCCTTTCTTCTGCATATCTGAGTCCACAACTAGGGAATCAACATCACCTTGTCCGCTCATCATCTTGAGGGGAGAGTTACTCTCAAGCACATGGCTCACAGACCTTAAAACTAGTTTCTTCTTACTTCCCACCTCTAGCTCCTTCTTCTTCTTTGTCGCAGGGGGTGATGATGATGCCTCACCATCCAATTCATTCTTCTCCTTCAGGCATGTACTCGACAATTTAGCAGTCACCTCATCACTACAGGTCTCATATCCCTTATTAGGGCTTGACACCCCTTTCTTAGACTTCCCCGCTACAGGGGGTTGTGGAGCCACCTCCATGAAAGCAAGAAAGTTCGAGACATAGTCCACATCCTCCTCAGATTTTGACTCCTTTTCCAAGACAAGTTTCCTCTTCTTCCCTTTTTTGCTAACTGACTCCTCTTCAGAGACCGTATCATAGTCCTCCATCGGCTTCAACTGCTTACTGTAAGGGGTAGCAATCGGCTTAGCCACCTCAAAATATTTAGTATACTTAGAAATTAAAAGAATGAGCTCCACATGTAGAACTAGATTTTTGGGGTTTCTTTTATGGTCCTTGAGACCAGAATCCAGCAACGCCAAGAGATAATAAGGAAAGGAAATTCCTTTTTTTTGTGGTAGAAATGATTGAGCATAAGGAAGTAGTAAGCATTTACTGCAGAGAAGCGTCCTTCCAGGGTGATATATCTCATGAGTTCCTTGGCCACATCCCCCCACAACGCCTTGAGAGAGCTCCTTGTTGAAAATGGAGGTAATTATGTAGCTTAATACTTTGTAAAACTATTATATTGTAGATCTAAATAAGTGTTCTTTGTTACAATTTCTTTGTGGATGATTATCTATTTAATTCATTTTAATGTTTGTAGAAGTAGACAAAAGATTGTAGAAGAATAAGACCAGAAGAAAGAAGTTAAACAACATATACCGTGGAGAAACCCTTTCGGGAAAAAACACCACCAAGAATCAATGTATTATTTAATCTTAGAATAAGATTACAATAATTCAAATCCTTCCTTGAGATGCTTCATTTTCCTTAAACAATTCTTCTTCACAACCTGCAATAAAATATGATAAACTCTCTTCAACTTGCTGCAATAAATAGACAATAATGAGCCTTGTAAACTCCAAAGAGTTTACAATTACAAAGCACAATGTTTATCTCACAAAACCCATTCCTATTCTTTGCAAGTAGAGTTTTACCACAAAGAACAATGTCAAAGCAAGTCCTTCATCCATTTGGGCATCCCAAACTGAAGTCATAACTCAACGTTGATTCTGAAGATATCTTGTAAGCTTATCATCAAAGTTGGTGCCCAAGAATGGGCCCACTTAACTTAGCCTTATAAAATATCTTATCATGCAAAAGTGTTAACTCCAAGATGCCAACTTGGGCACCCAAGGTGGGTCCAAGTCAATCTCTATTAACTGAAACATATGTCTCCACCATTCATGCAAATATCATACATGATTGATCATCCCCTAATCTGTAATTAGAAGGTTTACAATTAACTTGCAAATTAACTTAAGTTACAGTTAATTTCGATCCAACAGAATTGCGTGACCATGTTGTTTAACCGTTGAAATTATGGACTAAGTTCACTTTTACATAAATTAAGGAAATTGACTAATTACTATAATGTTGTAATAAAAAATCAACATAAGGAATTAAAACTGAAAGAATGAAAGATAGGAGAGAGAAGAAGAATAAGACAGAAGAGAGAGAGGAACACAATCTTGATAACAGAGTTCGTCTAATCAGGACTATGTCTCCAGGCCCGCTTCTCAAGGTAGACCACTTTATTAATATCACCAAGCAATGAAAATGCCTTGTTACAATATCCAAGCTCCACTTGCATAAGAATTTCTCAATCTCTCTCCTTTACAATTTTTGGTGTAATAATCAACACCTTGTAATCTCTCTCTCAAAGAATTCAAATTCTCCACCTTTCACAATAATTTCTCAATAATACAATTATTCTCTCCAAGAGAATTTTTCCACATTTCACAATAATTTCCAATGTCCCGGAAAGGCCAAACTCTTCCCCTTTTTATACATTTGATTTTTCCTAATATGGTTTAAAACCATATGATTTTCAAATTATCGCAATATCCCATTTACAAGAGTAAATCCCCTAAAAATAATTCATCCATTAAAACAAATAGCCCTTATAATTTCAAACTTTACAATATTCCCATACAATATTATTTCAATTTGATAAACTCCTTTAAAATTATCCTAAAAACCCCTTAGGATATTCTCACAAATCTTAACATGTAAATAGGGATATGGATTATCTTTTAATAATCCATGTAAATAGGGATATGGATTTCAAGCCTTAAAAATAGGGATATGGATTATCTTTTAATAATCCATGTAAATAGGGATATGTATTATCTTTTAATAATCCCCTTAAAATTATGTTTAAATCCTTTAAGATTCAGGCTTTTATATTTTATGATATTAGCCTCTTTTAAAATCTTTATAGATTCGGGCTTCATGTTTCAAATATCTTTTATAAACCTTTTAAAGTCTTAAAGCCCTTTTAAAATATTTATGCATTTTATTTTAAAAGGTTTGGCTCATATATTTCAGGCTTAATTTCTAATTTAAATAAGATAATTTCCCTCAACTCCTTATGCCATGTCATCATCTGCCACATCATCATTTGTCATGTCATCATCTGCCATGTCAACAACTACACCCTTTGGTCAACTTCTTTTGTCTACAAACTTTGACCGGCTCTATTTTGCTCATACAGACTCTGTTTGACACGATTCAAAAGGCATCAAAACCATATTGATGAGCACTACAACTTGACGTTGTCTTCGCCCAATTTGGAGATGATCAAATTTTCAGCCTTGCATCGGCCTTGATTCACCTATTTGACAAAACCTTTGACTGAGCATAACTTCTACATACAGACTCCTTTTGAGCCTGTTCAAGTTGTGTCAAGATCATGTCAGTGAGATCTTTCCAATGATGTTGATTTGTATAGATTATGTGACTAAAATTTTTAGGTTTTTTGGATCCACCTGGATCATCCCCTGTTAACTGTAAGTAGTCACCTATTATCTATCACGCAACTTAAGTCATTAGCATGCAATTCAAGTCAACTGAGGTCAACTAACATGCAACTCAAACTAACTACATGCAACTGAAGATAACTGAACTATAACTAAACTGAACTAAACTAAACTAAACTAAACTAGACTGAACTGATACTAAACTGAACTGAATTGAATTGATCTGAACTGAACTGAACTGAACTCCATGCATGTAAACATCAATCCCTAACTTCTAGGATCTTTACATGCATTATTAGAGTGTTATATTTTTCTCCAAGCAGTTAACTTAACTCAAGATGGGTTCCACCTTCCATGTGGGTGCCCCATGTGCTTCTATTATTTAGGAACTCTTCTTAGACACCCTGACATGTTCCTATCATTTAGAATTAATTACAAATGTCAATTAAGATGTTCATTTCATTCAAATTTAATCTCTTTCTAATCCTAGTCTTAGGGAACACTTTCCAAGGACTTAGGAGATACATGAAATATATTTAGGATTACAATTAAATGGCATCCTATTCACAACACTCCTCTAGTAACCCCCACTCTTTTCCATCTTTAGGTCTTGAGCTTCATTCCCTTTTAAAAAAAATGCATTGCAATCTATGATTCCTTCTTGTCTCTGAAAACTTTCATTCCATCCATAGACAACCCAAACTCCGTTCCGCCCAACTTCAAAACCCTATTGTTCCATGCTTTTGTAAATAATGTCGTCATCTGCAGGTTGTTATAATGCAATCTCTCCAAGTATGGAGTCAACCCACCTTTCTCTAACACTTGCCAGACCTCCAACTTCTTCTTGATGGCTTTGCAAGAGAAGGGCTCTGCGCAGTTCCTATCACCTCCCATATCTACAGAATTTGTAGAGTCAAGAAGCTTGAGAACTTTGAATGCAATGAGGAGAAACCTCGAGAAGGCGATACAAAGAATGCCTAGAATCCATGTGAAAACAGAATTAAGGTAGGAGAAAATAATGATCCTAGAGTTCCATTCCCTAAGGATATCAGCCATGGTACAATCAACTTGTTTCAAATCTAGCTTACCATCTCTCCACATAATCACCCGCCACGTGAAGATATTCATGCACGCTCCAAGCCATAATAAATCATCAAACAATTTAAATTTGGAAATCATGATTAATACTTGCAATTGCCTCCATAGGGAGGGGGTTGTTCACACCCCATTCCCTAACACCTCTAACTCCAAGATTAGCGAAGACATCAACTAATCTGTTTCCCTATCTCAAAATATGAGAAATGGAATATACTCATCAAAGGACTTAAGAATTTCAATAGAGTCCCTAATCAAAGATTCAATAGTCCATGAAGGGGTAGCACAATTCTTCAAATTATTGATGATATTGAGAGAATTACCCTCAAGCCATACTTTCTTATAGCCTTTAACTTGTGCCAACTTTAGACCATGATAGGCTGCAACCGAGCATGACTTTTGTGTTACTTAAATTGAAATTTTGATTTTTTACAGGCATTGAAAAGGTGATTCAAAGATCTACACAATGGATAAGATAATTTTTATAAATTGTACACCATAAATTAATTATAATAATTTTATGTTTCTCCTTAATTTTTAAAATTTTAAATGCTTATAATTCTTGCATACAAAGTCTTTTTTTTGGGTGGTTTTTTACAATAATCATCCCAAAAGACTTGAAACATTAAAGTAATAAATAGCGAAACATTTAGATTTTTTTACTAAGGAGAGTAAAATATTTGCATAAATCATCATAGAAGGCCTCCTTGTTGTCTTTGATCCTATGTGCACCTTTGCCCAAGTTGAAATAGTAGAACATATATATCTCTCTCCCCCTCTCCCTCTATCTATTTAGCTATCTCTCCCTCTCCCCCCTGTCCTTCATTCACCCTCTCTACCTATCTCTCCCCTTTTCCCTTACTCTACCTCTATCTATATCTCTCCTCTCTCACTCTCTACCTAGCTCGCTCGCTTTCTCTTCCCCTATATCTTTTCCAAGTTATATATATCTCTAAATCTCTCTCTCTCTATCCATCTCTATCTCTCCCTATCTCCCTCCATCTGTATCACTTGCTCTTTCTATATCTCTCTCTCTACTTCTCTCTGGATAATTGTTTTCTTAAAAGATCTAGTATACTATATGTCACCAAAATCAAGTGACTCCTACATGCCTAATCCAAATCATCTAATATATATTCAACTTATAAATAAGTAGCTATCATAAAAAATTGTTTACTTATTATATCTATATATAATTTTTAATTTTCTGTTTAGTTAAATTTTAAAATTCATTGTTGAAGTAATGTATTTACTCACTAGAGGTAAGAATTGAAAATTATATGAAACTAATGTATTTCTTCAATCACGTGATTTTATATTTGCACTAAGTGCTAACATATATATCTTAATTTTTTTATATAAATAAGCATAAAAAGATAAATAAAACATTATTGCATAAAACAATGACTAACATGACAACTGTATTTACTACTAGCACTTGCAACTAAAGGAGGTTCAAGGATTACACCGATAAAAAACTATATATGTATGTTAATATGTTAGAGAGTGTGTTTTTGGATGGATGCATTGAAAATTCTAGTTGCATGTGGCTGGATTAAACAATTAATAATAAGTGCTAAATAATGGAATGAAATAAACTTAGACAAATCTAAATATTTTCATTAAGTATTATCTGATTATGAAATATTTACATACAAATTTAAAATAAAAAACAATTCAAATGGAAATAGAATGTTTCATCAAGTTGTCAAATCAATATTTATCTAGCTTTTTTGTGATAAGTGAGATTTTGGAGGCTTTTACCATTGAATGACATATGAAACTTATTTTTCAATGTCTCATTAATGATTTGCAGAGACTTGTTTAAACTCAAATCTCACACCCATATAACTATATAATTCCCCTAACTCCTTGATTGTGAGCTCATAAACATCTATTTTACCCTTTTATTCAGAAATTTTAGCAATAAATTAAGCAAATAGTCCATAAATTCTTGACCGTTTGATTAAGAGGATTTTGTGTATGAAAAGTTCCTTCCATGCCAAGTTGAATCAATAAAAAGGGTGAGGTACTAGAGAGTACCGTCATTAGTGTTTTTTTTCCTTCCTACAGAGGAAAAGGTCAAACTCATGCAGCTCAGTTGATAGTCCAAGATGATTGCCAACATGCTATAGAGGACCATCCAATGTTTTTGTATTTTGTGATTAATCTAAATTGACAAAGCTCATTATGTCCAAATCAAGACTAGTAGGATGTATTAATAACAAATATTTCAATGACACCAAAAATTGGGTGATATGATAGTTCAAAGGGTTAGCTTCATTTTTTTCTTTCTTATAAAGCAGTATATGTATTGTTTTGTCAATATGGAATATGTATGTTAATTAAAAGGGTTTTCTTGTATTATGAAGAATGGGTTTTGATAACATGAGGTAAGTTTGGTAATATAATAATATTCTTTACTATAAGATATTTTTTTTGGTTTTTCAAATTTGAGGGTTTATGGAGAAAAAAATATTGATTTATTAAAAAGTGCAATAGTCGTGTGGATAGGTGAAGTCAAGGGAGGTGAAAACCTAAAAATAACTTGAAAATCACATGGCTTGAGAGGAAAACCATATTTAAGGTGAGTATTGCATGTTACTCTCAACAATTTAAATGTCTGTATAAGGCTTTGACTAAGGCTACATTAAGTCAATCTTTGCAATGAGATCATAAGACCAAAAACTAGCTATGAGGTTGTTGACATTATTCCAATGATTTTGAAAAAACAAGAATTTGAATTAGGTATATTATTGTTAGATAATTTGGTATGGATGTGTAAAAAAGGGAAGGAACATGCTTATTAGTTAGATCTACTTAGCAACTATCTTTAATGATGTGTGTAGGAGTAAGAAACATGTTCAATGGCTAGATATGCTTAGTAGCTATCTTCAATAATATATATTGTAATGGGATGATTTAACAAGAGAAGTGTCTCTCTTACTAAAATAAAAGTTGAGTAGTTGCGATGAGGATTTTTGCTTGCTCAATTTTCCTCTTTTTTGTGATTTAAAAATAAAAAATATATTAACTTATAATTTTTTCATTAAAAAAATCAAAACTTTTTCTAACTTATGTAGTATTGATAAGTTGATTGTTAGATAGTATTGAAAGTAAATATGCAAGAAACTCATTAATATAAGAAAGAGTTTGTCATAAAAAAAAGAGACAAGAATTGGACAAGCTCACCCAATCAAAACTTAATCTCATAAAAATACTGAAGTTTGAAGGGTTTCTCAATGCTACCCTACTTAATTGCTCTTCTCTAAATATTTGTTTTTGCTACTTTGTTCTCTTCATGGAATTTCTAAATCTAAATCTAAATCTAATAATTTGATTGAATCTACATCATAATATCTTTGATTTTTGCTTAAATAATTTTTTTTGTCTCTAATAATATAATTTAATTTAATTTTTCTTGCTATCAAGATAAATCTAAAATCTCTCAAACTTGTGAATTCCAAATTTAACTTTTCCATTACTATAAAAAAAATCTAAAGACTCTAAGAATAATAATAATAATCCAATACATTTCAATTCTTATATTTCCATTTGTGTGTAATTAAGAATTACCAAATTCTTCATATTTTAAATCAAATGGTAAAGGAAGACATCATAGGACATTTTACAGCTCAAAAAACTAAAGACTTCTTGAAACTTTAACTTTCTGTAGTTATGCCTACCCCAACTTGAAAATGGTATATTTTATCTCTTCTAATATCTCTTGCTCTCTCGTAACTTTTTTTTTTCATATAAATAAAAGCCTTTCTCCATTTATTAAAAAAAAGCTCGTCATATTATGATCTACTATAAGAATAGTAAAGGAGACCGAAATATGAATTAAAACAAATTAAAAACTTCTAAATACTTAATAATATTAGTGGATTTCCATAGGCTTGAAGTATGAAGGGATAAACATTTTGGTTTGCATACAATTTTATTATGAATGATTGTTAATATGGATTTGTTTAGTACAATTTATTGTAATAAAAATTTGATTAGGTATATGGGGATGTTGAATATTTTAGTAATATCTAAAATGTAATCAGTAGAAATTTATTCATTTATTGTTATTTGGTATGATTGATGTCTTATTAGGTTGAGGTACTCTAGTTGTTCGAGACCCACAAACCATTCCAAACAGAGCTCAAAATTTTGTGGAATATGTTCTCAAATTTGTTCGAGACTTGGCTAGAACTCAGAATGGCAAAGACGAATATGTTCCTTGGATTTCTTTTATAGGGACTTTTTTTCTATTTATCTTTGTTTCTAAAAGTATTTTTTTGGTAATTTTTAATAGGTTGCCATTTACTAATTCTAGTTTGTAGTAGATAATTTCTATTTTTTAACAACATATAGATTTAGCGGGACTATTGATTTTTTAAGGATACAAATCCTACAAAGTATATTAGTTAATTAGAAAATATTTATTTAGGTATTTCTCATATTTTCATTTTAGATCACAACGAAATAAAATTCAAGCAATAATTAATATCTTACTAATTTAGTTTGTTTATGAGAAGTGTAATTAATATAATGATTATTTTTGGAGATTATTTTGAAATGCATTATTATTATAGAGGAGAAAGTTAGAGAATTTTAATTTAAGATAGAATTGTGACAATGATCTTGTTTTTCATTGACACCATCTTATCTAATTTCTACAATCATGTCTTTTGTAGAAATGGATCCTTGGTACTTAAAAAATGTGTTCACCTCATGCTATCTAAACCAAGGAAAATAGGGGTAGCACTAAAGAGAATTATTGGGCTTTCTATGCAAGGGTTTGTTGGTTAAAAAATTTGTCACTTAACTCTATATTCTTACACCCACGGAAGTGACAAACATATCAATAGTTGAACCAATCATTATAGTGTTTCATGTTGATTCCCTGCTTATTTTAAAAGGTGGTAGCTACCTTCTTCAGATATTCAATGAATGATTTTTAACTAATATCACTTTTAACCAGGAAACAAATGAAATGAGATGCTTTTAACCAGAAAGCTTTGAAAGGTGTTCACACAACTCAAATAGTAAAACTTTAATGCATCCATCACCATAAAATCTTTATTCACAAATAAACATCCCACAACAACAAAACTAACCAAACATCTATCATTCCAATAATAGATAATTCACTAACAAAATACTCAACATAAGTAGAATAAATCCACACACCATAACACAAAGATTATGCTTGCATGAACTTCACCATATGTCTTTCTATATTGAAATAACATAAAATAAACTAAAGATAGCAGAGTTTTGCGCTAATGAGTAAATCAAAGTTTTCCCAAAAGATCCCTACAACCAAGCGTCAACCCCATATTTAAATATTACAAAAAAGATTGTCTTTGATAACGGTTTCTTGAAGACAACCGTTTTAGAAATTAAAATAAAAGTCTTTAAAGTATCATAAGAGCCAAATTAAAGAAAATAACATAACAACTAAAATACTAATTAGTGGTTCCAGCTCCGAATCTTTCGCTTCCAACTATCTCCACCTCATGTTGCTCCAACAACACCTCTTGTGCTTTTACTCTTTGCCTATATTCTCGATACTTGGTGACAATTGCAGTAATGTTTTTACTCCCTGGAGTCGTGGTGATTTGCAACGTTGTTCTCCATTTGGATGGTGTATAGTCTAACTCAACCATTGTTTCATAGATGTTGTCACTTTTAGCCTTGAATGTATTTAGATAGATCTATAAATTACTCAATTTTCTAAAGGAGTCTACAGTGGTTGTCTCAGAATTACCTATCTCTTTATGATACACTTCTTTATATTGCCTTGATATGTTTGTGACATCTAGTATCTTCTCATCAAACTCATCCGTGAGGTCTACTTCGAGGGCATTGAAATTCTTCTTGATCTCCACTAGTATATCAAAATATTTTTCTAACACTTTATTGATTTCCCTGATAAAATCCTCATATATTGACAGTTTCCAATCTAGGGAATCAAACCAATTAGGGTCAATTTCTTTGGGATCATCTACCAATTTTTCTCTAATCAACAAAGTGTGCTCCATGGAAATCAATATTGCAACTTCTTTTGAAAGAACATATGTGTTGCTATGTTCTCTCCTGATCTGTTGGAGTTTAGGTACTAGTTCCTTTCTTTTGTCAGAAACATTAACATAAAATTGCATAAATTTGCGAATGTAGAAAAGACCGTCTTGGTAAAGCCTTTCTATCCACTTGTTGGAAGCTTTAGCATAACCCAAATTTTTCTTGACCCTTTGCACAATGTCAGAATCAATACCTTGTACATTAGAGCTTGAGGCTTTCTCAGGGGCTAGAGTCATAATTGATGAAATGAAAGAAAGAATATGAGACTGTAATTGAAGATTCTCCTTTTTCTATTCCTTTTCCCTTTTAATTAATGAATTAACAAAGTAATCAACATGATAGACATCACCTTCTAAAGTAGAGGGCCCCATATCAACATGAGTAACCTTGTAGTCAACCTCTGTTATCTCATTTTCATTCAAGTCTTTTATAGGATCGACAATTTCCAATAGTTGATGTCCATAAGCAAAATCAGTGACCATCTATGACATTCTTTGGACTTCTTGGGTTTTTGGGGACCCTGTAGCATCATAGCAACTGTATCCACCTCAACTGTCATTGCATAAATATTTTTCCTTTTCTTTTCTACTACTTTCTTCAACCATGTTGGAGAAGATGTCACAAGCCCAACGTCTCTGCTTTCAACATTTACACTTTCCACTTTCTCAATTGAATGAACAGGAACAAAGGTATCTCTTACCGGAGAAGGAGGAACTTCAAAAAATGTGGGAAAAGGGTTATCCTTGATTATATGCTTGAAAATGGCCTCAAAGTCTATAGACGTTGATTTTTCCTGACTGGTTCTTTTCTTAGGTACTAATGAGGGTACATTGTCCTATTCACAAATTAACTTTAGCTTGGACCCTATGTCTTTTGGCTTCTCGTCATCTCCTCTTGATTGTGAGCTAGTGCCAGACAACCTATTTGTTTTCTTTCTAGCCAATATGTTCATGCCAGAGCCCTGTACAGTCCCTTGCTCCTTTCTCTGCGAAGTTCTTTGTTCTCGAGGAGAACCTACATTTTGCCACCATTTTCTGTTTAACCAGTCTTGAGTCCTCTTCAAAATAGGAGCAGAACAAACCATTAAATCTAAGACTTCATCCTCTGACCAATTAACTTTGTATAAGGGTTTAGTAACAATGGCTTGATATTCGGGATCAATAATCACCGAATCTTCATTTACATCTTCTGGAATATTGAAGGAGAGACTAAAAGTTTGTATCTGCTTCAAGGTCAACCTCATAAAACTTCTCAACACTTCACTTTCATCTGTGCAATCTTCCCAAAATCCTCAATATGTGGGCAATGTTCATTACTGCTAGCTCTGTACAAATTCTACTTAACATTGCCCTTGCTATCAAAATTCATTCTCATGGGCAAATACTGAAGATTAAATTCATTCAGGGTCTTCTGTATGCCTCTAGCAACATTATTGCTTTTATAGGAAAATGAAGGCATAGACAATGGAAAAACATACCCCTTCTTACCCATGTTGAAGAATACTTAACATTCACAATGGTCATTTGCCGACAAACTTCAAGAAAAACAAGAAAATCACTTGGATAATGAGACAACCTCAATGGAGATTTCTCAAAACCCCCAATTCTAAGGTAAGTAAATCTATCAAATTGAATGTAAAAACTCCCAAATCTCATTACTAGAGCAACCGCTTCAGGTGAAACCTGAAGCTCAGGGTTACCATCAATTTTTCTCACAATTTCCATCAAGAATGCGTCATTAACACGACAATAGTTCCTCACTCCAATTTGCTTAGTGAGTGGTGGAAAACCTCTATACACAAGCGTGTCTAGCGTCAAAGACCCTTGTAGTTCCAACCCTACCTAGACAGCCTCTTGAATGGCTATAATGTAAACCCGATATGAGCACATGTGGAAATCAACAGTTTGCTGGAAGTTTGTCAATTGCTCATTTAAGTGATAACTAATAATCTTAGCCTAGTCAATGAATTTATTTTCACTACAAATCACAAGAATGAAGTAGTACATCCAAAATTCAAAAGAGTCTGAACATGCATTTCCAACCACACAATGTAACAAGGTGATAACATCTGAAATTTCATCCTTGAAATGAATCCTTTTAAGCTTTGAAGGTAACTAAGACTTACCCTTTTTCTCGGACTTCAACCAATTCTTTGCAATGGATTTTTTGCACCATTCTCCATTCATTCTGAAGAATTTATCACCAACAACTACAAACATTTCTTCCACAATCTCCCTCTCTAGAATGGTTAAAGCGCGAGAAATGACGTCAGGAGTGATTCTCGCAATGATAGACCCATCCATGGCCCTAATCTCCCAAGTCTTTGGAATGTACCCCCTCGCGCACACGATCACCAGGTCAATGCTTTGCACAGCTTCAGGAAAACCTCCAGCGCACACCAAACCACTTTGCAAAATTTTATCTCCTAGTGGCGTTCTACTGCTTTGCTCTAGGCGCTCCAAAAATTCCTCTAAATTTGGATGCCCAATTTTAGTGTCCTTTATGCTAGACCAGTGATTTTGAATTCCACTCTGCATGAGCACAAATTCGTGGAGACAAAATGCTTGTATTCTTGAGAAGTATTAGCAGAGAGTAAGAATGCAGGCTAAATGACTTAGTAAAAATTCCATCACCCAAGTTATGTCATTCCTTTGACAGGACGTGCATTTAATGCGGCATTCAATTTCACTCCTTGGAAAGATAGCCTTAAAACTTGCATTTTTTTTTGAAAAATGTGAAAAGACAACTCAAGGTTAGTTCGTACATATCATTTAATGAGGTGGTGGCGCCTTTGAAAACCAAAAAAACTCCACAAAGTCATGCGGTCGTAGAAACTTGGAACTTTAGAACCAAAGTTGGGAGTTTCAAAGTTTTGAAAACCTCCGACCCATCGATTGTAAAGACAACCAAACAAAGGCTTGCAACTTAACGACAAGGAACCAAGTCAAACGATTAGGAAGTTGTGAAAATTTAGAACTCTGCGACAAGGTTACAAAATTCGGAGGACTAGCGACCCAGGTTAGGAAAAATGCAAAACCCGTGACTTTGAGTAATGAACAACAAGGTATTGAAAATGAATAGGATAAAGACTCAAAAAGGTCCATGGAGGGGAAGTTTAAAATTGCTGATACCAATTTAAAGGTTATGGATAATAGGGTTGAAGTTCAAGACTTCCTTGTGTCTTAAGCCTTAAGACTAAGTTAGAAATAAAATAAATAAGAGCAATCATGAAGTGGATGCCAATGATGATGTGTGATAGAGATGTCATTATGGACTTGCAAAATTATTAGAGATAAATGTATAGATATGTTGTCCTACTTTTGATTTAAAGTGATTAAATGAAAGAATGATTTGAAGATTCTTTTAAACACATTCCCTACACACCAAATTCAAACCTTTTTAGAGTGTACATCGATATGAAATAATTTATCAGTTGTTAAATGTAGATAATTTGATATGTGAAAAGGGTCGACAAGATTGTGGCCATGATTTTGTCCAAAGTAGAGAATCATAAATGTAATTTAATCGAAATGCCGGAAAACGTTTTGGAAGCTGAGCACCGCAGCCAAGTAAAAAGGACGGGGTACTAGGGAGTACCGCTTGACTTTTGACGAAGTGCTTGGCATGCCTACTAGCTGAGTTCGAACTCATGTAGGCATGGTACCTAACTTTAAGGCACACCAATACGCTACAGAGGAACAGCCAATCAAATATTTTAAATAAAATGTTTCGATTTGAAGCTCGTGTATGTACGTTGTGGATTGGAATTTGACGATCGGAAAGGCCACCAATTTAAGTTGGAGAAACTGTGCCTGCCTTGATTGTGTCCACAACTACCATGATGAGCTCTGGAATTATTAGTAGCAACAGAAACAATTCCAACAGATGAGTTGCCATTCCGTCCATCTGATCCATCCCTAAAAGCAAGCCTAATGCCTGAAACTTTTAGCAGTCAATTCCTGATCGTTTGATGTAGAGGATCTTGCGTATGAAAAGTTCCTTCCACGCCAAGCAACCGAAAAAAGTGCGAGGTACTAGAGAGTACCGTCATTATTGTTTTTTTCCTTCCTGCAGAGGCAGAGGTCGAACTCAGGCGGCTCGATTGATAGTTCAAGTTGCCTACCAACACGCTACAGAGGACCAGCCAATAATTTGGTGTTTTGTGATTAATCTAAATTGACAAAGCTCATTAAGTCCAAATCAAGTCTAGTAGAATGGATTAATAACAAAAATTTCAATGACGCCAAAAATTGGGTGATATGAGTTTAAAGGGTATCATGAGATAAGTTTGGTAATAGAATCATATTTTTTAGTACAAGGTAGTTTTTTTCGGTTTTTCGGATTTGAGGGTTTATGGGGAAAAACTTTTTGATTTATTAAAAAGTGCAATAATTGTGTGGATCGGTGAAGTCAAGTAGAGGTTTTTGAGTAATACTTCTTTTAGGTCTATGTTATTGTCGTATCTCCTTTGAAAACCTAAACATAACTTGGAAATCACATGGCTTGAGAGGAAAAACATATTTAAGGTGAGTATTGCATGTTACTTTCAACAATTTAAATGTCTCTATATAAGGCTTTGACTAAGGCCACCTTGATTCAATCTTTGCGATGAGATCATAAGACCCAAAAATTAGTTTTGAAGATGTTGACAATATTCCAATGAGTTTGAAAAAACAAGAATTTGAATTAGGTATATTATTGTAAGATGATTTGGCGCGGATTTGTAAAAAAGGGAAGGGACATGTTTATTGGTTAGATCTACTTAGCAACTATCTTTAATGATGTGTGTAGGAGTAAGAAACATGTTCAATGGTTAGAAATGCTTAGCAACTATCTTCAATAATATATATTGTAATGGGATGATTTGACAAGGGAAGTGTCCCTCCTACTAAAATAAAAGTTGAGTAGTTGCGATGAGGATTTTCGCTTGCTCAATTTTCCTCATTTTTCGTGATTAAAATAAAAATAAAAATATTAACTTATAATTTTGTCATAAAACAAAACATAACTTTTTCTAACTTATGTAGTATTGATAAGTTGATTGTTAGATAGCATTGAAAGTAAATATGCAAGAAACTCATTAATATAAGAAAGAGTTCATCATAAAAAAACAACAAGAATTGGACAAGCTCACCCAATCAAAACTTAATCTCATAAAAATACTAAAGTTTGAAGGTTTTCTCAATGCTACCCTACTTAATTGCTCTTCTCTAAATATTTGTTTTTGCTACTTTGTTCTCTTCATAGAATTTCTAAATGTAAATCTAAATCTAATAATTTGATTGAATCTACATCATAATATCTTTGATTTTTGTTCAAATAAAGATTTTATCTCCACTAATATAATATAATATAATTTTTCTTGCTATCAAGATAAATCTAAATCTCTCAAACTTGTGAATTCCAAATTTAACTTTTCCATTACTATAAAAAAATCTAAAGACTCTAAGAATAATAATAATCCAATACATTTCAATTCTTAGATTTCCATTTATGTGTAATTAAGAATTACCAAATTCTTCATATTTTAAATCAAATGATAAAGGAAGACATCTCTCTAAGTATATCTTCAACTCACATAGGACATTTTAGAGCTCAAAAAGCTAAATACTTCTCATGAATTTAACTTTCTTTAGTTATGCCTACCGTTCTAATATCTGTTACTCTCTTGTAACTCTTTTTTTTTATATAAATAAAACCTTTCCCCATTTATTAAAAAAAGCTCGTCATATTATGACCTAAGGAGACCAAAGTATGAATTAAAACAAATTACAAACTTCTAAATACTTAATAATATTAGTGGATTTCCACAAGCTTGAAGTATGAAGGGATAAACATTTTGATCTTCATAAAATTTTATTATGAATGGTTGTTAATATGGATTTGTTTAGTATAATTTATTGTAATGAAATTTTAATTAAATATATAGGGATGTACAGTAGAACTTACATTCAAATTTTGAAAAGATAAATGAAGAAACCATCTTTCATTCAACTTTTATACCATCCCAAATAAAGAGAGCAGCAATTCATACCCTTTGATGTACAATAGAACTTACTATTTGTAACCTCTTAAGACATCATCTTTATAATGCCCTAAATTAGAAGGGAGGATGGATTCGTGCTCGCTCTGCTACATCTGCATCACATTACAAGTTTTCTTTCGTTGAAGAAGCGCAGCCACCAGTAGAAATGGCGGAATACGTTTTGGAGGAAGAAGTACCGTCTTCCTCAGCCTTTCAGGACATCCAAAGAAGCCCTCTTTCTGGCTATTCCTGCTGTATAATTGTAAAAAGGATGGGTTACTAGAGAGTACCGCCTCACGTTTTAATCAAAATTATGTAATTCTCTTGGCCGAGCTCGAACTCGTGTAAGCGCGCTTGCTAACTTTACAGTCCACCAACACGCCTACACGAGGACCAGCCATTCGAGGGTATTGAACAAAAGTATAAAGCTACATATGAATAAGCTATTTTCTCTTATGTTTTTTTATATGTCTTCTTCTTCCTCCAAAACGTATTCCGCCATTTCTACTGGTGGCTGCGCTTCTTCAACGAAAGAAAACTTGTAATGTGATGCAGAGGTAGCAGAGCGAGCACGAATCCATCCTCCCTTCTAATTTAGGGCATTATAAAGATGATGTCTTAAGAGGTTACAAATAGTAAGTTCTACTGTACATCAAAGGGTATGAATTGCTGCTCTCTTCATTTGGGATGGTATAAAAGTTGAATGAAAGATGGTTTCTTCATTTATCTTTTCTTTGGAGCAAGAGGTAATAAGTTATTGGAATGACATTTTTGTGTTCAATATAAAAGTTAAATAAAATATAGTTTTTCATTTATCTTCACAATCTTGGAGCAAGAGATTCTAAGTTATTGGAATGACATTCTTGCTGCTCTCTTCATTTGGGATGGTATAAAAGTTGAATGAAAGATGGTTTCTTCATTTATCTTTTCTTTGGAGCAAGAGGTAATAAGTTATTGGAATGACATTTTTGTGTTCAATATAAAAGTTAAATAAAATATAGTTTTTCATTTATCTTCACAATCTTGGAGCAAGAGATTCTAAGTTATTGGAATGACATTCTTGCTGCTCTCTTCATTTGGGATGGTATAAAAGTTGAATGAAAGATGGTTTCTTCATTTATCTTTTCTTTGGAGCAAGAGGTAATAAGTTATTGGAATGACATTTTTGTGTTCAATATAAAAGTTGAATAAAATATAGTTTTTCATTTATCTTCACAATCTTGGAGCAAGAGATTCTAAGTTATTGGAATGACATTCTTGTGTTCAAATTCACCCACTTTGTTTGAAGTATTCTCTACTAAGACTTTTCTATGGACAAACACTTGGCCCACTTAAGAGTGTTGAGCCCTAAGTACCAACTGTCATTGGACAAATGAAGACCATAAGTGTCATTGGATAGATGAAGGCCATCAAGCATTTGTTAAGTTTCTTATAGGTATTCTTCTATCCACAACCTACCAAGAATGATATGAAAGAGAATGACCTCCTCCTTTTAGCCAGTTGTTAATTTGAAGATAATGCAACCCATTATGTCTTGCATGATACCACTATGATATTTTAAAGGAACTCTAAAATGTATATATAAATCTTGTTGTACAAGTAATGATTAAATAAAACTCTATAGAGCATACATTGAAGTGACATCCATTATCAACTAATTCCTTTCATATGTGGATATAATATATCTCCCCGGATGTGGAGCAACCCACAATATTCATTATTACCTGGTATTTCATCGTGAGAAAATGTTATAGATAAAAATGAAGATGCATTAGATGGTTGATCAATAACCCTAGCAAATTCCTCATAAGATTGTAATGGCTTGACAATCATTTGTTTCTTCATCTTTTACAAGAGTTTTCCATCTAGTCAAAATGATCATGCTAATGAAAAGCATTGGTGTATATTTGAATTTGGTGCATAGGGAATGTGTTTAAAAGAATCATCCCCAGATCATTCTATCATGTAATCACTTTAAATCAAAAGTAGGACAACACACCTATACATTTATCTCTAACAATTTTGCAAGTTCATGATAACCTCTCTATCACACATCATCATTAGCATCCACTCTATGGTTGCTCTATAAAGGTATATTTGAGTATACCTGTCATTTTTCAAATTTTTATTAATTTTTTTAAGGAGTGCTTTAATATAAAAATATATTACAAATGATATATATTTTTTATAAAGTTGGTTTTTTAATTTTATGTTATTCATCTATCATTTAAATATATTTTTATGTAGTTATGATTTATCTTTCTTTCTTTTTATGTTTACATATTTTTATGTATTCACGATATCTCTTCATTTAATGTTCATACTTATTTTTATGTATACATTTATTATGATTTAGCCCATTTTTTTGCCTTGGGACTAGTTCATGATTTTAGGGTTATTCTTACAACAAATTTAAGTTTTTAATTTAAATTTGATTAAATTCATAATTATTCTTTTCTTTTCTTTTTTTATCCAAGGTTGACTAAACACAAGTTTGTGCAATATGTTGCTATGTTCTAGTATTTAAAAGTATTTAGTTCATTCATTCTAATCATCTAGGGAAATCAACTTGTTAATGGTCACTTTGCGGATAATTCCTTCCCCACACTCTTAGAAGAGGAGCAAAATATCAAATAGGCCCTTGAGTGTCTAGATATTTTTTGTAAAGCTTTTGGTTCTATCACTCAATGGCATAAGACTCAATGCTATAGACAATCCTTTAGTTCTTGTGCCTTCCTAGCTCAACTCTTATGGTTGGAAATGGATTGGTCACAAAGAAGTTTTTAGATTCCTAGACATTCTCTTCACCTTCCAGACTTCACAAGTATCCTTATGGCAACCTATTCTTACCAGAATAAAAAAAAAGAAACTAGCCTATTGGATCACTAAACCCCTTTCTTTGGCAAGGATATTTCAAGTTTGTTCCAAGATTGTGGCCACTTGTGTTTATTATTCCTCATGTTCGGCTTGTTCTAAGGCCTCATACATGAAATTGGATAAGATTCTTCATGATTTTCTTTGGGCCTCTAAAATGACAAGGAATTTCATAGGATGGCTTGAAAGTTCTACTACCTCCCCCGAGATTCTAGAGGTTTGGGGTTTTAATCCACCTAGTGTTAGGTTTTGGCTCTTTACACTAAGTATATCATACGTACCCTTCAAGTAAACAAATCTTGAAAAATATTTGTGTGGTATTGCATTGCCTCTTCCCATTCTTCTGAATGACCTATTTGGAAGGGGTTTGAGCTTCAAACCCTTCTCACCATAAAGAATGTGATGAAAATCCAAGGGAATTTTGTGATAAAAATTCTTTGGAGAGCTTGGGAAGCCATGAAGCCCTAGCTTCTTTGGAATGGTTCTTGATTCCATGACGAGCTTTCCATCAACCAACATAATATCTAATGATCCCATATTGTGTAAGATTATGACCACCCATTGGCAAGGCTACCTTGGGTGCATGCCTTAAGATTTCACAAGAAAGGAATTCAAAGTTTGCAAGATTTCTTTATAGATCCTCAATGCGTCTTTTGTCATGGGATGAAGCAAAATCCAAGTTTCACCTTTCTATTCAGGATTATGAATTTTTTGGTACATTCATGGGGGTAGTTTTGGTTGATATGGCTCAAAAAATTGGTATTAGTTCTTTCCATCCTTGGTTGAAAGATTGGAAGGGGTCCAAACAATGCTTTCTAGAATTAAAAGCCATGAAATGGATACCTTTGGCTCTCTCCCCACATGCCCATGGTTCCCACTTTGTATCAATGATGGCATTCACAATCACTGGTCTCAGTTTGGAAACATAAACTTTATGCCATTTGGTCGACTATCTTGGAGCCCAAATTGGCTCACTTTCTTGGTCTATTATTCTCTAAGGCCTCCCTATTGGTTCCAAGTTATCCCATTTGGGAGTTATAGATCCTTTTTGCCCATTTTGTGGGCATATAAAGTCTTTTAAGCATTATTTTGGTTCTATCTCAGAGACTACATTTTTTGGACTAGATGTATGATTTTTCAAGCCCTTAGACCAAAACCTTTTTCATGTCACATGGTTCTTTGAGGGAATTGGATTTGCATCCCTCACACATTCAAATAGATTTGACATGATTTTAGGGTGGAGATTCTATTTAGCATATAGAAAGACAAATATTTATCCATTTTTTCCAATTGTTATGTTGATCAAAATGTTTCACTTTATTCTAAAGCTATGATATGCTTGAATGTTTTATTACAAATTCAGATGCAAGAAAACAAAGTTGCACTTGAGGTGGCCCACTTACAGGTGCTCCTCAACCACTAGGGTAATGCCACATGTGTCATGGCCAAAGTTCCTTCATCTCCCTCTTCCTCCAAGGGTTTCTCACCTTCTCACAAATATTGTTGTGGAAGGAGTCTTTCTTCTTAAGGTACCTCAGAGACTCACTCCAAGGCCTCTACAATGATTATAAGAAGGGACCATGGTCAATGGGCTTGTTTGCGACCTGCTCCTTGGTGCTCCACCTCCTTGCCACCTATGCCCAAGGAACCTCTAGGTGGCCTATTGTAGGTGCTTCTATCTGGTTTGATTCCAACAACTTCCCTTGCTTGGCTATTGCTAATTTTCAATCTCGTGTTAATGAAGAAGAATAAAAATAAAAATAAAAGGATATTAATGGGTATGGACCTCTCATGGATAGTCCAAACGTTGCTAATGTATGAGGAAAATTGAGTGACTAGGATCATCCTCCTCCCCCCTTTGATACTACTTAAGCCACTTAACGACATTGTATTTGTTTTTATATTTTTATGCTTTAGACTTTAGCCCTATGTGGACTTTAGGGCTATGAATATTTTCCACACATTTTTTGTGAATATGTGTAATATTATAAATTATAATTGATAGTATAGATTCTTATATAAAAAATAAAAAAACTAAACTAAAAGATTTAAACCCTAGAATTCAAAAAAAAGCTAAATGGATGCAATATGTGAACATGGAAGCCATTAATGGAAGCTTAAAGCTGATTAATGCAATTAAAACAAATTAAAAGTTGCTAAATGTGTGCTAAATATGAGTGTGAGTGTGAGTGATTTTAACAAAATAACTCTAATGTTAATAAGATGGATCCATTTGTCTTCAAATAGTGACCTATTTATAGGAGAGCAAATGAGAAATGGAGGGTTGAGATCAAAAAGGTCAATCAATGGTCAAGGATGGAAGAAGTTGGAGGCATGGATCATGAATTCTCATTAGTGGATGAGAATGAAAGATGAGATTATAATCAAGGGTTAACATTCCTTCAAACAAACACACTTTCAACTTGTCCAAGAGGTCACAAGTTAACTTGCTTAAGAAGCTAAGTAAGTTTGTTGAAAAAGGAATATTCCCCTTTCTCAAATGAGTGAGGAGAGAGAATATTCTTTGGAATATTCTCATGGGTGAGGGAAAAGGATAATTTAGTTAATTAAAACTAAATTAAATTTTGCAAAAGGGGGATGAATATTCCTTGGGAATATTCCTTTTGGAGGAATGTGCAAAGGAGGAATATTTCCTTGCAAGTGGGGGAAAATTAGATTTAATTGATAATTAAACAATATTAATTATGCAATTAGGGAATTTAGAAGAATTAGATGATATTCATTAAATAAAATGATTTAATGAATGGGGGAAAGGTGGAAAGTCATTTAATTAAATAACTTAGGGTTATTTATTTAAATAAGAAGATTTAGGGTTTTAAATTAAATAGTTTGATTTATTTAATTTAACATGACGAAGTGTTAGCATGAAAAGGGGTGAATTGACTCGATTAAATTAATTAGGTTAATAGATGTAAATGATACAATTAATCAAATAGCTAGGCTAACTTAATTAATTAAGCGAAAAGAGGATGTGTTTCAAGATGAAATGATGTTAGTATACCTGATTCGAGTGTATGATATCATTCAGGACATTTTTCAGTGTCTACAATAGTATGATATGAAAGCAATTCATAATGGGAAGAAGAATACCTATACCGTGACTTCAAATGGCAAGAGAATTAAATTGATACCTTTGGAAGAAGAGGACAAAAGTGAAGCTTGTGGCATTCCCAAACTATATTTGGTAGATGGAAGGAAGTTTTTGGAAGGATTGGGGAATGAAAATATGTGTTTTCCATTGATTCCAAAGAAGTGAACTAATTAGGAAGCAAAGAATTCCACCGCAAAAGATGAAAGATCCATTGCCGAAGGAAGTAGTTGAACTGTTGATAAAGTATGAAGATATCATATCATAGAATGTACTATATATGGATTACCCTTAGTCAGGAGCATCAATCATCATATAGATCTAATACTGGGAGCAAGTTTACCTAACAAAGCAACACATAGGATGACACTTGCAGAGAATGCGGAGTTGAACAAACAGATACAAGAGTTGTTGAAGAATGAACTGATTAGAGAGAGCTTGAGCCCATGAGTGGTAGCTATTGTATTAGTACCTAAGAAAGATGGAGAGTGGAGAATGTGTACTAATTCAAGAGCAATCAATAGTATCACAATCAAGTATAGATCTCGTTGCCAAGGATGGATGACATTCTAGACTATTTGAGTGGAGCAAAATATTTCACAATGATTGACCTAAAGTGTGGATATCATCAAATGAAAATAAAATAAGGAGATGAATGGAAGCCTACAGTCAAGACCAATGAAGGATTGTATAAGTGGTTATTGATGCCTTTTTCATTAACCAATGCACCTAACACTTTCATCAAGTTTATAAATGAGGTACTAAAGAAATTCTTGGGTAAGTTTGTTATTGTTTATCTGTATGATATTCTAATTTTTAGTAAGACCAAAGAAGAACATTTGTGGCACATCAAACAAGTATTACAAAGGTTGAGAGAAGAGAAGTTTTTGATAAATATCAAGAAGTGTAGCTTTATGAAGACATAGTTGGTACATTTGGGATTTGTCATTTCTGCTAAAGGTTTGAAGATGGACCTTGAGATGCTTAGAGCAATTGTTGAGTGGTCTACACTGGTGAACATTGGAGAGGTAAGATCATTCCATGGATTGGAAAGTTTCTACCAAAAATTCATAAGGAGCTTTAGTAGCCTTTTCACACCTATGACAAAAATAGTGAGAGGATATAGGAAAGACTTTAAGTGGACATCCAGAGCACAAAGCAGTTTTGAAATGTTGAAGAAAAAGGTGATAGAGGAACTTGTGTTCGCAATTCCTAATTTTGATAGAGTATTTCAAGTTGATTGTGATGCCATTGGAAATGCAATAGGAGTATTACTAAGTAAATAACGAAGACCTATAGCTTATTTCGGTGAGAAGTTGAATGATGCTAGGAGATATTCAATTTATGATCAAGAATTCTATGCCATAATTCAAGCCTTGAAGAAGTGGAGACATTATTTGTTGCCTAAAGAGTTTGTGTTGTACACTGATCATCAAGCCTTGTAGTATTTTAACAGTGAAGGAAAGTTTAACTAGAGACATATGAGATGGGTAGATTTCTTGTAGATCTAAACATTTGTGTTGAAGCATAGGAGTGGAAAGTCAAACAAGGTTGTAGACGCATTGAGTAGGATGACTTTGCTAACAAGAATAAAGATCAAAGTATTGAGTTTTGAAGAACTGAAACATATGTATGAGGATGATCCAGATTTTGTGGATGCTTTCCATGCATGTAAGGAACCAACAGTGATAGATAGGAATCAATGGTTGGACTATTTCATTCAAGAAGACATGTTGTTCAAGGGAAATTTGTTGTGTATTTTGAGGAGTTCCATGAAGGATAATTTGATTAAGAAGAAGCATAGTGGAGGACTAGCAGGAAATTTTGGGATAGACAAGGCATTAACTTTGGTAAGTGAACATTATTTTTGGCCAAAAATATAGAATGATGTTAGGAAATGTGTTCAGAGTTGTAGAATTTGTCAAGTAGTAAAAGGGAATAGTCAGCATATTGGATTGTATAAGCCTTTGACAATACCAAAGAAACCTTGGGAAGATATAAGCATGGAATTCATATTGGGATTACCAAGAGCATAAAAAGGATATGATTCTATAATGGTAGTAGTGGAATTTTTTTCCAAGATGACATATTTCATTCCTTGCAAGAGGACTAATGATGTTGTGCATTTTTTTGACCTTTTTTTTTAAAGACATTGTGAGGTTGCATGGATTATGAAAGAGTATAGTTTCGAATAGGGACACCAAGTTCATTGGATACTTTTGGAGGACAGTGTGGAAGAAGATGGAGACAAACCTAAAGTTTAGTTTAGCATATCACTCACAAATATATGGAAAAACAAAGGTAGTAAATAGGAGTTTTGGTAACTTATTGACATGTTTGGTTGGAGACAAGGTAGGAATTGTAATATAGTTCTACTACAAGAAGAGTTTGCATACAATAATTCAATAAGCTAGAGTATAGGGACAACACCATTTGAGATTGTGACAGGAAGAGGAGTTGCAGATCTAAGAGACATCAATACAGAGGGTAAGAGGAGTGGAGAAGCAGAGGAGTTTGTAGGATTCATGGAAACATTGCATAATCAGGTCCAAAAACACTTGGAGGACATGAACAATTAGTACAAGGAGGAGGAAGATGAGAAAATGAGGCATAAGGAAATTGTTGTTGGAGATGAAGTGATGGTATATCTCAGGAAGGAAAGGTTTCTAGTAGGAACATACAATAAGTTAAAGATAAGGAAGATTGGACCATGTAAGATTCTCAGGAAGTTTGATTCAGGAAATGCATATGAAATAGAGTTACTGGAGACACTTGGTAATTGCCTAATTTTAATGTTGTAGACATCTATGAGTACCATTAAGGACATTCAAGTGGAAGTAACAAAGAAGTTGACCTAAAAGAGTAGTTACCATATCAACTACTAGAGTAGATTTAGCAAATATTGGAAACCAGAATTGGAAAGAGCACTAGGAACAAACAATACAAGGAGTACTTGGTAAAGTGGGAAGGAAGACTAGTGGATGATTCATCATGGATTTCTTAAGCTAAGGCTGACCACTTTGGTTTTCCTCTAGCCCTTGGAAAGTGAGGGACTCACTTTTCTTCCAACCCTAGGTGTTTGATGTAGGAGCATGCTTGGTTGTAAAGCAATCCTATATCAACCAAAAACATTTTTTTTCTTGTAGTTTAGTTTGTAGCTGTATCAACAGTTTCTTCTATATTTTATCATTGTATCATTTCTCAACTAACTGAACATGATATATAAGTTCTATAGGAGGTCATCTACAACATATCCAAATTTCAATCAGATTGGCATTCATTTGTAGAAAGTTATCACTCTTAGAATTCACTGTCATTTCTCAGTTAGAGCATTTGGCGTCGACCTGGTCCAAGATATAGTGTGCAAACCTATTTTGGATTGTGTGGAGCTTAATGGAGAATCATACAAGCTTTTTAGGTCCGAAGGGAAATTTCTTAGAGATCCATATTTCATTTTATTTACCAATGGATTATCTTTTTATGTTTGAGGCCAACGTACACACTTGATCATTCATTCTGGTTGTAAATCCTTGAGGCCAACACATACCATATTTGGAGCTGGAGATTCATATTTAAGATCACTTTGTAATCATTTGGAAAGGAGTTAGTAAGTTAATAAGGTAGATCATTAGTAGTAGTTCACAATCCTCGATCCAAACTTTTAGCTTGTGGAATGTAATAGGGCATTATGTCAATTATCATATCTGTAAATGCCCTTGTGGTAGGCCTATGAGCCCTAGATATTCTGCTTATAAGGCATATGATGCATGTAATATTTCCAATTGTTGATTCAATAAAGATCTATATTTGCTGAGTATTTCTTATGTTATTTTCCAATGTGTTGACTCTAAGCTGCATGGTTGGACAATTCTTTTTAGACCCTCCATCCGTGATTGCACCACTTTATGTTCCCTGTTCTCTAGTGCCCACTTCTTATTTTCTTACTCAAATCAAACAAGAATAATTTTCACACCACCCTACTCATCAAATGCACATATTTATAATTTTTTTGGTAGGTAGTTATCCATCCAATGTACCCATTAAAAAATATTACTTCATAATAATAAGGTTTTATTAATCCCATAATCAAATGATTCATATATTTTTCACTTATAAAATGGCTATCATTTCTCTTCTTTTCTTATTTTTTACTCATAGGATTTACAACTGCATTACATCCTTTTAACTTCTTTACTCAAATATATCAATTTTATAGTTTATTTTTAAACATTCTTAAATATTTTTATCCATATAATGATTATTTTCACTTTTTTTCTTTTCTTTTTAGGTAAAATTCTTTATAACAATTATTAAAATGATTGCATAAATTAGCAATGAGAAATAAATCAACAAACTATGATAACAATGATTTATGTAGAAAAATATTTTTGGAAAAAAAATCTATATGAAAAAAATGAGCATATATTAATCTTCAAATATGAGATACATCCACACACTAACGCTCTCTTCATTCTAGTAGCACTTTGGAAATACTTGTGTACTTGTAAAACAATCTCATAAAACTACTATCTCATACTTCCACTTTAAAGAGAAATGCGAGAGGAATACCACAAATAGTTTCATAAAACAATGTATGATGAAACCGTGGTAAAATAAAAAACTTTCACATCAAAAATGAAGAGGCTCTTCCAAGAATAGTAAATATAACTCTCAATGAGTCATGAATAGCACAAATAACCTCCATACCAAGAATGCACAACATCTTTGACCTATCACTCCTCCATAATGGCTCATAGCTCAAGGTAGGTGTCCAAAATTATCAACAAACCATATGAGAATAACCAACAATATTCAAGATGCCCCACTACTTAATCCTCACATCTAAATTGAGAAATTGATGCTTCATAGTTGCCACTGCAAAGTCCACTTCCTTTCATAAATGTATATAACTAATGTCAAGATCCTTAAAAATTTAAAAATTTAAAATTATTTTTCAATTATATCCTTAAGCATCCAAGGAGACTTTCCAAGAATACTAGAAATGTATTTTTAAGAAAATACAAAATAAATAACACCTTAATCATAACAATAGCTTTATTTTGAGGCTCCTTCCCTGCTGCTCCACCAAGGTGCCATTTTGAGGCTCTACCACTTCCATCTTACGTTATGCTCTCCCAAACCTATTTCTACTATCTGTGTTGAGGAAATTGAACCCCTTGTTGTGGCCAAAATCTCCCTAGCTGAGTCCAAAGGTACCATTAGGAAGACTCCTTCGGTTACCACTGAAATTCATAAGCCTAAACTTCCTGCCAAGAAGTTTAAGGGGAGTGTGGGGATTGCCCAAACTAGTGTTGCGACTAGTCTCTGTGAGCTTAAGTCAGCCCTTGCCAAGTCTGTCAGCAAACCTACCTCTAAAAAGAAAGTTACGGATGAGGGGAAGGGTTTGATGGAGCCTTCGGCCATGGACAACAGAGGAAATAATGTTGTGGGTAGGGACTCTAAAGGGGACACTGTGGTCACTGCTATGGTGGAGAATGGTGGCGAAAATACCATCATCAAGAGATCTGGTAGGTTGGCTAAAACTAAAAAGAAAGTGCAGGTTAATGACATGAAAACAGATGAGGAGCAGTTTGACAACAAAGGTTGAAGGGATGAGGAGGAGTTTGGGGATGGCGAGGAGGAGTATGTTGGAGGGCCCCACACCATTTTAGATTTTAGAAAAGTGCATAAGGAGAACTCAGCTTCCCAATCCTTAGACCCTCTAGATGTGGAGCTAGCTAATATTGAGAAGACTGTGGATTATGGGGAGGAGCTCCGTGTGTTGTAGGAAAGAATGGGAAAGATGGATAAGTAATTCAGTGGCTTGACCCATTTCACTGTCAAGTTAGTCCACTGTGTTACCAACACCCTCTCTGCTATGATGACGGATGAATTGGACAAGAAGAATGCTGAAGAAGGCTCGAAATGGGTTGGGGATGATGTCGTTAATCTCCTTTCTCAAAACTGGGAAAATGCTAGTTAATCTGTTGTTACTGTGTAGTATGTATGTTGGTTGTTGGTCCACTATGTATGTTTTTTGGCTTAGTTATTAATATTTTTTGGACTTGATCTTTTTTGGTCCTTGTGGCTCTCTGTGTAAAGGGTACAACACCCTGTAAGTGCTACTTACCGTATCAAAAACAATAGCTTTAGTTTTCTTTAGATTTGAGATGCATAAATACACATGAATAAATTAACTTAATTTTTATTGAGAAGTTAACATTATTTCCATGAACTAAATTAGAGGATTATATTAATTTTTTATGCTTTTAGTATAAAATACAATCTATTAATTTTGAATAATGTATCGCATGAAGGGTGAAATTTTATTGAATAAATGTTAGAATGCAATAAATTTATATTTAGTTTTTGATGTTTACTTCCATAAGCCATTCTAGAAATCTTTATATTTGACTGTGACCTTTTCCTAATAAAGGTTTTTTGGTGATAGATGTAATGAAAATTCCTTTGATGATAAAAGGATATTGATTTTTTAATTGAGGAAAGGAGTACAATCTATGATAATAACTTTTAAAATATAATTTATGGGAAATATCGTTTGGAATCTCATAGAATGAATAAAGACATGCTATAGTTACATCTACATTGAAATTACAAATACATAAAAAACATGATTTTTTAAATGTATAATTTTACTTTTGCAAGTTGAAGAGGACAACCCAATGATGAAACCTAAATTTTATGGCTCTTAAAAAGATTGAAAAACTATGAATGTTGACCATTGCATTTCATTGTTCATTGGAAAATATTAATAAAAAATATTTGATGGAAAGGTTCAATTGTTTAATTTAATCCTTGTAAACTAATATTTTTTAAAGGTTTTTTAAATTTTTTCCTTTAAGATGATGCTTTTGTCTTTTATAAATCTATCCAATTTAAACAGAGTTGTGGATGTGTATGTTTGAGCACATGTATGTGCATATATTTGGGTGTATGTATTAAGTGTTATTAGTCATTATGTTGATCTTTTTTGTATAGCTTATATTTCAAGTATTTTTTTTTATTTTGAAAATAATTTACATACATGTAATATCATAATTTTCATTTTGAAGTTTAGTATTTTTCTTCATAATATAGTCTAATCTGAAATTTTATTTTCAAGTGTTTCTCATTAGAAATTACTTTGTATTATATGAATTTATCAAACACATTTATTCTAACATAAGTTCAGAGCATGCAAGGAACACATTCATTTAACAAGGGGATTAATTTTTGATTTGATCTTTAACTTGTACACAAGATTTCTTCATTACATCAATTGAGGGTGAGAGCGTTAGTGAGGACGATGATGGGGATGGTGATTCCCGTTCAGCTTGGCTGGAGTTGGCTTTTGTTAGAGTAATAAGTTGTTTTACTTAATTAATTTAATCATATTGGTTAATTAATTAAGTCACTTATCACTTTAGTTACTTAAGCTAAACTTAGGCACATTAATAATTAATTATTTATTAATTATTAAGTGTGCACACTAGGGTTTCCCTTTAGGCTTTTCTTTAGGGTTTCTTGATCTCCTTTTATAAGGATTGATCTCATTGTAATTATTAACGGGAGAATATATGTAGCTTTCATATCTTCTTGAAAGTTTTCTCTCTTTTGTAGCTTTTTCTTGTTGAAGTTAATTGCATACATTTGTTTGTAGATCTCTTGCATGGAAGGTGTATTTGTTTGTGTTTGATCCTGTGGCTCGTGGTTTTGTGCTTGTTTCACAATTCTACAGTGGTATCAGAGCGTGGATTCAGCGAACCCCTTCTCGATTTATGAGGTTTTCTTCTTCAATAAGGGTTGCAGGCTTCAAATTTGAATCCCCTTTGCTTTCTTTGCAAATTTTGGAGGAGGAAGTTTTTAGAAGCATTTTGGCGTGAATAAGACCTCTCCATTAAATCTAGAGCTGTTGGAATAGTCAAAAATTACCTTTGTTTCGTCAAAATTGGCTTCCGTTTGTCAGATCTGTGAGGGTTTGAAGAAAGGTTTTTTTTGTCAGATCCAAGGGTTGTTCAAATTTTTGGAGCATTTTGAGCACAAACGGACTTCACAGTTGCGTCCGAAGCGGCCAAAAACCTAAAGATCGACTATAAACTCGCCTATATTTGGCGTCAGCTGTTCGTGAGGCAAAAATTTTATTCGTACGGCCCTGTTCGCTGTCTGTATGCGGATCGAGGAAAAATTAACCCTGGTAAAAAAAAATCCTTTGATTTTTTTTCCTGCATTTAAATTTGTCCAAAAAAATATATTTAAGGCCTTTTTAATAGGCACGCAGGTTTTTTTTTTAAAAGTTTGCATTAAATTTTTTTTTTTGCATACTATAAATTTTTATACCATTGGCGCTGACCCTCCAAACCCACACTTATGTCTTGCTAAAGATGGCCTACAAAGCCGGGGCCTGTGTGTCTTCACCTACTCCCATGCGCTGGTGTGGGCTCCCCTCCATTTTTTAAAATTTTAATAAAAAATTATTATGAAATTTTTTTTATTGTTTTAAAAAAAAAAAACATTTTTTTGTAATAAGCCTTGGTATTTTGCTTTTTTATGCAAAATAATGCACTATAATTGGAGGAGTTTTTTTCCTGCACACTAAATCTAGCGGACCTTCACATTTGGAGGTAGTTTTGCTAAATTTAGCAGAGATCACTTTTTGCTCTTCTCAGCCCCTCTCCATTGGGCTTTTCAGTTTTGCACCTCAACTTCTAGAGGCTATATCTCAGCCATATAGTGGTCTTTTTGCGTGGAATTTTTTTTTCAAATGGGGTGGAATTTCGTGCTCTTCGCAGTGGTGCAGGTATTTTCCAATTTTGACTTCTGTTTTTTCCAGAATTCTATTTTATCAGTGCTGTAGCTGTTCAGTTCTCATTTTGGAGACTTTGACATGCCATATCTTCTACATCCGGACACATTTTTGGGTACCATTTTTTTTAAAAGTGCATGTTTTTTCGTGTACTTCGTCAAAGTGCTACCAGTTTCCTCATTTTCTGTAAGAGAATTGTATTTTCAGCATGTTGTCCTATTTGGACATTGTAGACATTATGGGCTCACATTGCATGTATTTCTCTTTTGTAAACGCACCGAGATAAAGTGCCTCAGCATTGTAAGTGTAGTATTGGGTTTCTTGCACATCACTTTGTGCCTTATTGTACTCGCACTATGATATAAAGTGCCATGGGGGTTGATGTTTGCCTTTGTTTTCCTTCATACCTTTCTCATGCGTATGTGAATTTTGGTTTCACATCCTTTCTATCAACTTGTACTTTCATGTTTGCACCTTCAGATGCTCTTGGTTCCTCTTCATGCACTTCTTTCTGGCATTTAGTTTCAGTGTACCTGTCACGCCTCTCCCTTTTTCAACATTATGGGGGGGTTTCTACTATTGGTGTTAATGCTTCCATGGTTTCTTTGGAGTGACCTTCCATTTCCTTGGTTGATCTGAGTTCTTCAGACTTTTTGGTACTTTTTCCATTTGATTCGAGTAGTGTCGTTGGGGGCACTCATGCAGATTGTTGTCTTCTTGATCCTGATCATCCTATCTTCAGAGGAGGTTCTTCGGCAGCATAGCAGTCATCTTTCGACAGAGTTTGCAGCTTCTTCATGCTTCTGTGATGTTCTACATGTTCTTCTTTTTCAGGACATTTCCTTGATTTGGAGGCTTTTCAGACCTTCAATTGCCTTTGATCTCTTCTTGGAGTAGAGTTTTTTCCCACGAGGTTTTCTCTATTTCTTCGCTTTATAGAGATCTTTTGTTTGTACATGGGTTCCTTACTTGGCCTTGTTTGTCGAGACCCATTTTTGCTTTCATGCATCTTTTCCTTAGTGTTTTTAGCTACTTCCTAAGTTCATCTTAAGGGGGGGTGTTAGAGTAGTAAGTTGTTTTACTTAATTAATTTAATCATATTGGTTAATTAATTAAGTCACTTATCACTTTAGTTACTTAAGCTAAACTTAGGCACATTAATAATTAATTATTTATTAATTATTAAGTGTGCACACTAGGGTTTCCCTTTAGGCTTTTCTTTAGGGTTTCTTGATCTCCTTTTATAAGGATTGATCTCATTGTAATTATTAATGGGAGAATATCTATAGCTTTCATATCTTCTTGAAAGTTTTCTCTCTTCTGTAGCTTTTTCTTGTTGAAGTTAATTGCATACATTTATTTGTAGATCTCTTGCATGGAAAGTGTATTTATTTGTGTTTGATCATGTGGCTCGTGGTTTTGTGCTTGTTTCACAATTCTAATAGCTTCACAGGGTGGTGTTGTGCCTGGTTGTGTTTTCAGGCACAATTTTCTGCTTTCCTCTGGCGTTGCAGAGTATGGTGATCGTGAATTGGTGGTTGCTATCATTTGCTTCCGTTGGTGGGGGTTCCAATGGTGCTGGATCTTTGCTTCTTCCTGGCTTTTACTTTGTCTTGTGGGGGTTGATGCCTTTGGTTTTGTGGTGGTTACTTGGCCTCTTTCCTTGCTGCTTGGTGTCCTACGGTGGGTATGTGGTCTTGCGTTGACTACTGATGTGTGTGGTGGTTTGGCAAGCAGAAGTGGGATGGACAGTTGTTTGAGCTTTCTGTTGGGCAGGAAAGGGTACAACTACCATTGTTTGTTTTCTGCTATGGTTGAAGGCATTGACAACAGTGTTGAGTTGTCTTCTAGCTTCTACTTTTTGATTGTTTCTTTCCCTTGGCAATTGGTGGCACAACTCTATGCTCCCTCTTGGCATTGGGTTCTAGTAGAGTCTTTGGGTAGGTTCATTGGGGTGAAATTTCCTCCTCCCCCACATCCTCTATTGTTCTGGATTTTGATTGTGTGTTGGTGGTCTTGTCACCTTTTGGGCTCGGTTCTTGCCGAGGCTTTCTTTCGTGGTTGTGCTTGTGATCTACTGCATTTGTCGGAGTTGCATGATATTGGGTCCTCTCTGAGTGGGGGTCTCGGTGGTGGTTCAGATTTCAACTTTTCGTGGAAGTTTGGGGTTTGGTTTTGCATTCCCTTGGTTGCCTTTCCTTTGGTGACTGTGCTCGGTTGGGGGTACTTTGATATTGCTTTTGGAGTGTCTTGTTCCTCTGCTTGTATGTGGTGTTTGGGTTTTTATTGGTGGTTTTGAAGGCCATGCATTGTTCCATTGTGGTGGGGTTTGTGCTCTAGGTGGACTGGTTCGTTGTGGGTTTTGTGTTGTTGTGATCTTTTACAGAGTGGCTTGTTTGGGACTTCTAGGGGACACGTGGTTGGGTTTTGGTTGGGGACCATGGTTCTGGCATGGCTAGTTCCTTTGTTGGTCTCTCCCTCACCCTACATGTTTCCTTTTGTCCTTTTCTTTGCCTTCTCTGGTCAAATGGGGTCTGTTGTTGCCTATTGCCTCCTATGTTCTGTTGTTGGGGTGTTGGTTTGTTGCTTATGCTCTCCTAATTTCTCGTCTCTTCCCTTGGTGGTTAGTGGGGTCGAGGTGGTATTTTGTTGTAGTATTTGTTGCAATGATAGAATTGTCTCAAACCCCTTGGAGGTTTGGTTGTTTAGTGTGGCCTTCTCTATTCCGAAGTGTTGGGGGTCCACTGCCCGTGTGGTGTAGATTGGCCTATGCTGGTGGTTTGGAGATATTGGTTTCTTGTTGCAGTTGTGTTGATGGGGGGTGGCTTTTGTGCTCTGGAAGTTTTGTTCTCTCTGACAACCCTGGTGGGGTTGAGGCATAAGAGCACTGATGATGTTGGTTTTTTTCTCACTTTCTTCCTTGTTCCTCATGTTGTTCCTATTGAGGTGGAGGCTACGGTTCTGGTTGAAAGTTTTGATCTCCTTTTGGGTCCACATATTTTGGCTCCTTTAGAGGTGGAGTTTGCTCCTGTTCAAGGTGGAGGTTGTGGACTTGGGGAGATGGATCTTGCTCCTATAGAGGTGGAGTTCAGTTTAATTGATGGAGTTTGCTATTGTTGCAAGGGGTTGTTTTTGTCTTTGGCTATGTTCTTCCTTCAAACTCTTCTATTGAGGTGGAGTGTGTTTGGGGTGTTGGAACGATGGCCTTGGTACTTCAACTTTTGCTCGCTCTTCCTGTCTCCTATTGAGGTGGAGATAGGGGTTGCTGTTGGGGTTGCCTTCTTGAGCGGTTGGTGGAAGATTTACTACAGACCTTCTGATGCAGGTGGGGTGTGCCCTAGTTTTTCTAGGCAGTCTTTTGGACCTATATTTGGTGGGTTGTTTCTTGATATCTATAGGACTAGTTCTTGTCCTAAGTATTTGGTTTCTCCTAGATGTAGTGATTGTTGGAAAGAGACATTGCACAAGTCATTTGGTGTTGTCATTGATGGCAACCCTAGTCAGTGATTCAATCCGCATGTCAACATTTGATCATACTGGAAGTCAGAATGAAGTTTTGTGATTAACTATCAAACTAGAACATAACATCTGACATAATTGTGTTCATCAATTCATATGCAATTTTCTGTTATCATTTTGAGTTGTGAATCTTAGGGAAGGTTTTTCGATGTATGATCTATGTTATCCTTGAATCTTATAGCCTCGTATCCATTCGTGTGCAAGTTAGAAGATCCAATTGATTGTTTTTTTGCTTAACAGTGCAAAAAGGCTGACTTGATGAATGTAGCGTGTTGCAGATATTCGAGGAGTAATTGTTTAAGTGTTTTTTGTGTTCGAGCATGTTGATTTTGGTCCTCACTATGTTGTGGCCGACTTTGGTTGGTGTGCATTGAAAATTATTCATGATTTGAGCTGACAGTTTGTAAATATTTTATTATTTTGTTGAAGCCGACATGTAGCGATGCAATCTCTTGTTGCAAATATATATAAGCGATCATTTATATCATTTTGAGGTATGTACAAAGTGTGTTGATGTGTGTTGCAAAAGTCAGAAGGATTGTAGAGCGATTATGCACAGTTTCACTTGTGCATATAAGGATTTGTGATCCGAATTAAAGTAGATAGAGCAAAAGAGAAGAATCAGACAGAAGGTCAAGAAAACGATTGATGTGCTTAATTGGAACTGTAATCAAGCATTAGAAGATGCTATTTTCTCAATTCAAATCTTCTGGATGTAATCCTTGAATTTTTTTTGTAAGATAGTGAGTCTTCTTTTGTATTTGAGCAGTGAGCTCTAGGCATTGTGCCTGAATGTATGTGCATTCCTTTTGTAAACACTTTTATTTGAGTCGACTCATATTGTGGATTGATCTCCACCGTGATTTTTCCCTAACAAGGTTTCCACGTAAAAAATCTTTGTGTTATGGTGTTGTGGTTGCTTGTTTTGTGTTCATGCATCTTTCTTTGGTTCAATGATATAAGTGGTTTAAAGATTAGGTTAATAAAGTTAAATTTTGCAGAACACTGATTCACCCCCGCTCTCAGTGTTCCTCGATTCCAACAGTGACAAGTTTGGAATGTTAGTCTGTCATTGTCTTAGGACTATTGTTGGTTCTGAGTGTTTTGTCTCTCCTAGTTTCTGTTGACCATGTGTTGTTTGTGTTTTGGTCATGTTTGCTCGGTCTCTCTTAGCTTTGTAAAAGGTTCTTGGTCCTTTCAAAACCTTGTTTCCTAAAAGGACCCTGCGACTCGTTGTGTAAAGGGTACGACACCCTGTAAATGCTGCTTATCTTATCAAAAACATATATTATCAATATAATGATGTTACATTTAAAAATATTTTGTAACTATAAACCTATAAGTCAAAATAAAATTACTTATTCCAACCAAGTGAGTTAAATTGATGTTTGTATAACCATATTCATTAAGTTCAATCTTTCTTAATCATAAATTATAATTTTTTTAAGATAACATCAAAAGAAACATGAAATTTTGAATAGATCATCAAAATTTTACAAGGATTATAATAAAACAATTTTAACATTGTTGTTACTTTTTTAATATTGCAAGGGGAAAAAGCGCATACATTACATTTTTACTCCTTTGCATTACAGCTATAGTTGGCACTATTGTAAAGATGTAGTTGTAGTACTTGACTTATCTTGTTTGTTGCACAAGCTAACCCTAACTCTAAACTTATCACCAAGAATAACCTTATCTACATTGCTTAGTAAAGACAAATATGACCTGTTAAGATTTCATCCTCCCTAGACCAGGCTATGAATGTGGTCTTATCCCTTGGATTAGGTCATGTTATAGGCTTGTCCTCTCATTTGAATTTTAAATTTCTTGCTCCCAAGATCAATTTCTCTAAAAATTCTCTATTACCTAATTGGCTCATGCATTAAATACCTCGAGTCGATTAGTATTTTTATCTTCTATTTATAAATAGTCTTAGGTATTTAGTTATTATAAAAAAAGTAATTGGATCTCTCATAGTATATTTTATTTGATTTATAACATCATTTTAACACAACCTTAGTAAACAGCATCTTAAGCATTGCATCCTTTTCTTTAAGTGTGTTCAAATTTGTATCATCAATAAAGGGGCTTGACACACATCAATCAAATTGACCATCTTCCCTCTATTTTATAAGAAGTCACATTGCGCTTTTATCACAACCCCTTTTTCATAAATAGCTAACATAGTTTCAAGATCAAAGAATAGAAATCCTATTAGTGAAGGACAAATATGCAACATGAAGACCAAATTGTATGGTAGAAAAGTATCCCTAGATTAGACTACAAGTGTTTCCTAATAATTTATGGTCTAGATTTTCGATCCACAATATGTGTCCACTTTCATGTTCCCAATTCCTATAATCAATTAGCTAAGAAAATCACCACTTATCTTGATGCAAAAAAATCATTATTTATCAATGTAAAAAAATCAATGAAAATTAAACTTTCTTATTCTCTTTTCAATTTAACAATCCATTTCCATATATTCTCCTATAATTAGCAGTTGATTATACTCAAGAAATTTACATTCCACCCTGTTTGAGGGACTGTTTTTGCATAAGGATTTAGGAAAAAGCCTAGGGTTATTTGTGCTTACAATGCTATGAAATACAATCTACAAACACAATGCGAAGCCTCTGTTGAAAATGTATTTTTTGTGCATAAAAAGGAACTTGGTCCTCAATTGGTGGAGAAAATTACATAGGTTTTTTATGTTATATGTTTTCTGCTTGCTCATGTTTGTTGCCCTCTTGGTCCTCTAGTAAATAGCGCCCTGCTATCAATAGTGCATAGGATGCAAGTGAAGAACATGATGAAAATGAAGTTTAAATGGGGATACAATGTCTCTTTTTATAAATGTTATTGTATACTTTTATTCCCTTTTATATTTCTAATTATGAAGATTTTGTTTCTCCTTCCTCTCTTATACTATATATAGATGTTAATCGACCATTTTATTCTATTGACTTCCTTCTTATATAATAACCTATTCTAAATTAATATAAGCTTAGATGTATGACCTTTTACTTAAAAAAAAAAAACATACACATTCCAATTCCATCTCTGCATTAATAAAATAGTTCCAATTCCTATTTATTGCTGGGTCATAATGGGGACTAAGTTCTTATGGAGCATGGGTCGTATTGTCCAAGTTTCATCCTATGAAAGAATCAATCAAAGCTAAAAAAGTATTTTTTCCATCTAAACAATGAATGGAAGCCAAAAGTGTCAATTTCAATTATAATAATGGACGGAAGCAAAAGCAAAGATGAGAGGGATTTAGACTTTTACGCCTCCTTATCAACGTCGGCGTGACATGCAATTCACTAAATGGGCAACGCCATTGGAGGCCTAACTTGAGCAGTGTCGCTTTTGTAATTGATGGAAAAGTATCTACAAGTTCGGTTTGATTATATTTCATTTTCATTAGTTTAACTTCTAGCATTAGTCTACAACAGAGATAAATAATTTAAGCAGTTGTTTATCTTTAAGAAAGAAGTAGAGGACAATTATAAAAAGAAAGTAAGAGAATAACCAAAAGATATGTATAATGTGGTCTAGTATTTGATCAAGATAGGAGAATTTGAGTTTTTGAATTTTTTTGGAGGACTGTGTTATATGAAATCCACATAATCATTTAACAATTCGATATGAGAGCACAAGTCTTAGGAAAAAAGCTTTTAAGTTGAGAGTCAAAGATTGAGGAACATCCATTCTATCAAAGTCATCTAAGGAGTGATCCCAACCTCATCTTTTATGGTGTTAAGGTCTTCCACTGAGCAAGACCTGATCCTTTGTGAACTCAATTAGGCTTGCTTCTTTTTTTTTGTGTTTGAGCTTTATAATAGTTGCATTCTATCATATGATGTCCCATCCTTTTTGGTATGGTCCCATTCATTTGGTTGTGATGCCATCCTTAGTTTGGAGAAATGTCTAGATTGCAGTCGTGTCTATTGTAAACTTGCAACCTATTACATGTAACATAATTTGACTATCTAGACTAGGTGGTATCATGAGCACCTTTGGGGACTCACTAGGCCATTGTGTTCAAATGTCTAACTTTCCCCTTGCATCTTGATCAAACTCCACAAGTATATTTGATAACTTAGAATGGTTCCTTGGAAATATGTAGATATGCCTAAGATGACCAAATATAATACATAGATGTGTTTGTGGGTATAATAATAAAATTTCTTAGAACTATGGCTTTTACTTTGCTCTTAGCTATATGTATAAACTTTCTTGTGTGTCATATAGATGCTTCTTCCTCTCTCTTGTGATTTTAATCCCTTAATTCTTTATTTATTAAACATAATATGACCATTTATGTCCATGTGAACATAAGATAAGATTGACATACAAAGTGAAGTGGAAAAGTAGGAGCCAAATTAGAAAAATAAAAACCCTGATATTCAAAAGATAATACTATGAGCATAGTAGTGTCTAAGATTGGAATTGAGGAGAAAAATAAATTTTGGTGTTATTATTCTTATAAACAAGGTGCTCAAAGTGAGTGATATTCATGAGAGGGAAAAGTGCGAAGTGTTGGAGTAATTAGAATAATCATCTAATGATTAATTCATCATTGTAGTATCACAAATTGTTGACCCTGACAATTTCGCACTATGTTTGACCCCCCCTTAAGTGTTTGGACCTAATTATGCTTATTATTTTCCCATTTTGTTATCATTTTTGGAAAATCAAGATAAATTGGGAATTAAATTTAATTATTTATTTAACGACAATTTAAAATTTAAAATAGGTTTGGTCTAGGGCGCCATCACCTTTGACCACCCTATTTTGCCCAATTTTTAATTTTTTATTGTCAGCATCAATATGTTTGCAAATTTAAATTCATTTTTTCTTGAAATAATTATTGCGGGAAATGAAGAAATGCATATAGATGTCTTTTGGGCATGTGCAGGATCATGATGGGCCAAAAAGTGGTAATAAGAAAAAAACGGTTTTTTACTTTGCCAAAATCATGAAACACAAAGTTGAATTTTTGTATGGGACAAGTAAAATTTGATTTTGGTTTGGTAATACCAAACTAAAATGGATATCCTGTAGTAACGGATATCCGTTAATAATGGATATTTCAATTTCATGTATTCAAAACATATATCCGTTTTGAAAAGCAAAATGAATATTGTTTCTTATAAGTATTTTAATTAATTTTATATTTTCAAAATGGATATCTATTTTGAAAAGCAAAATAGATACTTGTTTTGAAAAGCCCAAAAAATCACACTTCAGTGAAATTGGCATGACTAAATTGTGTTACTTATTGAAATTTTGATTTTTTACAAGCATTGGAAAGGTGATTCAAAGATCTACATAATGGATAAGATAATTTTTATAAATTGTACACCAAAAATTAATTATAATCATTTTAAGTTTCTCCTTAATTTTTAAATTTTTAAATGCTCATAATTCTTGCATAGAAAGTCTTTTTTTTCGTGTTTTTTTGCAATAATCATCCCAAAAGACTTGAAACATTAAAGAAGTAATTTAAATAATGAAACATTTAGATTTTTTTACTAAGGAGAGTAAAATATTTGCATAAATCATCATAGAAGGCCTCCTTGTTGTTTTTGATCCTATGCACACCTTTGCCCAAGTTGAACTAGAAGAACATATATATCTTTCTCTCCCTCTCTCCCTCTATCTATTTAGCTATCTCTCTTCCCCTCTCCTTCATTCACCCTCTCTACCTATCTCTCCCCTTTTCCCTTACTCTACCTCTATCTATATCTCTCCTCTCTCTCCTCTCTACCTAGCTCACTCTCTTTCTCTTCCCCTCTATCTTTTCCAAGTTATCTCTCTCGCTCTCTCTATCTCTATCTCTATCTCTATCTCTATCTCTATCTCTATCTCTATCTCTCCCTATCTCCCTCTATATGTATCACTCTCTCTTTATATCTATCTCTCTCTCTCTCTCTACTTCTCTCTGGATAATTGTTTTCTTAAAAGATCTAGTATACTATATGTAACCAAAATCAAGTGACTCCTAAATGCCTAATCCAAATCATCTAATATATATTCAACTTATAAATACATAGCTATCATAAAAAAATGTTTACTTATTATATATCTATATCAAATTTTTAGTTTACTATTTAATTAAATTTTAAAATGCATTGTTGAAGATAATGTATTTACTCACTAGACGTAAGAATTGAAAATTATACAAATCTAATTTTTGTCCCCAATCATGTGATTTTCTATTTGCACTAAGTACTAACATATATATATCTTAATTTTTTTATATAAATAAGCATAAAAAGACAAATAAAACAATATTGTATAAAACAATGATTAACATGATAGTTGTATTTACTACTAGCACTTACATCTAAACGAGGTTCAAAGATTACACCGATAAAAAACTATATGTATGTTAATATGTGTTTGTGCATGGATGTGTTGCAAATTCTAATTGCATATGGCTGAATTAAACAATTAATAATAAGTATTAAATAATGAAACAAAACAAGTGCCACGTAGTGGCTAGTACTTGCCTTTATAGTATTTTAGATTTAATAAAAATAAATGTAAGTTTTATTAATGTGAATAAAATTAAATGTTAGTTTTGTTAATTATAGTATTAACATAATCATTTAAAAATGTTATATTAATGTTAATTTTTATATAATGTAAATTGTAAAATAATGCATTTAAAAATAAATAAAAGATAGTTACATGCATTTAGTTATTAGTATTAATAATTATTAATCTTATCTTAATTATATTATATAAAACATAACTATATATTAAAATTTTAAATATTAAAAAGATATTATAAATATCAAACAAAATAAAAATAAAATCAAATAATAGTATAATATAATTAGAAGAAAAAAATGATAATTATTATATAAATATTAAATTCATCTAATAATTATTTTACATATTAATATGTATAATGTAATATAAATTTATTATATTATATTAATTAATATTTATTGATTATATAACGTATCAAAAATTTTTATTGATTATATAATATAAATTTAAATAATAATTTTTTAATATTAAATAAAATGAACTCTTTATATAATATAATTATAAGAAAAAGTTAAATAATAATTATTTAAATATAGATTTTATATAATAGTTTTGTTAAATAAAAATATGTATAATATAATTTATGTGAAATATAAAAAAAAAAAAACTATTAATTCTCATTAAAGTTATTTGTAATAATAACAATATATGAATTTAATTTATTATTATTATTATTATTATTATTTTTAAAAAGAAGGGGTAAAATTTTTATTTAATCAAATCCAAAGTACAAGACAAAGGCCAAAGGCCCACCAAATCAAGACCACCACCAGAACAACCAACAACAACACTACATATTCCTGTCTTCCACTAATAACTTCTCCATGGTCCCAAGATAATCAGAAGGTAACTCATCCCTTCCACTAATATCCCAGCCATCCCCATTCTCAGAGGTCCACTTCACCAACAATTAGCCACTCTGTTCCACTCTCTAGGGATATGACAAAAGGAGACAAAATCCAGGACCTGCATAGACTCCGAATCTGTCTAACCACAGAGGCTAATTGCCAACTAACATCATCCAAAATCTGGTTGTTCAACATATCCACAACAATCTAAGAATCTGAATCACAGATGATCCTCCTCCAGCCTAAAGAGCATCCACGCTCAACTGCAATCTTAATAGCAAGAGCCTCCATCAGATTATTAGAGTGCTGACCTTTGTAAATAGAGAAAACAAAAACTGCACCACCATCATTACCTCTACCAATACCCCCAACACCAGCATGACTTGGGTTCCCATGAGAAGAAACATCAGTATTAATCTTTAGGACCCCCACCGGGGGAGGCGTCCACCTCCCATCCCGACAGACCCGTTGCTTGACTTGACGGGGCCTTCTTCCAGCAGAGCAACCCCTTCTACTATCCCCTAGGTTCAAATTCCACAAAATAGCAAGATCACCAGGATCAGTATTTTCAGACATATCACACTTAGCAGAAATAGTCTCCTGAAGCCTGCTAAGAATCTTCTTCCACACTTGAAAACTTCCCAAATTGGAGCCACAAAAAACTCTACGGTTCCTCTCCAGCCAAAGGTTCCAGAGAATGAAAATAGGCCCAAGAGACCAGGCCACCTGCAGAAAAGGAGTCTTTGCAGGAGGCCTGCCCAAACTCTCCCAAAAATCAATAAGGGAGGTAGCATGAATACAACCATGATGCCAAGCCTCCCACCATCTATGCCATATCTCTCTAGAATAAGGGCAAAGAAAGAACAAGTGGGAGATACACTCCTCACTGTGCGAACAAAGAAGGTAAATAGAAGGTCCCTAAAAACCTCGCTTGTGAAGATTTTCCCAAGTGAGACACTTCTTCTGAGCAACCAACCATAAGAAAAAATTGCATTTGGACCAAGAGAAGTTGTCCCAAACCTTCTTCCACCATTGCACCTCAGCAAGACCATGTAAGTTCCTGTCAAGCATAGCATAGCCTTGAGCAACAATAAATTTACCTTTTGGACTAGGACTCCAAGCCAAAACGTCCCTTGCATTAAGGGAGCTGCAAAGCCTGCCCTCCAAAACTCTAGTAAGAATAGCACGATTCTCATCAGAACCACCCATGGGCCACTCCTGCGGGTCCTTCCAGCAAGCCACCATCGCTTGACCAATACGCTTGATAGTTTTAAAATGTTCCACCTTAATCCATCCAACATCAGAAAAAATATGGCAAAGAGGCTAAAGCTGAGGAAAGCAAGAAAGAATGGGAGGGTGGCCATCCCAAGAGTCTTGCCAAAAAAGAGCATCAGAGCCTCTATTACAAATCCAGAAGAGACCCTCCTTAATCAGTTGAGCTCCCTTCTTCAGAGTATCCCAAATACAAGAACCTTTACCTAGCAAAGCAAGCCGCGACACCTCAAGGCTATCAGCACCAGGAAGATACTTGTGGGCAAGAATCTTGGCCCAATCTTGATCTTGATTGTTGCACCACCTCCAGTACAGCTTGGCAGCCAAGGCCGTGATAGCAAGAGCTATAGACCTAAGACCAAGGCCCCCAACATGCTTCGGCCTGCAGACATACTCCCACTTGACTAAACTCCACTTCGAGGAGAGAAGGCTGCTTGACCAAAGAAATTGCCGAGACAGAGCATCAAATTCCTACACAAAGGTGGACAGGGGAACCTGCACACAACACCTATAAATGGGGAGAGACTGCACTACCGTCTTTAGAAGAACCACTCTCCCAGCAGAAGATAACCATCTGTAAGTCCAATGACTAACCTTACTCTGAAATTTATCCAAAATTCCCTGCCAGTAATCTCTACGCTGAGATCCCAAAGCCAACAGTATCCCAAGGTACATCAAGGGAAGAGAACCGATCTAAAATCTAAGGATCCTAGCAATCCTGTTCTGAATAAGCCGAGGAGTATTAAAGAAATAAATGGAGGATTTGTCATCATTAATACACTAACCTGAAGCCTTCAAATAGATGTCTAAAGCTCTCTTGAAGTTCACTGCCTCACTAATTATAGCCCTGCCCATCAGCCCAGTATCATCCACAAACTGAAGATGAGAGTAGGAAGGGAGGTAATTGCTCCAACGCCAACCATGGATAAGACCCTGCCTCACTTGAGATTTAATAAATCTTCCAAGACCCTCCGCCATGATAATGAATAAATAAGGAGATAAAGGGTCCCCTTGCCGGAGTCCCCGAGAAGTACTAAACAAATTTGAAGGTTCCCCATTAATGAGAATCGAGAAGGAGGACGAGGTCACACAACTAAGAACCCAATTCACCCACTCCTCATCAAAGCCAAAAGCCAATAGAATTTTCTGTAAGAACTCCCAGCTCACCCGATCATAAGCTTTAGACATGTCAAGTTTAATAAACATAGCCTTCTCCTTAGAGTTTTCCATAGAATGAATAGCTTCCATAGCTATCACAACACCATCCAAAATTTGTCTCCCTTCAACAAAACCACCCTGCTCAGCAGAGATTAGAGTACTGAGGAGTGGTTTGAGTCTCTCAGCAATCAATTTAGTGATGATCTTGTAAACAACATTACATAAAGCAATAGGCCTGAATTGAACTAGCTGATTATCTCCCTCCTTCTTAGGAAGGAGAGCCAAGAAAGTTGAGTTCATGGAATTGAGCATCTGTTTACTCCTATGTGATTCCAAAACCACCTCGAGGAGATCAAACTTTATTATTTCCCAGAACTCCTGAAAGAACTCAATCAGAAACCCATCCAGTCCAGGAGCCTTACCTTTTTTCATATTAAACACCACTTTCTCCAATTCAGGTAACAAGATAGGACCTAAGAGAGTCCCATTCATTTCAGCAGAGACCAGGTGAGGAATACAATCCAAGATGGCCCTCTCCTCAGCCCTAGCAGCAAGATCCTCCCTAGAAAATAGGTTTGAAAAATAATTAACTGCTTCCCTAGAAATATCAGCATAGGAAGAGAGCTGAGCCCCATCAGGCGAAACAAGGGAGGAGATAGAATTCCCCTGTCTATGAGCTTTAACTGAATTATGAAAGAATGCAGTGTTCCTATCCCCCTCCTGAAGCCAATCAACATGAGCTTTCTGCTTCCAGAAGATCTCCTCCCGAAGCTCCCACTCTTCCAATCCCTTAAGAGCCAAGGACTCATCTCTACTTAGATCAGAGGTCAACCCATGGTCCCAAATCTGATGAGTGATGGTGTCCAACTTGGACTGAGCAGCCATCTTTTTAGCATGCAGGTTCCCAAAACATTGTTTATTCCATCTCTTAAGCCTGAACTTCACATGTTGAAGCCTCTTACTAAAAGTGACATGGCCGTCCCATGGGCAAGCATCCCCTCGTACCACCAATCCAACATAAGATCATGCAGAGACTGATCTCTTAACCACATCAACTAAAATTTGAAAGAGGGATTTTTGGTGACTCCATAAGCGGTGACAGAGAGCCTGATAGGCCAGTGATCAGAGCCCCTCCAATCAAGAATTTCAGAACTGGTGATCAACCTATTGTTCATCCAATAGCAGGAAACAAGAAATCTGTCAAGCCTTTTTGAGATAGCTTCAACACCACATCTCCTATTATTCCATGTAAAGACCCCATTGGATGGCTTCACATCAATGAGATTCAAGGAACCAATCATATCCCTGAGCAGAGTTGCAGAAGGGTCCAACCTGGCAATCCCACCACGTTTTTCATCCAGGCAAGTAACGACATTAAAATCACCAGCGAAAATCCAAGGGAGAAATAGGTCCAAGGCCTGGATGAATCTGATGTGAGCCCAGAGATTTGACTTTCCTAAAAGATCAGTAGGAGCATAAATATTGGATAAAAAACACCTTTCTCCAGTTGCAAAACAAGAGGCTACCAGAGAAATGGAAGACCGACTAGAAATCCACCATAAGGGGAGCACTTTCCTCGGGTTCCAGAAGCAAGCCACCCCTCTTGAACTGTTCAAAGCACCCACCCCCTGCCAATTGCCCTAGGGCCAGATGCGTGAAGCACAATTAGCCAAACCATCCACTGTAAGCTTAGTTTCTTGAATAAAAACCACATTAGGTGACTGAGATTCAATTAATCTGTGAACAACCTTTTGTCTAGGGATGCTGTTCAACCCCCTTACATTCCATGATAAAACAATCATTTATGGGAGTGGGAGAAGTGAGAATCAATGGGTTTCACAGATCCAGACTCAACCAAAGTATCCCCCATAATCTTGACCTTCTCTTGATTAGTCTTCCTGCCACTCCTTGACGGTTTATCAAGAGGCCCCTTTTTAAAGGATTTCTGCTGTAAGCCTAAAAAAGGAGGAGCTTTGTTACCCTTCATAGAGTCTGAGGCCCCCTTAGGAGCAAGGGGTTCAGGAGCCACCACAATAGATCCCTTTGGAGCCTGTGACCCTTGGAGATCCTTGATATCCTGAACCTAAGAAGGCAGATCCAGAGCTATCTATTCAACCTGAAGGTCCCCTGGAGATAAAATCTGATCCTCCTTCTTTGCATCCTCATCCTGAACTTCATGCAGACCCTTAGCCCCAGAAGAGAACTCCACTGGAAAACCTTCTTCTTGGACCAAATCTTCAAGAACATCAAATCTGTTAAAAGTGCCATCATTGTGTCTATCCAACTAGGTTCCCTTCTTACCCTTGCCTTTGTTATGGGACTTAACCTGGGTAAAGCCGTTGTTATCTGTAGGTTCATTAGACAAAGGAGCCTTCCCCTTGTCCCCCTTAGGAGGCCCAAAGGCAGCCAAGGGGAAGGGTTTAAATCTGGGACATTTGCGGTGTAAATGACCATATTCATGACAAATTCAACATCTAAAAGGGAGGGTCTCGTAATCCAGCTGCTAGATCCAAGAAGAAGATCCCATGCAAATTTCCATAGAGTATGGTAACGGATTATTTAAATCCACTTCTACACAAATACGAGCAAAAGAAATTACCTTATGATCTTGAGTTTGTGTAGCCGATCCCACAGGTTTTCCAAGAAGCAATGAAATTGAGTGAAGAATATCTTCCCTCCAGAATTCCAAAGGAAGCCTCAGCAAACGAACCCACACAGGTACCCGCGAGGGGATCTCTTTAGCAGAGTTGAAGCCCATATGCTAAGGCTTGATGAAAAGACCCACCTGGTTAAAGAAATAAGGACCTCCTTCAAAAGCCCTATTCCTATCCAACATGCTTGAAAAGATGACCAGAAAATAGTTATTAGTTGCCAAAATAATCTCCATATCACCTTCAGGATTCCAAATCCGATGTGCCCAGGAGTCCAACATAGGTAGAGAAAGACGAAGGCCCAAAAATTTGCAAATAAGGGCATGATTACACCAGTATTCAACATCCTCTAAAACTTGCTCAGGTTGAATAACCAAAACTGGTCGATCCTCAAATCTCTCAAACATCCGTTTACTTTTTTAATTTGAAAAATCCCTTTTGAGGAGGAGACCCCATCTCCAGATAGGGGTTTACCCATCTGATCTTTAACATTGGCATGCAACGAAGAAGACAACTATGACATCTCCAAATCCCCAGAGGAAATCTGAGACAAAACAAAACCTCAATTCTCCATGGACCAAATAACACAACCACACCAACAAAGAGAGACGGAACAAGAGACCCACAGTCTCAAATCACAAAACACCACCCGCCAAGAAAATGTCGAGCACAGCAAAAAACGCAGGAAAAACATTCTCCCACAACCAGACAAGGATCAGACCCCCAGGCCAACCCACACACCTTGAGCATAGGTAAAAAAACCCCCCTGAGATTGCAGCACAGTCACGGCCAACAGGCGTAGGCAAAATGGAGCTTGGAAGAGCTAGGGCATGCAGGCCCTAGCTCGCACCCAGCCGTCGCACAGAGCCATCTCCAGACTTACTTGAATTTAATTTATTATTATTATTATTATTTAATTTATCTTTAATTTATTTGTTGATGTTCTTAAATCTATAGAAATAGATATTTGAATATAAACATCTCAAAATATTATAAATATACATAAAAAATTAAAACACAACAAAATAAACATATAAATATTTAATATTAAAAATAAAATAAAAAATTACATATAATATAAATCGAAAACTATTGACATTAAATACAATGAACTTAGACTTTATTTTGAGCGTTAGTAACCAAATTTCTTATTAAATTATTGTCACCAACAAATCCTGTGGTGCTTTGGATTTCTACTCCACGAATTTCAAGAGAAAGAAGAAAGCCCTCGGGTCAAACCGCTGGCCTTGCATTTCTATTTTACTGGCATGGATATGGATTACCTGCTCCTAAATTCATACTTGTGTGAATTACGAAGCTGGAAGGAAAAGCTTAAAATAATAGTATTGATGTTGATGTGGTCAAGCATCTTATGCAGTCCGATATGAAGGAGTGACTGACTGATGGGCCAGATTTTCGATCTACATCTGTCATTTGGAATGTGCTTTAAATTCATGGGAAGAGAGAAGGTGTGCATTGCAGTTTGCTGGTAGAGAAGAGGATGACCCTCAGCTACAAATCAATATCATAAATAGAATATTTGCATCATTTTCAGTCATCCTTTTAAATTGGTGTATCAATAGGCAATCTTTTATAAGTCTATTTATAATAATAGGCAAAATAATAGTTTTGTTTTCTTAAAAATATAGTTCAATTTTTTTATAAAAGGCAAAATAATAGTTCAATTTACTAAAAAAATAGCCAAAATAATAGTTCATTTCACTTTTCCTTGTGTATGAAAAGTTCCTTCCAAATTCTTCAAAAACACTACAAATCTGCTAAATTAGAGGTTTTTGTCCCTAACTAAACAACGGAAATATCAAACTAAAGCTAGAAAAAGGGCGAGGTACTATAGAGTACCATCATTATTGTTTTATTCCTTGCTGCCAAGGCTGAGGTCGAACTCAGGTGGCTCAATTGATAGTTCAAGATGCCTACCAACACGCTAAAGAGGACCAGCCAATGTTTTTGTAATTTGTGATTGATCTAAATTGACAAAGCTCATTATGTCCAAATTCATGATTGTTTGATGAATTGGGCATTAGAAGGGAGGATGGATTCGTGCTTGCTCTACTACCTCTTCATCACATTACAAGTTTTCTTTCATTGAAGAAGCGCAGCCACCACTCGAAATGGCGGAAGAAGAAGTACCATCTTCCTCAGCCTTGACATTGTTTTGCTTCTTCATACAGAGCACAAAGAAGCCACAATTGTTAGTGCAGAGGATGGATCCATCGCTTCCCTCTTTCTTCTGCAATTGGGAATTGAAAAAACTGGTCATTCCTGCTGTATAATTTTTACTCTTCTTCGCTCTCACAGGTAGTCACGAAGACGGTACACCACGCCACCAAGTAAAATGTATGGAATACTAGAGAGTACCCACCTCACGCTTTACAACTCATTTCTCTTGGCCGAGTTTGAACTCGTGGGCGCGTTTACTCACTTTACAGTCCACCAATACGCTCACAGACTAGCCAACCAAATGTATTGAACACAATTATAAAGGTACATATGTAGGGTTATTCTCCCAACTAATTTATGTTTTTAAATTTATTGGCAACCTATTCTTACCAGAATTAATAGGAAACTGACCTATTGGATCATTAAACCCCTTTCTTGGCAATGCAATTTAAGTTTGTTTCAAGATTGTGTCCACTTGTGTTTATTATTCCTCATGTTGGGCTCATTCTAAGGCCTCATGTATGAAATTGGACAAGATTCTTCATAATTTTCTTTGGGCCTCTTCCAAAAATTACAAGAAATTTCATAGGATGGCTTGAGAGTTCTACTGCATCCCCTGAGATTATGGAGGTTTGTGGTTTTAATCTACCAAGTGCTAGGATTTGGCTCTTTGCACTAAGTAGATCATTTGTGCCCTTCAAGGAAATGAAGCTTGGAAGATACTTGTACGACATTGCATTGCCTCTAGCCATTCTTCTAGATGACCTATTTCGAAGGGGATTGGGCTTCAAATCCTTCTCACCATGAAGAATGTGATGCAAATGCAAGGAAGTTTGTGATAAAAACTATTTGGAGAGCTTGGGAAGCCATGAAGCCCTAACTTCTTTAGAATGGTTCTTGATTCCATGACAGGCTTTCCATCAACCAACACAATATCTAGTGGTCTCCCATTTTGTAAGACTATGATTGCTCGTTGGTAAGGCTACCTTGGGTGTGTGCCTTGCTATTTCACAAGATGTTTTTATATGATCAAATTTAATAGCACAAAAATTTAATTCAAATTCAACATAAGAACACAATAGATACCTTGGGAAAACCCTCCACTTGAGGGAGAAAAACCCAACAACAATATATCACTTATATATTGAACAAAAACAAAGAATGTCTTCTTTACAATGAGCCAATTGAAAGGAAAATAAGAAGCATCACAAACTAATGCAAACTCAAATGTAACTCAGATACAACTAGGTGTATATCGCTGATTAGAACTCAGCCTACAAAATGCTCTTCTACAAAATTTGCTATCTCCTCTAGATGATTCACACTTTAACTCCAAAGAATAATATCAAACTTGAGTGAAATAGATGATGGCAACATGAAAATGCATTGAATATAAATACAAGTGGAAGTGAAGGGATGCATCCCTTGATCATCAAGTCAGCCTCCAACAAAGAAATATAATCTTTAACTAATCACATCTTTCCATGAGTTCGGCCATGCATAAGATAATTATATATTTTTTCTCTTAATGAAATCACATTCATTAACATTTATGAAGTCGGCCTAGGAGAGATCGCATCACTTCATTAAATCATGTCATTTCAAATATGTAATCTCACAATTCAACTAGCCATTAAGGCTAACATTTGAATTGCCTTCAAGGAGACAAAGCACGCTAGAAGTAGCAGCCCAATGCTGCTTTATAACATCAATACTCCCTCTTAGCTAGGGAGGATACTTCCAACATCATAAGACATATCACCTCATCGTGATGTCTACCACAATGGCTACAACCATATGTGGAAAAGAAAGATATCGCCTCATCGTGATATCAGATATCACCTCATCGTGATATCAGATATCACCTCAACGTGATATCAACCATAATTCCTACAACCATGTATGGTATGTACAAGTGTTCATCACTTGTGTGATGTTGTCACCTCAACATGACTTTCACCATGGATCTCCCAGAGGGTGAAACACAAGTACAAGAAAATCATCACAGACTCTCTCACGTGATGCTGTCATGGAGTCACACACATGACATCCACCATGGCTCTCCTAGAGGGTGGAACAAGGGATTTCACCTCAAACTTCTCTGACAGAGAAGAACTCATTAAAGAGGATCATTGATACTAAGACTCCTTCTCAGTTAGGGTTGTATTCTCCACCATACCAAGCTTATCTCGAAAGTACACAAACTTTATCCTAGAGAGAGGCTTGGTGAGAATGTATGTCGTCTGCTCATCAATGCTGATATACCTCAATTGTATAGCTTTCCTCAATACCATATCTTTGATATAATGGTATTTGATCTCAATATGCTTGGTTTTGTCATGAAACACAAGATTGACATAAAGCTTCACACAACTATGGTTATCACAATGAATGATAGTAGGCTCCATTGATTGTCCAAATCAAATCCTACAAGGAGCTTATGAAGCCACACTGCTTCCCGAGCTACCACACAAGCTGCAATATACTCTAGGCCTCTATTGTATTCAATGCTACAAATGTCTGCTTCATGTTGCACTAGGAAATCATAGCAGATCCCAAACTGAAGCAACATACAAAGGTGCTCTTCCGATCAGTGACACACCCTGCCCAATTAGAATTAGTATAGCCATGCAACTTCAGATGCACACCTGAAGAATATATCAATCCATATCCAATTGTGCCACACAAGTATCTTAGGATATGTTTTGTTGCAACAAGATGTATCTGCCTCGGTTCACACATGAACTGACTAAGTGCACTCACTACATAGAAGATATCTGGTCTAGTGTTGACTAGATACATCAATGATCCAACCAACTACCTGTACATCATGGAATCCACCAAATTTGAACTAGCTGCAGCCTCTTTCAACTCATTCAAGTTAATCTTCATAGAAGTAGACATGGATTTGCAATCCTTCATACCAAATATTTTCAGAATCATCTCATCTGGCTTCTACCAAACATCTTTTTCAGGTTCAGTAGACTCCCTTTAAATCTTCAAGTACTTGCATCAATATTTTGACCTCTTCGTCAAAGATTGCCTGCAACGCTTACCTTAGAGAAATGTTTTCCCATGCACACCTTTGAGAGAGTTTAGGATTGTCCTCATCGACCTCATCCTAGATCACTCTATTCTCAATAGGTTTGCGGAGCTACCAATGTCAAATCTAGTTGATTGTCTTGATCAATTTTGATCTCAACAGCTGAAGGGATCCTCTAAGGGTTTAGCACCTAGCCTTGCAATGTAGTAATATTCACTTCTTCTCAGTGAGTTACAAAACTCCCTCTTGATCCCTGCTTCAGAGATTGCAAAGAAGACTTCTGGAAGTGAACTCCCTCTAGCCACTAACTCAGTACCATGACTTCAAGTTAGTGACTTCACGTGCTTGATCATTTCTTTGGTTGGCATGTCTTCCTCAAAAGATGCCACAAGCTTTTCATCACTAAACAATCTCTCATCACCTTCTTGCTCCTAGAACTATCCTAAAAGCATTTTTAGAGAGAGATTACTAACAATTTATAATTATCCAAAGAAATATCAAGGCTAGAATCATACAAGGTTTACTATTTCAAGTTATAACATGAATACATAAGAATTTATGAACAATATTAAAACATGAATAAATAAATCAACATAAAAGAGAAATATATGAAAAGATCAGAATGAAGGGATAAGGAAACTTATCTTTATTGAATTTTGATATAACTCTTTCTTCCATCTTTTGCTCCTCTTGAGAGTGCTAAGCTCAGCACAACAAAAGAAAATCTGAACAACTACAAATTTCATGAATGCATTATGCAGTTAGCATGTAGAACCAATTCTCTCCAAGAGTTCAAGGCTCTATCCTAGTTCATGCATTAGAGAATGATATTGATGTGACCAAATAATCACCATCAAAATTGCAATTCTCCTTTTATTTCATAAATCTTCACAACCAACAGGAAAAAACTTGCAATAAATGAAATCTTCAAAGGATCTTATGCTAGTGAACACAATTCAAGAGAAACCACTCTCTCTTTACTAATTACAAGATCCAACTAAATGATATAACTCAACAAACAAAGAATACTTATCTCTTTAAATATTCTGATGGATGCAAATACTGGACACAGTAAGATACATTGCTCTTACACACAGATCAACACACAATCTTCACGACTTGAATATAGGCCCATGGAAAGGTTAAATTTGAACATGGTCTTTGACCGTTCAAATTTACGATGCACTTCGTTTCCAGCTGCAATCCACCAGATTATGCAACATGCTTACTAGCAACACCTAGAGTGTTAGAGATGAATAAGGTCATCACTTATAACCTTTATCAGATTTGCACAATCCAGCCGATTGAGTTTCACATAAAAAATTAAAAAAAAAAATACTTATCTCATTCTTCCTTTAAGACTCCTTTTGAATTCTGCGAATTGATAGGCCTTGAAATTGGATCTCACTTCTCAAGCTATCAACCTTTTCAAATATAACTTGATCACATTTTACTGTGAGTTCTTCAGCGCCAAGAATGATGAAGAATTCAATGAGATCACCCAACAAGGAAGAGCCCCAACACATCCTACCAAGAAGGAATTTCACTGCAAGAGATTTTTCTGATAGAATTCCTCATGAAGTCGTGTTTGCACAGATGTGAAGGATTAATGAAAAAATTGATTAACACCAAGGTGATAGCCCAGTACAAGAGATCTCTGAAAATGCACATACAAGGTCCTAAATTCACAGATTTGATGAAGATCGTAATGCACGAAGTATCAGAGACATTCTGTAGATGCTACAATGATGACATGAGAGGATACAACTGTAGGGAGAGTTGATTGTCCATGTTTCACAAAAGATGACTTCTTTATCACCACACAACAGACTCTGATGATTTGGAATAACAAACCACACGGCCCTGATGACATTTGAATATTTTCGCAACAGTCAGAGACAATAATAACATTTTATTCCTTGCAAGCATAATATTTATATGCCTCCTTTTGTATTTGTTCCAGAACTCGAACTTGATGAGAGCGCCAATGGTAGATTGGTCTCAAGGAGGAGGTAATTCTCAATGTCGAGGCTTGACATTTTTATCAAACAATTCGAAATGATCACATCTTATCGAACTAAGAGAGAGACTCCATTGTCAGAAGGAAGCAGAGATTTACTCTTAGGCCCTCAGACGCACCAGAATGAAGTACCACAACCTCTGAAGGTGACAACGCTCAAATTCTGGATTGATGACTTTCTTCTTAGGTCTAACCTTGGCTATTCGTCATTTAAGATGACTACAGATTCACTTCCATTCTTTCAAAAATCTGATCGGATCCTTAGCCGGCTTTGATACCATGTTGTTTTTATATGATCAGATTTAATAACACAAAAATTTAATTCAAATTCAACACAAGAACATAACAGATACCCTGGGAAAACCCTCCACTTGAGGGAGAAAAACCCAACAACAATATATCATTTATATATTGAAAAAAAACAAAGAATGTCTCCTTCACAATGAGCCAATTGAAAGGCCAATAAAAAGCATCACAAACTGATGCAAAATCAAATGTAACTTAGATACAACCAGGTGTATATCACTGATTAGAACTCAGCCTACAAAATGCTCTTCTACAAAATTCACTATCTCCTCTAGATGATTCACACTTTAACTCTAAAGAATAATATCAAACTTGAGTGAAATAGATGATGGCAACATGGAAATGCACTGAATATAAATACAAGTGGAAGTGAAGGGACACATCCCTTGATCATCAAGTCGGCCTCCAACAAAGAAATATAATCTTTAACTAATCATGTCTTTCCATGAGGTTAGCCATGCATAAGATAATTATATATTTTTCCTCTTAATGAAATCACATTCATTAACATATATGAAGTCGGCCTAGGAGGGATCACATCACTTCATTAAATCGTGCCATTTCAAATATGTAATCTCACAATTCAAATAGCTGTTAAGGCTAACATTTGAATTGATTTCAAGGAGACAAAGCGCGCTGGAAGTAGCAGCTCGATGCTGCTTTATAACATCCACACAAGAAAGGAATCTGAACTTTGCAAGATCTCTTTTGCAAAGCCTCAATGAGTCTTTTGTCATTGGATGAAGTTAAATCTTAGTTTCACCTTTCTAATAAGAATTGTAAAACTTTTGGTACATTGATGGGGCTATTTTCAATTGATATGGCTCACAAAATAGGTATTAATTCTTTCAATCCCTAGTGGAAATATTGGAAGTGGGGTCCAAATGGTGATCTCTATAATTACAAGCCATGACATGGATACCTTTGGCTCTCTCCCCACATGTCCATGGTTCCCACTTTGTATCAATGGTGGCATTGTACAATCACTAGTATGAATTTGGAAACACAAATTTTATACCATCTGGTTGACTATTTTGGAGCCCAAATTGGATCACTTTCTTGGTTTATTATTTTCCAAGGACTTCCTATTGGTTCCAAGTTATCCCATTTGGGAGTTCTAGATCCGTGTTTCCCATTTTATGGGCATATAGAGTCTTTTAAGCATCTTTTTTGGTTCTATCTCAGAGCCTAGATTTTTTGGACCTAAATCTATGATTTTTCAAGCCCTTAGACCAAAACCTTTTTCATATCACATGGTTCTTTGAGGGGATTGGATTTGCATCCCTCACAAATTCAACTAGTTTTGGCATGATTTTAGGGTGGAGATTCTCTTTAGCATATAGAAAGACAAATATTTATCCATTTTTTCCAATTGTTATGTTGATCAAAATGTTTCACTTTTTTCTAAAGCTATGATATGTTTTAATGTTTTGTTACAAATTCAGGTGCAAGAAAACAAAGTTGCAATTGAGGTGGCCCACTTACAGGTGCTCCTCAACAACTAGGGTAATTCCCCTTGTGTGGTTGCCAAAGTTCCTTCGTCTCCCTCTTCCTCTAAGGGTTTCTCACATTCTCTCATGTGTTATTGTGGAAGAAGTCTTTCTTCTTGAGGTACCTAGGAGACTCACTCCAAGGCTTCTACGTTGATTACAAATAGGGACCATGGTCAATGGGGTTGTGTAGGATCTACTCCTTAGTGCTTTGCCTCCTTGCCACCTATGCTCGAGGAACCTCTAGGAGGCTTATTGATGGTGCTTCTATTTGGTTGGATTCCAACAAGTTCCCTTGGTTGTCTATTGTTATTTTTCAATCCCCTGTTAATAAAGAAGAAAAATAAAAAGAAAAGGATGCTAATGGGTATGACCCTCTTGTGGACACTCCAAATCCTGCTAATGTATGGGGGAAATTAAGTGACTGGGATCCTCCTCCCCCCACCCTCTACTACTACTTTATCCACTTAGCGACATTATATTTGTTTATATATTTTTATGCTTTGGGCTTTAGCCCTATGTGGACTCTAGGGCTATGAATTTTTTCCACGCACATTCTTTTATGAATATGTTTAATATTATTTTATAATTGATAATATATACACTTATTTATAAAAATATAAAAAACATCATAAAATAAAAAAGAAATTAATTGAATCTAAATACTTCATTTGGTCTTCTAAAAGGAACATGTATCATTGCACAATCATTCCAGAGGCATTTGCATGACTACAGAGTGTTTGTGATTTTTTTAATATTAAGGGATTGATCAAGGTATAATGTTGCCCTTGTGCCTCAATTTTATGACACCATAACAAAGGTATCTAAATACCATTATCCCATGTACAGATCAAGAAACTTGGAAGAATTCAAGATATCTTGGGTGAGGTGAAGAAGAATAGTCTAGAGATTAGACATGCCAAGTTCATGATTGTAAGTCTAACCTTGACAGAGTCAATAGAGAATTCTAATTTCAAGGTGATCACCACTTTGATCTTGTCTACTCTTGATATTGAGACATATCAAATCTAAATATTTTTCACTACTTGTGAATTCTTCATTTATCAAGGTAAGTACTTTTATTTTCTATTAAAAGTTTTCATATTTTAATTATCAACTGAATATTCAAATTTATCAAATTATCGGTAAGCAAATAAGTTTTTACAAATTTTTAGGATATTTCCTTGACTCACATTACACACAATGACATAAACTTATGACAATGAGATAAACTACCATGGGAGTAACTTTCCTCTACATTTGAGAGGGGAAACTCCCTCATGTGATAGGAGTTTTGAGTAATTTTAATTTGAAAGTACAAAAAAAAAACAAAATAGAAAACAAAGATAGAAATGAAAAATCGGGAGAAATTTAAGATATAATAAACATAGAGAACCATCTAAATTACTTGAGAACAAAAGAACAAATGAGAAAAAGAAAAAAATGTATGTAAAATTAAATAGAAAAATGGAACTTAATTCCTAATACATCACAAATATGCTTAATAATTTCAAGCATTTAACAAAAAATTCATTGTAAAGAACAAGGATGAAAAAATATTTTATATTAAACTTAAGAATAATATAAAATATATGAAAAACAAGAGAGACATAAAGTTCTTAAAATATCCTTCTTATGTTTTAAAAAATGGAAGAAAGTCTATACTTCTTTCATCACTTACAAATTTTGTGTAAATGTAAAAAATACAAAGAAATAACTAAGCTTTTATGAGTTAGGGATTTTTTAAATACATTTGAAAAGCAATAAAAAACTTTATATATTATAATATATCCACACTTCAATAAAATAATTTTGTATGATAATATTATGAAATAATAAAGTATCTCAAACCTAAATTTATTATCTACTTGAGTTTTTTTTTTTGAGAGTGACTTTATTAAAGGAGATATAAAAAATAAAGTATTTTAGAAATACTTTCCTTTCAAATTTCATAGTCACATTATTGGTTTCATTTGCAAAGTCTTAATAGTTGCATCATTTTATCAATCCCTATTTTGCAACTCTTCACATTCTAATGATCTATATTTCCAAACTCTTTTCCTAGTAACATCTTGTAACTTGTAGAAGTCATATATCATTTTTGAAACTCCTTGACTATACCCATGTGTCATGTAATATTTCTCATTTACAATATTTTCTATATGTTTCTCAAGCTCCTTCTCAAATTATGTGATATTTTCTATCAAATGTTTGCACTAGTCTCTCAATTTGATCCTAATTTTATCATTTTCCTTGAAAATATAAAACTTCTAATATCTTTTAGTCTTGCACTATTCTTCTTCCCAGCTACCTTAGTGGTCATCAAAATCAATATAATTGTGATCTTTAGTGTGACATGACTAACCTTGTTGGGCTTCAAAGTAGTTCTTTAACTATAAATTTTGTTGATGTGATTCTAATCAATCTATGAACCATGGAGGAAAAAAAATATCGACATCTAGGACCACTCAATAATTATATCTACAATTATTTCTTTAAAATAATGTTCTTTTTCTCAAGAAAATGGACCTTGAGTGTTAGAGCTCCCCAAATTTTTCCCAACTAAGGAATAGCCAACTATAATGATTATACGAGAATTTCTCATTAAAAGTAGACTATGAGATAGTTTATGATCTTTCCTTTGAGCATGGGTCCTCCACACAACACTTTGATAAATGTCATATCTATACACTCCAAATGTGACTCACCATTATTGCATGCAAATAAAAAAAATTATGCACATTCGTTTTAATTGTATGGTTGATAGATCTATCCCACTCATGTGGAAAAATCAAATGATGCAATGGAGAATCTAGGGGAATATTCTCTCACAAGGAAGAGGTACTTGAACTATGGAAACAATATTAAGTTGAGTTATGGTGTGTAGTTATGAGTGGTAATTTTACACATAAGTTATTAAGTTCTCACTAGGTATTTTCAATGAAGATGTTTAGAAAAATGGGCCATATCTCAAAAATAGCTTCAAGGTGAGCTAATTCAATGGATATGAAGTGGTCCGTTTCTTCTTGGATTATTTCCAATGTTTTTTCCTATTCAACAAACATAGTAGTAGTAAGAGTTAGCAAAAAAATATATTAGGTAATTCAAAATGAATTCTACTCAATTTCTCCTCACTCTTGGACACATAGATTTGAAATTCCATATTGTTTCAAGAATGGGAACATACAAGTAGAGTCTCCTTTCATGCCTTGGTTTGGTTTTCTCAAATATTTTTTATACTTGATTTATAAACATTGAAACTAAGTCTAGAGCTTTCTTAGCTTGAATAAATGAAGTGTCTATGGTGTGCTTTTGTCTTTTACTTTTCGAATTTTGTATTATTTTTATGTTTTTTAGAATGTGCTTTAAAGTATAAAAGAAACTAAAATGATTATGAAAGAAAACTATTTTTTTGTGTGTTTGGATTACATGCATGAAAGAGGTCTATTTTATGCTAAAAATAATTAAAATATAAAAACAAAAATGGAAAAGCATAAAAATGAATTAAAATATAAAAACCAAAAAATGAAGAGTTCCTTTTGCTTTTACAAATTATGGTCCATTGTTTGTGCTCACTATTTTTTTGGATGATATGTTAATAATGAATTTTTTTTTGTTGATTGGCATGCTTGATTTTTTGTTCATAATGAAGAGATGTTAATTTGTTTCTTTATTTTTTGATTTGTGTGATTGTTTTGAGATTTCTAGAATAAATGATATCGTTGTTTATATTAATAGAATTTATAAAAGAAAATCTAATATACTCTAATATATTTTTTTTCTATCCTATATCCAAGTTTGCAAGAAAATATAACAATCGTAGATAAAAAGAAAATTATTACACTACAACTAACAACTAACTAATCTATGAATTGAACTATTATGTAAAATAAAATGATGTAAATGAATGTGTCACACCTAGGATATGCAATCCAAGATGTGAAGTAAATTTGTTGATGGAAAGTCAATCCTCATGAACCTAGTTGCATTTTTTCTTTTCCTCTCTCTATTGCTAGTTCATTTTGTGTTGGTAGAAAATAGGCAATCAAAGAACAATGTAACCAATTAAGACATAAAAACAAGATATGTTTTTATATGCAATCATTGAAATAAGAGTATTATAAACTTTATGGGGTGATAATTCCATAGTTGTGCTCAAATTGAAGAGCCCAGAGGCTATCAAATCATTGAAAGACGGTGCATTGCTTCCCCAGTATTTTATCAAACCATGGGACCTAGTATAAACTAAGAAGCAAGAAGTTTCGAGCCATAAGAGAAAATTTTTATTAAGAAGGAATCCGTGACAAAGAATAATTAAAATTTATATATCATAGAAGGGTACCTTAAAATAGGGAAACATATATGTTTTAGTATGATAGACACAACCAATCAAGAAAGAAAAAATAAAAAAGACGAAAGAATAAATTGATGCAAATAAATCTTTATCACAAGAAAAATTGACACATTCATCACTTTACAAATAATTTATTCACTACAAAAAGCATGAATTTACTAATTCATTCTCATGATCATTGGTGGATTAACTAATATAATATGTGTGAAAGTGTCAATCACAGTGAAATTACTGAGTTTCAACAAGCTTGAAAAGCAACAAAAGTGTCCTCAATGCTAAAGAATGTGCAAAAAAGGGTTTTGTACAAAAATGACCAATAGTTAGAATTTTGAAAATAGGTGATAGTTTTAGAATTAATTAAATTTCCATGGATGTTCTCCTTCTCACCAAACTGGGTAGGGCTTTTGATTTGTCAGACAATATGCATCATATAGGAACTATGCCCTAAATAAAGCAAATGGATATGAGCAGAGATGGTCGTACAATGGTCAGTTTTTTGAACATAGGCGCCAGGATCTAAGTCCACATGCACATCCTGATTAGCATCATCCAGCTCAAGGGTTGTATTCAGATAGGAGAAATTCAAGGAACTGGGTCCCTATTAGGTAGTATAAATGACTACTACATGACAAGCAAGAACCCTTTCATATCTATGGAGATGATAGGTTCATAGAAAATGAAGTCCTTTCTAAGTATAAATATAGAAAACTTCACCAAAATAAGCCTCATGCTTATTTTAGGAAAGCAACGCCTTACAAACCACCATTTCATGATCGACAACCAAATTTTGAAACCCTAAATCATCCTTGTTAAATCATCTATCTAGGGTTGAGAACACTCATCCAAAGGTTAAAGGGAATAATTTCAAACAAGGGTAGAATAGTGATAATGACTGGGATAACCACTAGAAAGACGTTCTCTACAATCTAAAGCAACAAAATACAAAAAATAGGTTCTCAGTTTTGCAAACAATTGATCAAGAATAGCAAGGTGAGATAGATGTTTTCAATAAAGGGAAATTCTAGACAAAGGAAAGCCCCCAAGGCAGAAACAAGATGAGAGGGTTTCACTATAGGAAAAGATACACATATGTGGTCTCTTCTAAGGATGCAATAGACTTCCCCAAACAGAGACAATAGGAAATTAAGAAAACATAGGGGAAAAAATAGGCAGAGGTAAAATATGTGAAGAATGCATCCAAATCACATCAATGAAAGCAAAAAAGAAAAAATGGTAAGAAAGATACAAAAATAAAGCCAATACAAAGTGGAAAAAGAGGTCACATGCAATGGAGATGCATAGATTCCAAGCATGTAGATATTCCAAGCAAGCATGGAAAAGTTGAATATGCATGCCATAAAAAAGGGAACTTTGAATTTGAGGGTATGGGGAATTATGATCAAAAGGCGATTGTATCAATCACCTTTCCTAAGGATTTTCTAGATCCCCAAGTTAATGATCTTCACCAACGTGCTTTAATTTGTAAGTTTTGGAATCTTAACTTGAATATAGAATTGTTAAAAGATTTGATATTTGATGAATGGGAAGGGGTGACATTTTTTTTTACTTAGATCAAGATAAGGGAATTTTTTTAGTGCCGTTTCAATCAAATTCACATAGAGAATTAGTCTTTAAGGTGAAATTATGGGTATATCAAGGTTCGAGCTTGTTTATGCAACCCTGGTACTCAAATTTTAGCTCTGCTAATTTTGTGGCAAGATTTTTCCCTTTTTGGATCCAAATGTCATCTCTTCCTCTAGAATATAAGGAATTGAATCTGATTGAAATATTAGCAAACCGCATAGGTATTTTCCTTAAAAATGATTTAAAATTCTATAGAAATCCATTAAAACCTGTCAGATTATGTGCTTTGTTGGATGCAACAAAGAAATTTCCACACCAAATTCATATTTCATCTAAGTATGGTCAATGGAATCAGGATATTTTATTGGAAAGCTTGGATAATGTTTGTTCTAAGTGTTACATTTCAGGGCATTCATTGGATGCCTATACTGACAAAGAAAATGTTAGCTTTCAAAAGTGTGAAGATAATAAAATTATGTAGAAGAATACTAAGTGGTGCTTAAGGAAGATTCTCTCCATCAACATTCTGGAGAAGATGTAATATTGCAACACTTGGGAGTTAATGCTAATGAGAAGATGTGTACAAGTGATTTTGTAATTTTAAATCAGATATCAAAGAGGCATACCAAAAAGATTCAACTAGTTTCCATTAACCTACCTAAGATTCTCCAACAATCACATTTAATTCTCAGGTACAATCCATATACTTCTTCCATTTATATGCAATAGGTGGAAGGAATTGTGAAGGCACTCATGTTTGGCATAAATTTTATTTTACATAATCAGAATTTCCAAATAAATGGTTTTCTTCTTGAGATTAAGGTTGATAATAAGGAAGAAGTGAGTGATCTTATAACCTCAAATGATGAAGATATTTAGTTACTGACTTTTAAGAATTTATCCCAAGAAGGTAGCCTGGAGGAACTAGCTGACATGATTTTACTCTCAGAAGGCAATAAGCTGATTAGTATAATGTCAAATGAAGTAGCAAGGGAAGAGGTTGGTATAAAATCATTGTCTTTTAGGGAAAAGGTGATGCCAAAAATTAAGGAGATTGAAAAATTCTTTGAGATAGAAGACTATGTGTTGGAAGAGTTACTTAGAAGTCCTCCATTGTTAGAAGCCTATAAGGTTCCTGATGAAATTGCAAGAAAAGAGGTTGAATGTATGTTTGAGAGTAAGTGTAGTGTGGGAAACCAGAAGGTTGCAATTCAGTAGTAGAAATTGGAAGTTAATAATGATCTTCAGGCTTCAAAATTTGCAGACACGGAGGTGGGAGGTTTTGATTACTCTCAAACATTATCAATTTCATACACTCCTAGTTGTCAACCTCTAGTAGCTAAATCTCCGAGGAAGAGAGGAAGAAAATAACGCATAAAAAAACTCAAAGAAGAGATAGCAGTAGGAGTGCAATCAACATTAGATGGTGCCATGAAAATGTCAGGGGCATCAATGCTTTTGACAAGAGAGCTTAGGTCAAGCAACAATTAGTTGCTTGTGGAGATGATGTCATCATCTTAAAGGAAACTAAAACATCTGAGAAGACTTTTGAGTCATCAATCCAAAAATGGAAAAAATGGAAGTCTTTTCATTCTCCTATACAAGGTGGTTTAGGTGGCCTCATTACACTATGGGATACTAAAACAATTGTTGTAGAGTTTAAAATAAATGAGAGAAATTGGAAATTTTTAAAGATATCTCATTTTGACTTTTGGCTAGTAAATGATTATGCTCCAACGGCTACAACAGAAAAGAAATAACTGTGGGATATTTTTACTCAAGTTTTGGATGGATTAAGGGATGAGAAGGTTATCCTAGCCGATGATTTCAATGCCATTATAAGTTTGCAGGAAAAAAAGGAGGCATATTCCCACTGAAGGTTATAGATGATTTTATCTCTTTTATATTAGATAATGCCTTATTGGATGTTCAACTAGAAAAAAAGGTTAATTTACCTGGACAAACCGACGAAAAGTTTTTTTACAAATTATAGAAAGATTGGATAGATTTTTGTTTTTATCAAATTGGTGTGTAGGCAAGAAGGTTTTGTCATCCAAAATTTTTCCTTTTGCATGTTCTGGTCATTATGCCATATCTTTAAATATTGATGTAGCCAAATCAATTGTAAAATCCACATCTACTTTTAAATTTGAAAAAATGTGGTTTCATCATCCTCATTTTCTTCCTTTGCTATGTCAATGGTGGGAAAGAGCTCCATTCATAAGAGGGTCAAGAATTTTTTAGCTAGCTCACAAGTTGAAATATATTAAAAAGAAGATCAAGCACTAGAATGTCCATGTTTTTAAAAATATATTTGAATAGAAAGAAAAAGTATTCAAGGAGTTATCAAATATTAATGATAAAATAATAGCTTAGGGGTTAGATGCTAATACTTTTGAACAAAAAAAGAAGTTGCAAGAAGAGTGGTCAGAGCTTGAGAAATATATCAGAGAAAAAAATCTAAGGAGTTATGGTTAAAAGAGGGAGATAGAAATACAAAGTTTTTTCATGCTTCAACTCAGATCAAAAAATCGTGAAACACCTTGTTCAAAATTCAGATTATTTCCACAAGAAAGGAAATAGTGAAGGAAGATGAAATTCAAGTAGAAGGAATTAACTTCTTCTCTACTCTCTTGTCTGCTCTTGAGAATAAGTCAAAAACATCAAATACAGATGTAGAAGAACTCTTGGACTCTATTCCTACACTTGTTTCACAAGAGGATAATGATTATTTGTTGAAACCATTTTCTTTTGAGGAGGTTAAGAGAGTGGTTTTTTCTTTATCACCTGATAAAGCACTTGGACCTGATGGATTCATTGCTCTATTCTTTCAAAAATTCTAGGATTTTATTGGGTGTGATGTGCTTTTAGCATTGGAGGAATCAAGGAGAACGAAGACTATGCTAAAGCAATTTAACACAACACACATTGCAATCATCCCTAAAGTAAAGGATCCAAAAACGTTTACAAAATTCAAGCCCATATCTTTATGCAACATAGTCTATAAAATCTTTACTAAAGCCATTTATCTCAGAGTTCAGCCCATCGTATCCAAAATAGTGCCTCAAGATCAAGGTGGGTTTGTACCAAGAAGAGAAACTTCATAAGGGGCTTTAGTAGCTCATGAAGTTTTGCATTCTATTAAAACTCGTAATATTTTGTCATTCATCATTAAGGTGGATATGATGAAAGCATATGGCAGAGTAAATTGGGATTTTCTGATTCAAGTACTTAAATTTTTTGATTTTAGCTATAAATGGAACAAGTGGATTCTCTCATGTTTATCAGGGGAAAAGTTTTCGGTTATTATAAATGGGTCTCTAGTAGGTTTTTTCAATTCCACCCAAGGTGTGAGACAAGGAGATCCTTTATCCTTTCTATTGTTTATCCTCATTATGGAAGCATTAAGTAGGTCAATACAGAGGTTCAATCATGAGGCTTATGGCAGGGTGTTTCAGTACCAAACATAGGCATTTCAGTGACACATTCATTATTTGTAGATGATACCCTTTTATTTGGGAAATATTTGTTGGGGGAAGCCTTACAGGTCAAATCAGTTCTTGATAAATATTCCTCTGCATCAGGAGAAAAAAATAATGCAACTAAATCCAAAATATACATATTCAGTACAAAATCAACTATAGCAAGAAGATTGGTTGTGATGCTAGGCTTCCAAAAATCTTAGCTTCCATACACATATTTGGGCATTCCTTTCTTCATGGGTACAAGCAATTTTTTTTATTGGAGTAATTTGTTAGAAAGGATAAAGTCTAGAATACTCTCTTGGAAAGCTAGATGGCTTTCATTGTCTGGTAGAATTTTGTTTATTAAATGTGTCCTTGTAGCCATCCCAAATTATTACTTGGTTGTAATGTAGGCCCCAAAGTGTGTTATACTTCAAATTGAAAAATATGTAAAAAAAACTTCTGTGAAAAGGGAACATAGACAAAAAAAGGAAAATTCCTATAGTTTCTTTGGAAAGTATGTGCTTAGATAAAGCTAATGAGGGAGTGGGGATACATAATTTGTCAACAAGAAATATGGAATTAGGGGAAAAAATTGTATGGAAAATGTATGCCAAACCAGATTTGAAATGGTGTAAGTTAACGCAGAGTAAATACTTGGATAATGAGAACCGGTCTAGAATTTTCACAATCTCTAATCCCTCAAGTGGTCCAGTTTTGTGGAATTTAATTTTGTCATGTAGGGATGTTATTATTCCATACTTGTCCTGGGAAGTAAACAATGGTACACAGGTTCAATTTTGGAAAGATCACCCTCCTCTTAACTCCATTCATGAATTGCAATCAACTGAACAAATTTTATCAACAAGTTGGGGTTCATCTTTAAAGGATTATGTTTTGTCTTTGGATTTAGTGATAGGGTTGGTTAAATGGAAGGATATTTCAATGACTACAATATCTCCTAGTCAGAAACTCATCTTGGAAAATATCCTAAACAAAAAATTTGTGTCTCTTTCTAACAAACCCAATAAGCTAATTTGGGCTCCTAAGAATGGAAGCTACACAGTTAAGAAGTGTTATAAATCAATTATTTGTCATGAAACACAGGTCCAATCTCAAAGAGAATATTCTTTTTGTTGGAATCCAATGATATTACCAAAAGCTAGAATCTTTGCTTGGCTAGCACTAAGAAATCGAATATTGACAAGCGATAGGTTGGCTAAATTAGGCATTGTTGAAATCTTCATATGTGTCTTATGTAAAGAGGCATATGAGTTAGTGGATCACCTGTTTGTAAGTTTCTCAGTGGCATAGGAGATTTGGGCTTTCATAATGGAGAAAATGAATGTATCATTTCCATTGCCTAAGTCGTTGTGGGACTTATTCACAAGTTGGACAACTTTGTCCAAGACATCTCTTTTTGCATGTATTTGGAGAGTGACCCCAACAATAGTAATTTGTTCAATTTGGTGGGAGAGAAATAGATGCATCATTAGAAGCCAATCTTCATCAATTCAAAAAATTGAGAAGATTGAAAAAGTCATTTCAAAAATTTCAAATTCCTATGTTCGAAACTATAAAGACTTTCCTCCCTGTTCACCAGTTGGGATGATTATATTTTGCGCCACTGGAAGCATTTCATTACCATTTATAGGTTCTCTCTTTGTGCCAAATAAGTCCAAGTTTGATAGAAGTACAATAAGATGGTTGCCTCCTAATACAAAATTCTATAAGCTCAATTTTGATGGAGCTTCAAGAGGAAATCCTAGTGTATCAGGTGCATGGTTTTGTATTCGTAATTGGAAAGGTGGATTGGTTGCTGCTAAAGCAATTAACTTACCTATTCGCACAAATAACATAGCAGAGGCATAAGCACTCTATCATGGTATGCTGTAGCAAAAAATCTCAATCTCAATAAGCTTCATATTGAAAGAGATTCATTATTAATAGTCAATGCTTATAAAGAAAAGAAGACATACAACTAGAAATTAGGCTATATTCTAAGGAAAGTCTGGTTACTATTGGCGTCTTTTGAAGAAATCCAAATTTCCCACACATATCGTGAGGGAAATAAACTGGCAGATGCACATGCCAATTTGGGGTGTGAACAGAAGGAATTAGAGATCATAGATGATATTGATGCCATTAAAAAGTACCCGTGGTTAGAAGAGAGAGTAAGAGTAGAGCAATATTTTCAATGATTGGTAACTCAAAATGACTTTCAAAGTCTAATTGGCTACATTGCTGAAGTGGCAATTGGTTATGGTGTTTTCTCAATGGCCAATCATTTATGGAAATGAGGTGGTTGTGGTTCCTTTTCAAGTGGTGAAAAGTTTATGAAAATGATTACTTGACAATCCATATATGAGGTACACAAAGTCATTAGGAATTGATGATAAGTTAAGGAGTTGACATCTTCCTATTTCCCAACAAGTCTAAAGGAAAATTGGGCTTCCCAACTTGAAAAACACTTAGAATCTTTGAAGAGAATCACGCATCGGTCATCGGGCTTATCGCTTACAAAATGCATGGGAAAATACTTAGTAAAATTTGTGTTATTTCTGCAAGGTTTCAGGTCTTGTGCCTTAAAAATACCTCTTACTAAGTCCCTCAGACAGATAGAGTAAAATTCGCTAATTCTAGGGCATTTTGGGCTTTGCACTTCGGGTGTACTAGTTACCCTTGTGTTTGAAAAGAGTAGTATGGAGGATCTTTGAACCCCGAAGTGGTGTCGAGAATCACGAGTTGGAGGTATGGCTCGCGTCTTACCGAAAGGCATGTTTAGTGGTATGACGTATGTGCAAACCCTAACATTCAAAAATCCAATGCATCTTTTGCTCTTCATTGGCTAAGTCTAGAGAATTTTAGGTGTCAGACTTCGGGTGTACTGGTTACCCCTATGTTTGAAAAGAGTAGCCCTTAGATAGACAAAGTAAAATTTGCTAAGTCTAGGGATTTTCAGGCTTCGAACTTTAGGTGTACTGGTTACCCTTGTGTTTGAAAAGAGCAATATGGAGGATCTCCGAACCCCGAAGTGGTGTCAGGAATTGTGAGTCGGAGGTATGGCTTGTGCCTTACTGAAAGGCATGCTTAGTGGTATGAAGTATGTACGGACCTCGACGTCCAAAAATTCAATGTATCTTTCGCTCCTCACTAGCTAAGTTTAGAGCATTTTGGGCTTCAAAGTTCGGGTGTATTGGTCACCCTTGTGTTTGAAAAGAGCAATATGGAGGATCTTCGAACCTCGACTTGTGGTGTTGGGCATCTTGAGTTGGAGTGTGACTTGTGCCTTACAGAAAGGCATGTTTAGTGGTATGAAGTATGTGCGGACCCCGACATTCGATAATCCAATGTATCTTTCACTCTTTGCTGGCTAAGTCTAGAGAATTTTGGGCTTCAGACTTCGGGTGTACAAGTTACCCCTGTGTTTGAAAAGAGAATTTCAGGCTTCATAATTTAGAGGTATGGCTATTGGAAGTTAATTTTGTTGGTTCAAGCTCTGCATGGTATGAAGAACATGGGATCCTCGAGATAATTCTAATGGCATGACACACTTCTCAGATCAAAATTCTGGAGATTGAGCACTTTTGCAATTACTCAGGACCTCTTGGGTACTTTTGTAATTAGGCCCTCTTGGGCACCTTTGTAATTACTTACTATTATTATTAATATAATATATAGGCTATTATCCTTTTTTCCAAAAAAAGCAAGCAACAAGGGCTCAAAATAAAGAAAAAATGAGTGCAAAATAATAAAGGGGAAGGTTCTTAAGGGTTAACAAAGAATTTTCATCAAATGAAAAATAGAAGAGAGAATAATATTTTCATATCTCATGCCACATTGGGTCATGTATGAGGCCATTAGGTCACTACTATACCTTCCATGTAGATCTAAACCTTTTTAGGCACTTATAATATCTCTAGCACTTAGTTGTTGTTGGAAAGTCCCTCCAACATGTACTCCATGATTCACTTGAGGAAACTTTGGAAACATTTTTTAGTTGTTAGATCCCTTTCTTTCATTGATGGAATTTTAAACAAGCCTTTTGATTGTCCAATATTAGAGAATTCATACAACATGTGTTTTATATTACTTGCTTTAAATTTTCATACATGCGATAGGATTTGGAAAATGTCCCTATGATGAATTATTTGATGGGAAAAATAATTTTATATTGTAGTATATAATTTTTTTACTAATGTAAGACATTGTTGTAGCTCAAACAAATCAACCACTATTTATCATTTATTTAATATTGTACTTCTTTTCACTATTATGCCCATAGAAATTAATTTTGAAGATGCTTGAAGCACTATGGATATTAAATTATAAGTTGGCTCTTTCTTTTAATATTGCATTTGTCATCCTTTTAAACCATTAAACAAATTATATATTCACAAGAGATGAAAGAAATATCATGCTATGATTATGGATGCAAGATTGCCTGAATGAACTTGATTGTTGTTCATAGGTTGATGATTGATTGTTGTACATATGAAGCCTTTCTTATATAGGCAAGGGTGATGATGTACCAACATTAAATAGCTATGTCATAATTAAATGACATGACTAAATATTAAATGACCTTGGACACATGCATTAAATAAAAGCCAAATAGATAAGATATCATAAGATCTTATCTAGACAACTAAGATTTCTAGAAAAATTAACTAGGACCTAATTGGACTTAACAATGTAAATAGGACCTACTAATGACTAGATAGGTAAAACACCTATTTACACCAACAAATTTGTGGAACACTCAGAGAGCCTATGTAAGAACATAGTTTATACCTACTTGCATCCTACCTACTCGCACAAAATCCTTGGCCAAGAGAATCTCAAGTGTACTTTGTACCCCAAGTTGGACGCACTTTACGTGCCCAGTTCTCTAGTGCCCACTTCTTATTTTCTCTCAAATCAAACAAGATAAATTTTTACATCACCCTACTCATCAAATGCAAATATTTATAATTTTTTTGGTAGGTAGTTATCCAATCAATGTGCCCATTAAAAAATATTGCTTCATAATAAAAAAAGTTATTAATCCCATAATCAAATGATTCATATTTTTTCACTTATAAAATGACTACCATTTCTTTTCTTTTCTTTTCTTTTTTTTTACTCAATTGAATTACATTCTTTTAACTTCTTTACTCCAATAGATTATTTTATAATTTGTTTTTGAACATTCTTAAATATTTGTATCCACATAATGACTATTCTAATTTCTTTTATTTTTTTCTTTTTGAGTAAAATGTTTAATAACAATTATTAAAGTGATTGCATAAATGAGCAATGAGAAATAAATCAACAAACTATGATAACACATGATTTATGTGGATAAATCCTTTGGGAAAAAAATATATGAAAAAAATGAAAAAATATATTAATCTTCAAATATGAGATACATCCACACACTAACACTCTCTTCGCTCTAGTAGAACTTTGGCAACACTTGTGTAATTGTAAAATAATCTCATAAAACTACTATCTCATATCTCCACTTTATAGAGAAATGAGAGTAGAATACCACAAATAGTTTTACAAAACAATGTATCATGAAACCATGGTAAAATAAAAAGCTTTCACATCCAAAATGAAGAGGCTCTTCCAAGAATAGTAAATATAACTCTCAATGAGCCATGAATAGAACAAATAACCTCCATGCCAATAATGCACGACATCTTTGACCTATCACTCCTCCATAATGACTCATAGCTCAAGGTAGGTGTCCATAATTATCACCCAAACCAAATCAGAATAACCAACAATATTCAAGATGCCCCACTACTCAATCCTCACATCTAAATTAAGAACTTTCCTAAAAATGCTTCATAACTGCCATTGCAAACTCCATTTCCTTTCATGAATGTATATAATTAATACCAATATCCTAAAAAAGTCTAAATTTTAAAATTACTTTCCAATTACATCCTAGACATCCAAGGAGACTTTCCAAGGATACTAGAAAAACATGAAAAAAAATTACAAAATAAATGACACCTTAATCATAACAATATGTTTATTTTTCTTTAGATTTGAAATACATAAATACACATGAATAAATTATTTTTATTTTTATTTAGAAATTAACTTTATTTCCATAAACTTTAAATAAGATGATTATATTAACTTATTTATGCTTTTAGTATAAAATACAATCTATTAATTTTGAATAATATATCGCATGAAGGGTGAAATTTTGTTGAATAGAAGTTAGAAGGCAATACATGTATATTTTGTTTTTGATGTTTACTTCCATTACCTAAAGTCATTCTAGAAATCTCTATATTTGATGGTGACCTATTCCTAATAAAGTTTTTTTTGTTGATAGATGCAATGAAAAATACTTTGATGATAAAAGGATATTGATTTTTTTATCGAGAAAAAGAGTACAATCTATGATAATAACTTTTAAAATATAATTAATGAGAAATATCATTTAGTATCTCATAGAATGAATAAAGACATGTTATACTTACATCTTCTTCAATTACAAATACATAAACATGGACTTTATATATGTAAAAATTAATTTTTACAAGTTGAAGAAGACAATCCAATGATGAAACTTAAATTTTATGGCTCTTAAAAATATTTTAAAAATATCAATATTGACCATTGCATTTTATTGTTCATTGGACAATATTAATAAAAAATATCTGATGGAAAGGTTCAATTTTTTAATTTAATCCTTGTAAACTAATATTTTTTTAAAGCTTTTTAAAATTTCTACATATAAGATGATGTTTTTGTCTTTTATAAATCTATCCAATTTAAGTGGAGTTGTGAATTTGTATCTTTGAGTACATGTATGTGTATATATTTGTGTGTATGTATGGAAGTGTAACTAGACTTCATTATGGTGATCTTCTTTGTGTAGCTTACATTCTAAGTATTTTACTCTTTTTGTTTTTGAAAATAATTTAAATCTTTAATATCATGATTTGAATTTTGAAGTTTAGTATTTTGTTTCATGATGTAGTCTAAATAGAAATATGATTTTCAAGTGTTTGTCAAATTAGAAATTGATTTATATTATATGAAATTATCAAACACATATTTATTCTAACATAAATTTGGAGCATGCAAGGAACACATTCATTTAACAAGGGGATATTTTTTATTTAAACATGTAAATCTACTTTAAAGTACCGGCTTTCATCATTACATCAATTGAATTTATACTTTTAAGATGTTTTTGTCTTTTATAAATCTATCCAATTTAAGTGGAGTTGTGAATTTGTATCTTTGAGCACATACGTATGTGTATATATTTGTGTATATGTATGCAAGTGTAACTAGTCATTATGGTGATCTTCTTTGTGTAGCTTACATTCTAAGTATTTTACTCTTTTTGTTTTTGAAAATAATTTAAATCTTTAATATCATGATTTGAATTTTGAAGTATAGTATTTTGTTTCATGATGTAGTCTAAATAGAAATATGATTTTCAAGTGTTTTTCAAATTATAAATTGTTGTATATTATATGAAATTATGAAACACATATTTATTCTAACATAAATTTGGAGCATGCAAGGAACACATTCATTTAACAACGGGATATTTTTTGATTTAAACATGCGAATCTACTTTAAAGTACACTGGGTTTCATCATTACATCAATTGAATTCATATCACATTCGTAACACATATTATCAATATGGCGGGTTTACATTTTTTGTAATTATAAACCTATTAGTAAAAATAAAATTACTTATCCCACCCAGGTGAGGGTTAAATTAATGTTTGTATAACCATATTCATTTAGTTCAATCCTTTTTAATCATAAAATATAATATGTTTTTAAGACAATATCAAAAGAAACATGAAATCTTGAGTAGATCATCAAAATTCTACAAGGATTATAATAAAACATTATTAACATTGATGTTACTTTTTTAATATTACAAGGGACAAAAGTGCATACATTACATTTTTACTCCTTTGTATTACACCTATAGTTGGTACTATTGTAAATATGTAGTTCTAGTACTTGACTTATCTTGTTTGTTGTACAAACTATCCTTAACACTAAACTTATCACCAAGAATAGCCTTATCTGATGCTTATTAAAGACAAATATGATCTATTAGAACTTCATTTTCCCTAGACTAGGCTATGTATGTGGTCCTATGATGAAAGAAGGGTTCTCAACAACCCTCTTTTTTGAAAATAAACACTCAAACAAACTCAACAATGCATTCAAATCAGCCACAAGGGTTCACAAAATTAATTGAAGGTTTCAACAAAAGAACTTCTCATTATGGAAAATATGATTAAATAGTATATTTCAATCATCAAATAATTGAAGGGCAGCAACATATTCCCCATACATAATCTAAAAATTAACACAAAACAAACTATAATAAAGAAATAACAACTATGTGCTTCATTAGCACCTCCAAATCTGTACTTTTCCTCTTCCAACAATCACCTACAACTCTTCAAGTCTCAACAATAGTGTCTTCAACCTTCAATGGTTGTGATAACCCTTTAAACCTGCAACAAAACACTTAAATAACCTCTTGAGAAATGCCATGCCCAACTCTCCATCCTCTAAAACTTGTTGTCACAATGAAAACCCAAATCCTGCCACCGAAACCCTTCACAAAAATTCCCAAAAATCAAAATTTCCCTCCCATTTGGAAAAGTCACGACTAATTCCTCATAATGAGTTGTTTCCAAAAAATCAATAAATGGTTTTTAATTTCATTTTGTAATTCCCAATTGCAACGCCTAAACTTGCTTTTTCATATTTTTTCAAAAAAATGCAATTACACCTCCACTATCTCCACTTCCTAACTTGCATAACAAAGTATTTTTTATTTAATTAAATATAATTATACCAAATCATTAAAATATCCTCCTAACATGAAATTCAAATACAAATTTGAAATTTGATATTTTTTTGGTTGATGTTGATTGCACTTTCACTTAGGATACTCCTACATCATCTTATCCCTTGGGTTAGGTCATGTTGTAGGCTTGTCCTCTCATTTTGAATTTTGAATTTCTTGCTGCCAAGGCCAATTTCTCTAAAATTTTATCTATTACCTAATTTGCTCATGTATTAAATACCTCGAGTTGATTAGTATTGTAATATTGTATCTATAAATAATCTTAGGTGTTTATTTACTATATAAAAAAAGCAATCGAATCTCTTATAGTGTAATTCATTTTCTTTATAACATTATTTCAACACAACCTTAGTAAATGACATCTTAAGCATTGCATCATTTTGTTTGTGTGTGTTCAAATTTGTATCATCAACAAAGGGGCTTGATACCCATGAATCAAATTGGCCATCTTCCCTCTATTTTATAAGAAGTCACATTGCGCTTTTAGCACAAGCCCTTGTTCATAAATAGCCAACAAAGTTTCAAGATCAAAGAATATAGATCATATTAAAGTGAAGGACAAATATGCAACATAAAGACCAAATTGTGTAGTAGAAAAGTATCGCTAGACTAGACTACAAGTGTTGTCTAATCATTTATGGTCTAGAGTTTCTTAAGATCTACAATATATGTCCACTTTCATGTTCCCAATTCCAATCATCAATTGCCTAACAAAATCATCATTTTTCAATACAATAAAATCAATGTAAATTAAACTTTCTTATTCCCTTTTCAATTTAACATTCCATTTCCATCTCTTCTCCTACAATTAGTGGTTGATTATGTTCAATAAATTTACATTTCAATTTTACTCTACTTACACCTCCTTATCAACGTCTGCATGACATTCCATTGACTAGATGAGCAAAATGCTTTTTGAAGCGCAACGCCATTGGATATCTGTTAATAATGCCTCTAACTCCTCTTACCAGTAAATTAAGCAGAATACTCCATAAATTCTTGATCATTTGATGAAGAGTATTTTGAGTATGAAAAAGTTCCTTCCACCCCAAGAAAAAGGGCGAGGTACTAGAGAGTACCGTCATTATTGCTTTTTTCCAGGTAGAGGTCGAACTCATGTGGCTTAGCTAATAGTCCAAGACGACCACCAACACGCTGCAGAGGACCAGCCAGTGTTTAAATAGTTTACAAAAGTATCATTATGTCTGTAGTAGGATGTATTAATAACAAAAATTTCAATGACACCAAAAATTGGGTGTTATGCGTTTAAAGGGTTAGCTTCATTTTTACTTATAAAGTAGTATATGTATTGGTTTGTCGATATGGAATATGTATCTTAATTAAAAGGGTTTTCTTGTATTATGAAGAATGGATTTTTGATAAAATGTGGTAAGTTTGGTGATACAGTAATATAGTTTATATAAGATTAATTTTTTGGTTTTTCGAATTTGAGGGTTTGTGGGGAAAAATTTATTGACTTACTAAAAAGTGCAATAGTTGTGTGGATAGGTGAAATCAAGTGGAGGTTTTTGAGTAACACTTCCTTTAGACCTATGTTGCTCTCTTATCTCCTTTGAAAACTTAAACATAACTTGGAAATTACATGGTTTGAGAGGAAAAACATATATAAGG